>OZ000490.1:10112500-10295000 GCA_963922655.1 Cardamine chenopodiifolia | reverse complement strand
GTTTATGGTTTAAGGTTTAGGGTTTAGGGTTTAGGGTTTAGGGTTGGAGTTTAGGTGTAGGGTTTCTGGTTTAAGGTTTAGGGTTTAAGCTTTAGGTTTATGGTTTTCTTGTAAAAGTTTAGGGTTTGGGGTTTAGGTGTAGGGTTTCTGGTTTAAGGTTTAGGGTTTAAGCTTTAGGTTTAGGGTTTTCTTGTAAAAGTTTAGGGTTTGGGGTTTAGGGTTAGGGTTAGGGTTAGGGTTAGGGTTTAGGGTTTAGGTCTTATGATTTAGGGTTTTGGGTTTAGGGTGTTGGGTATAGGTTTTAGGTTTCACGTTGAGGGTTTAGGATTTAAGGTTTAGGGTTCCGGGTTAAGGGTTTAGGGTTTAATATTTTGTGGTTTTGAGTTTAGGTTTTCAAATTTAGGTATAGAGTTTTCGTGTTAAGGTTTAGTGTTTGGGGTGTAGGGTTTGGGATAGGGTTGGGGTTAGGGTTAGGGTTTAGGGTTTAGGGTTTAGGTTTTAGGGTTCGGAGTTTCGGTGGAGGGTTTCTAGTTTAAGGTTTAGGGTTTAAGCTTTAGATTTAGGGTTTTCATGACTGGGTTTATGGTTTGGGGATTAGGGTTAGGGTTAGGGTTAGGGTTTTAGGTTTAGGGTTTTGGGTTTGGATTTTAAGGTTTATGGTTTAGGGTATAGGTTTTACGGTTTAAGGTTTAAGGTTTAGGATTTCAGCTTTATGTTTAGGGTATTCGTGCTAAGGTTTAGTGTTTGGGGTTTAGGGTTAGGGTTAAGATTTAGGGTTTAGGGTTTAGGGTTTAGGGTGTAGGGTTGAGGGTTTAAGGTTTAGGTTTTCAGCTTTAGGTTTAGGGTTTAGGGTTTAGGGTTTAGGTTTAGGTTTAGGGTTTTCTTGTAAAGGTTTATGGTTTGGGGTTTAGGGTTAGGGTTAGGGTTTAGGGTTTAAGCCTTATGATCTAGGGTTTTGGGTTTCGGTTGTTGGCTATAGGTTTTAGGTTTCACGTTGAGGGTTTAGGATTTAAGGTTTTGGATTTCGGGTTAAGGGTTTAGGGTTTAATATTTTGTGGTTTTGGGTTTAGGTTTTCAGATTTAGGTTTTGAGTTTTCGTGTTAAGGTTTAGTGTTTGGGGTTTAGGGTTAGGGATAGGGTTGGGGTTAGGGTTAGGGTTTAGGGTTTAGGGTTTAGTCTTTAGGGTCTGGAGTTTAGGTGTAGGGTTTCTTGTTTAAGGTTTAGGGTTAAAGCTTTAGGTTTAGGGTTTTCGTGTCAGGGTTTATGGTTTGGGGTTTAGGGTTAAGGTTAGGGTTAGGGTTAGGGTTTAGGGATTAGGGTTTTGGGTTTATGGTTTAGGGTATGGGGTTTAGGGTTTAAGGTTGAAGGTTTTTGAATTCAACTTTAGGTTTCAGATTTTAGTGTTATGTATTAGGGTATAGGGTTTAGGGTTTAAGGTTTAGGTAAGGGTATAGGGTTTAAGGTTTAAGGTTGTAAGTGTTTAGGATTTATGGTTTGGAATTAAGGGTTTATAGTTTTGTTTTTAGGTGTTAATGTTTAGGATTTAGGTTTGCGATATAGGGTTTATTGTTTAGGGTTTAGGTTTTAGGGTTTAGATCTTGGAATTGGGTTATGGGTTTAAAGGTTATGGTTAAGTTTAGGGTTTAATGTTTATGGTTTAGGGTTAAAGGTTTAGGATTTTGGGTTTCGGGTTCAGGATGTTGGTTTGTGGTTTAGGGTTTAGGTCTTATGATATTGGGTTTTATGTTTATGGTGTTGGGTATATGGTTTAGGTTTAACGTTGAGGGTTTAGGATTTAAGGTTTAGGGTTTCGGGTTATGGGTTTAGGGTTTAGGGTTTAAGCTTTAGGTTTAGATTTTTCGTGCTAAGGTTTTCCGGTTTAAGGTTTAAGGTTTAGGATTTCAGCTTTATGTTTAGGGTATTCGTGCTAAGGTTTAGTGTTTGGGGTTTAGGGTTAGGGTTAAGATTTAGGGTTTAGGGTTTAGGGTTTAGGGTGTAGGGTTTAGGGTTTAAGGTTTAGGGTTTAGGGTTTAGGGTTTAGGGTTTAGGGTTTAATATTTTGTGGTTTTGGGTTTAGGTTTTCAGATTTAGGTTTAGAGTTTTAGTGTTAAGGTTTAATGTTTGGGGTTTAGGGTTAGAGATAGGGTTGGGGTTAGGGTTTAGGGTTTAGGGTATAGGTTTTCGGATTTCAGCTTTAGGTTTAGGGTATTCGTGCTGAGGTTTAGTGTTTGGGGTTTAGGGTTAGGGTTAGGATTTAGGGTTTAGGGTTTAGGGTTTAAGGTGTAGGGTTTAGGGTTTCAGCTTTAGGTTTAGGGTTTTCTTGTAAAGGTTTAGGGTTTGGGGTTTGGGGTTTAGGGTTAGGGTTAGGGTTAGGGTTAGGGTTTAGGGTTTAGGCCTTATGATTTGGAGTTTTGGGTTTAGGGTGTTGGGTATAGGTTTTAGGGTTTAAGGTTTAAGGTTTAGGGTTTAGGGTTTAGGGTTCAGGGTTGGAGTTTAGGTGTAGGGTTTCTGGTTTAAGGTTTAGGGTTTAAGCTTTAGGTTTAGGGTTTTCTTGTAAAAGTTTAGGGTTTGGGGTCTAGGTGTAGCGTTTCTGGTTTAAGGTTTAGGGTTTAAGCTTTAGGTTTAGGGTTTTCTTGTAAAAGTTTAGGGTTTGGGGTTTAGGTGTAGGGTTTCTGGTTTAAGGTTTAGGGTTTAAGCTTTAGGTTTAGGGTTTTCTTGTAAAAGTTTAGGGTTTGGGGTTTAGGGTTAGGGTTAGGGTTAGGGTTAGGGTTTAGGGTTTAGGTCTTATGATTTAGGGTTTTGGGTTTAGGGTGTTGGTTATAGGTTTTAGGTTTCACGTTGAGGGTTTAGAATTTAAGGTTTAGGGTTCCGGGTTAAGGGTTTAGGGTTTAATATTTTGTGGTTTTGAGTTTAGGTTTTCAAATTTAGGTATAGAGTTTTCGTGTTAAGGTTTAGTGTTTGGGGTGTAGGGTTTGGGATAGGGTTGGGGTTAGGGTTAGGGTTTAGGGTTTAGGGTTTAGGTTTTAGGGTTCGGAGTTTCGGTGGAGGGTTTCTAGTTTAAGGTTTAGGGTTTAAGCTTTAGATTTAGGGTTTTCATGACTGGGTTTATGGTTTGGGGATTAGGGTTAGGGTTAGGGTTAGGGTTTTAGGTTTAGGGTTTTGGGTTTGGATTTTAAGGTTTATGGTTTAGGGTATAGGTTTTACGGTTTAAGGTTTAAGGTTTAGGATTTCAGCTTTATGTTTAGGGTATTCGTGCTAAGGTTTAGTGTTTGGGGTTTAGGGTTAGGGTTAAGATTTAGGGTTTAGGGTTTAGGGTTTAGGGTGTAGGGTTGAGGGTTTAAGGTTTAGGTTTTCAGCTTTAGGTTTAGGGTTTAGGGTTTAGGGTTTAGGTTTAGGTTTAGGGTTTTCTTGTAAAGGTTTATGGTTTGGGGTTTAGGGTTAGGGTTAGGGTTTAGGGTTTAGGCCTTATGATCTAGGGTTTTGGGTTTCGGTTGTTGGCTATAGGTTTTAGGTTTCACGTTGAGGGTTTAGGATTTAAGGTTTTGGATTTCGGGTTAAGGGTTTAGGGTTTAATATTTTGTGGTTTTGGGTTTAGGTTTTCAGATTTAGGTTTTGAGTTTTCGTGTTAAGGTTTAGTGTTTGGGGTTTAGGGTTAGGGATAGGGTTGGGGTTAGGGTTAGGGTTTAGGGTTTAGGGTTTAGTCTTTAGGGTCTGGAGTTTAGGTGTAGGGTTTCTTGTTTAAGGTTTAGGGTTAAAGCTTTAGGTTTAGGGTTTTCGTGTCAGGGTTTATGGTTTGGGGTTTAGGGTTAAGGTTAGGGTTAGGGTTAGGGTTTAGGGATTAGGGTTTTGGGTTTATGGTTTAGGGTATGGGGTTTAGGGTTTAAGGTTGAAGGTTTTTGAATTCAACTTTAGGTTTCAGATTTTAGTGTTATGTATTAGGGTATAGGGTTTAGGGTTTAAGGTTTAGGTAAGGGTATAGGGTTTAAGGTTTAAGGTTGTAAGTGTTTAGGATTTATGGTTTGGAATTAAGGGTTTATAGTTTTGTTTTTAGGTGTTAATGTTTAGGATTTAGGTTTGCGATATAGGGTTTATTGTTTAGGGTTTAGGTTTTAGGGTTTAGATCTTGGAATTGGGTTATGGGTTTAAAGGTTAGGGTTAAGTTTAGGGTTTAATGTTTATGGTTTAGGGTTAAAGGTTTAGGATTTTGGGTTTCGGGTTCAGGATGTTGGTTTGTGGTTTAGGGTTTAGGTCTTATGATATTGGGTTTTATGTTTATGGTGTTGGGTATATGGTTTAGGTTTAACGTTGAGGGTTTAGGATTTAAGGTTTAGGGTTTCGGGTTATGGGTTTAGGGTTTAGGGTTTAAGCTTTAGGTTTAGATTTTTCGTGCTAAGGTTTTCCGGTTTAAGGTTTAAGGTTTAGGATTTCAGCTTTATGTTTAGGGTATTCGTGCTAAGGTTTAGTGTTTGGGGTTTAGGGTTAGGGTTAAGATTTAGGGTTTAGGGTTTAGGGTTTAGGGTGTAGGGTTTAGGGTTTAAGGTTTAGGGTTTAGGGTTTAGGGTTTAGGGTTTAGGGTTTAATATTTTGTGGTTTTGGGTTTAGGTTTTCAGATTTAGGTTTAGAGTTTTAGTGTTAAGGTTTAGTGTTTGGGGTTTAGGGTTAGAGATAGGGTTGGGTTTAGGGTTAGAGATAGGGTTGGGGTTAGGGTTTAGGGTTTAGGGTATAGGTTTTAGGATTTCAGCTTTAGGTTTAGGGTATTCGTGCTGAGGTTTAGTGTTTGGGGTTTAGGGTTAGGGTTAGGATTTAGGGTTTAGGGTTTAGGGTTTAAGGTGTAGGGTTTAGGGTTTCAGCTTTAGGTTTAGGGTTTTCTTGTAAAGGTTTAGGGTTTGGGGTTTGGGGTTTAGGGTTAGGGTTAGGGTTAGGGTTAGGGTTTAGGGTTTAGGCCTTATGATTTGGAGTTTTGGGTTTAGGGTGTTGGGTATAGGTTTTAGGGTTTAAGGTTTAAGGTTTAGGGTTTAGGGTTTAGGGTTCAGGGTTGGAGTTTAGGTGTAGGGTTTCTGGTTTAAGGTTTAGGGTTTAAGCTTTAGGTTTAGGGTTTTCTTGTAAAAGTTTAGGGTTTGGGGTTTAGGTGTAGCGTTTCTGGTTTAAGGTTTAGGGTTTAAGCTTTAGGTTTAGGGTTTTCTTGTAAAAGTTTAGGGTTTGGGGTTTAGGTGTAGGGTTTCTGGTTTAAGGTTTAGGGTTTAAGCTTTAGGTTTAGGGTTTTCTTGTAAAAGTTTAGGGTTTGGGGTTTAGGGTTAGGGTTAGGGTTAGGGTTAGGGTTTAGGGTTTAGGTCTTATGATTTAGGGTTTTGGGTTTAGGGTGTTGGTTATAGGTTTTAGGTTTCACGTTGAGGGTTTAGGATTTAAGGTTTAGGGTTCCGGGTTAAGGGTTTAAGGTTTAATATTTTGTGGTTTTGAGTTTAGGTTTTTAAATTTAGGTATAGAGTTTTCGTGTTAAGGTTTAGTGTTTGGGGTGTAGGGTTTGGGATAGGGTTGGGGTTAGGGTTAGGGTTTAGGGTTTAGGGTTTAGGTTTTAGGGTTCGGAGTTTTGGTGGAGGTTTTCTAGTTTAAGGTTTAGGGTTTAAGCTTTAGATTTAGGGTTTTCATGTCTGGGTTTATGGTTTGGGGATTAGGGTTAGGGTTAGGGTTAGGGTTTTAGGTTTAGGGTTTTGGGTTTGGATTTTAGGGTTTATTGTTTAGGATATAGGTTTTCCGGTTTAAGGTTTAAGGTTTAGGATTTCAGCTTTATGTTTAGGGTATTCGTGCTAAGGTTTAGTGTTTGGGGTTTAGGGTTAGGGTTAAGATTTAGGGTTTAGGGTTTACGGTTTAGGGTGTAGGGTTTAGGGTTTAAGGTTTAGGGTTTAGGGTTTAGGGTTTAGGGTTTAATATTTTGTGGTTTTGGGTTTAGGTTTTCAGATTTAGGTTTAGAGTTTTCGTGTTAAGGTTTAATGTTTGGGGTTTAGGGTTAGAGATAGGGTTGGGGTTAGGGTTTAGGGTTTAGGGTATAGGTTTTCGGATTTCAGCTTTAGGTTTAGGGTATTCGTGCTGAGGTTTAGTGTTTGGGGTTTAGGGTTAGGGTTAGGATTTAGGGTTTAGGGTTTAGGGTTTAAGGTGTAGGGTTTAGGGTTTAAGGTTTAGGGTTTCAGCTTTAGGTTTAGCGTTTTCTTGTAAAGGTTTAGGGTTTGGGGTTTGGGGTTTAGGGTTAGGGTTAGGGTTAGGGTTAGTGTTTAGGGTTTAGGCCTTATGATTTGGAGTTTTGGGTTTAGGGTGTTGGGTATAGGTTTTAGGGTTTAAGGTTTAAGGTTTAGGGTTTAGGGTTTAGGGTTTAGGGTTGGAGTTTAGGTGTAGGGTTTCTGGTTTAAGGTTTAGGGTTTAAGCTTTAGGTTTAGGGTTTTCTTGTAAAAGTTTAGGGTTTGGGGTTTAGGTGTAGGGTTTCTGGTTTAAGGTTTAGGGTTTAAGCTTTAGGTTTAGGGTTTTCTTGTAAATGTTTAAGGTTTGGGGTTTAGGGTTAGGGTTAGGGTTAGGGTTAGGGTTTAGAGTTTAGGTCTTATGATTTAGGGTTTTGGGTTTAGGGTGTTGGGTATAGGTTTTAGGTTTCACGTTGAGGGTTTAGGATTTAAGGTTTAGTGTTTCGGGTTAAGGGTTTAGGGTTTAATATTTTGTGGTTTTGGGTTTAGGTTTTCAGATTTAGGTATAGAGTTTTCGTGTTAAGGTTTAGTGTTTGGGGTGTAGGGTTTGGGATAGGGTTGGGGTTAGGGTTTGGGTTTAGGGTTTAGGGTTTAGGTTTTAGGGTTCAGAGTTTCGGTGGAGGGTTTCTAGTTTAAGGTTTAGGGTTTAAGCTTTAGATTTAGGGTTTTCATGTCAGGGTTTATGGTTTGGGGATTAGGGTTAGGGTTAGGGTTAGGGTTTTAGGTTTAGGGTTTTGGGTTTGGATTTTAGGGTTTATTGTTTAGGGTATAGGTTTTCCGGTTTAAGGTTTAAGGTTGAGGATTTCAGCTTTATGCTTAGGGTATTCGTGCTAAGGTTTAGTGTTTGGGGTTTAGGGTTAGGGTTAAGATTTATGGTTTAGGGTTTAGGGTTTAGGGTGTAGGGTTTAGGGTTTAAGGTTTAGGGTTTCAGCTTTAGGTTTAGGGTTTTCCTGTAAAGGCTTATGGTTTGGGGTTTAGGGTTAGGGTTAGGGTTTAGGGTTTAGGCCTTATGATCTAGGGTTTTGGGTTTCGGTTGTTGGCTATAGGTTTTAGGTTTCACGTTGAGGGTTTAGGATTTAAGGTTTAGGGTTTCGGGTTAAGGGTTTAGGGTTTAATATTTTGTGGTTTTGGGTTTAGGTTTTCAGATTTAGGTTTTGAGTTGGGGTTAGGGTTAGGGTTTAGGGTTTAGGGTTTAGTCTTTAGGGTTTGGAGGTTAGGTTTAGGGTATCTTGTTTAAGGTTTAGGGTTTCTTGTTTAAGGTTTAGGGTTTCTTGTTTAAGGTTTAGGGTTAAAGCTTTAGGTTTAGGGTTTTCGTGTCAGGGTTTATGGTTTGGGGTTTAGGGTTAAGGTTAGGGTTAGGGTTAGGGTTTAGGGATTAGGGTTTTGGGTTTTTGAGTTTTGGGTTTATGGTTTAGGGTATGGGTTTAGGGTTTAAGGTTTAAGGTTTCTGAATTCAGCTTTAGGTTTCAGGTTTTAGTGTTATGTATTAGGGTATAGGGTTTAGGGTTTAAGGTTTAGGTAAGGGTATAGAGTTTAAGGTTTAAGTTTGTAAGGGTTTAGGATTTATGGTTTGGAATTAAGGGTTTATAGTTTTGTTTTTAGGTGTTAATGTTTAGGATTTAGGTTTGCGATATAGGGTTTATTGTTTAGGGTTTAGGTTTTAGGGTTTAGATCTTGGAATTGGGTTATGGGTTTAAAGGTTAGGGTTAAGTTTAGGGTTTAATGTTTATGGTTTAGGGTTAAAGGTTTAGGATTTTGGGTTTCAGGTTCAGGATGTTGGTTTGTGGTTTAGGGTTTAGGTCTTATGATTTTGGGTTTTATGTTTAGGGTGTTGGGTATATGGTTTAGGTTTAACGTTGAGGGTTTAGGATTTAAGGTTTAGGGTTTCGGGTTATGGGTTTAGGGTTTAGGGTTTCAGCTTTAGGTTTAGATTTTTCGTGCTAAGGTTTAATGTTTGGGGTTTAGGGTTAGGGTTAGGGTTTAGGGTTTAAGGTTTAGGTGTAAGATTTTAGGGTTCAGGGTTTCAGCTTTAGGTTTAGAGTTTTCGTGTTAAGGTTTAGTGTTTGGGGTTTAGGGTTAGGGTTACGGTTAGGGTTAGGATTAGGGTTTAGGGTTTAGGGTTTAGGGTTTAGGTTTTAGGGTTTGAGTTTAGGTGTAGGGTTTCTGGTTTAAGGTTTAGCATTTAAGCTTTAGGTTTAGGGTTTTCTTGTAAAAGTTTAGGGTTTGGGGTTTAGGGTTAGGGTTAGGGTTAGGGTTAGGGGTTAGGGTTTAGGTCTTATGATTTAGGGTTTTGGGTTTAGGGTGTTGGGTATAGGTTTTAGGTTTCACGTTGAGGGTTTAGGATTTAAGGTTTAGGGTTTCGGGTTAAGGGTTTAGGGTTTAATATTTTGTGGTTTTGGGTTTAGGTTTTCAGATTTAGGTTTTAAGTTTTCGTGTTAAGGTTTAGTGTTTGGGGTTTAGGGTTAGGGATAGGGTTGGGGTTAGGGTTAGGGTTTAGGGTTTAGGGTTTAGGTTTTAGGGTTCGGAGTTTAGGTGTAGGATTTCTGGTTTAAGGTTTAGGGTTTAAGCTTTAGATTTAGGGTTTTCATGTCTGGGTTTATGGTTTGGGGTTTAGGGTCAGGGTTAGGGTTAGGGTTTTACGTTTAGGGTTTTGGGTTTGTAGTTTAGGGTTTATGGTTTAGGGTATAGGTTTTAGGGTTTAAGGTTTAGGATTTCGGCTTTAGGTTTAGGGTATTCGTGCTAAGGTTTAGTGTTTGGAGTTTTGGGTCAGGGTTAGGATTTAGGGTTTAGGGTTTAGGGTTTAAGGTGTAGGGTTTAGGGTTTAAGGTTTAGGGTTTAGGGTTTAGGGTTTAGGGTTTAATATTTAGTGGTTTTGGGTTTAGGTTTTCAGATTTAGGTTTAGAGTTTTCGTGTTAAGGTTTAGTGTTTGGGGTTTAGGGTTAGAGATAGGGTTGGGGTTAGGGTTAGGGTTTAGGGTTTAGGGTTTAGGTTTTAAGGTTCGGAGTTTAGGTGTAGGGTTTCCGGTTTAAGGTTTAGGGTTAAAGCTTTAGATTTAGGGTTTTCATGTCTGGGTTTATGGTTTGGGGTTTAGGGCTAGGGTTAGGGTTAGGGTTTTAGGTTTAGGGTTTTGGGTTTGGATTTTAGGGTTTATGGTTTAGGGTATAGGTTTTCCGGTTTAAGGTTTAAGGTTTAGGATTTCAGCTTTATGTTTATGGTATTCGTGCTAAGGTTTAGTGTTTGGTATTTAGGGTTAGGGTTAAGATTTAGGGTTTAGGGTTTAGGGTTTAGGGTGTAGGGTTTAGGGTTTAAGGTTTAGGGTTTCAGCTTTAGGTTTATGGTTTTCTTGTAAAGGTTTATGGTTTGGGGTTTAGGGTTAGGGTTAGGGTTTAGGGTTTAGGCCTTATGATCTAGGGTTTTGGGTTTCGGTTGTTGGCTATAGGTTTTAGGTTTCTCGTTGAGGGTTTAGGATTTAAGGTTTAGGGATTCGGGTTAAGGGTTTAGGGTTTAATATTTTGTGGTTTTGGGTTTAGGTTTTCAGATTTAGGTTTTGAGTTTTCGTGTTAAGGTTTAGTGTTTGGAGTTTAGGGTTAGGGATAGGGTTGGGGTTAGGGTTAGGGTTTAGGGTTTAGGGTTTAGTCTTTAGGGTTTGGAGTTTAGGTGTAGGGTTTCTTGTTTAAGGTTTAGGGTTAAAGCTTTAGGTTTAGGGTTTTCGTGTCAGGGTTTATGGTTTGGGGTTTAGGGTTAGGGTTAGGGTTAGGGTTAGGGTTTAGGGATTAGGGTTTTGGGTTTTTGAGTTTTGGGTTTATGGTTTAGGGTATGGGGTTTAGGGTTTAAGGTTAAAGGTTTATGAATTCAGCTTTAGGTTTCAGGTTTTAGTGTTATGTATTAGGGTATAGGGTTTAGGGTTTAAGGTTTAGGTAAGGGTATAGGGTTTAGGGTTTTAGGTTGTAAGGGTTTAGGATTTATGGTTTGGAATTAAGGGTTTATTGTTTTGTTTTTAGGTGTTAATGTTTAGGATTTAGGTTTGCGATATAGGGTTTATTGTTTAGGGTTTAGGTTTTAGGGTTTAGATCTTGGAATTGGGTTATGGGTTTAAAGGTTAGGGTTAAGTTTAGGGTTTAATGTTTATGGTTTAGGGTTAAAGGTTTAGGATTTTGGGTTTCGGGTTCAGGATGTTGGTTTGTGGTTTAGGGTTTAGGTCTTATGATTTTGGGTTTTATGTTTAGGGTCTTGGGTATATGGTTTAGGTTTAACGTTGAGGGTTTAGGATTTAAGGTTTAGGGTTTCGGGTTATGGGTTTATGGTTTCAGCTTTAGGTTTAGATTTTTCGTGCTAAGGTTTAGTGTTTGGGGTTTAGGGTTAGGGTTAGGGTTTAGGGTTTAGGGTTTAGGTGTAAGATTTTAGGGTTCAGGGTTTCAGCTTTAGGTTTAGAGTTTTCATGTTAAGGTTTAGTGTTTGGGGTTTAGGGTTAGGGTTACGGTTAGGGTTAGGATTAGGGTTTAGGGTATAGGGTTTAGGGTTTTGGGTTTAGGGTTTGAGTTTAGGTGTAGGGTTTCTGGTTTAAGGTTTAGGGTTTAAGCTTTAGGTTTAGGGTTTAGGCCTTATGATCTAGGGTTTTGGGTTTCGGTTGTTGGCTATAGGTTTTAGGTTTCACGTTGAGGGTTTAGGATTTAAGGTTTAGGGTTTCGGGTTAAGGGTTTAGGGTTTAATATTTTGTGGTTTTGGGTTTAGGTTTTCAGATTTAGGTTTTCAGTTTTCGTGTTAAGGTTTAGTGTTTGGGGTTTAGGGTTAGGGATAGGGTTGGGGTTAGGGTTAGGGTTTAGGGTTTAGGGTTTAGGTTTTAGGGTTCGAAGTTTAGGTGTAGGGTTTCTGGTTTAAGATTTAGGGTTTAAGCTTTAGATTTAGGGTTTTCATGTCTGGGTTTATGGTTTGGGGTTTAGGGTCAGGGTTAGGGTTAGGGTTTTTGGGTTTAGGGTTTTGGGTTTGGAGTTTAGGGTTTATGGTTTAGGGTATAGGTTTTAGGGTTTAAGGTTTAAGGTTTAGGATTTCAGCTTTAGGTTTAGGGTATTCGTGCTAAGGTTTAGTGTTTGGAGTTTAGGGTTAGGGTTAGGATTTAGGGTTTAGGGTTTAGGGTTTAAGGTGTATGGTTTAGGGTTTAAGGTTTAGGGTTAGGGTTAGGGTTTAGGGTTTAGGCCTTATGATCTAGGGTTTTGGGTTTCGGTTGTTGGCTATAGGTTTTAGGTTTCTCGTTGAGGGTTTAGGATTTAAGGTTTAGGGTTTCGAGTTAAGGGTTTAGGGTTTAATATTTTGTGGTTTAGGGTTTAGGGTTTAGGGTTTCAGCTTTAGGTTTAGATTTTTCGTGCTAAGGTTTAGTGTTTGGGGTTTAGGGTTAGGGTTAGGGTTTAGGGTTTAGGGTTTAGGTGTAAGATTTTAGGGTTCAGGGTTTCAGCTTTAGGTTTAGAGTTTTCATGTTAAGGTTTAGTGTTTGGGGTTTAGGGTTAGGGTTACGGTTAGGGTTAGGATTAGGGTTTAGGGTATAGGGTTTAGGGTTTTGGGTTTAGGGTTTGAGTTTAGGTGTAGGGTTTCTGGTTTAAGGTTTAGGGTTTAAGCTTTAGGTTTAGGGTTTTCTTGTAAAAGTTTAGGGTTTGGGGTTTAGGGTTAGGGTTAGGGTTAGGGGTTAGGGTTTAGGTCTTATGATTTAGGGTTTTGGGTTTAAGGTGTTGGGTATAGGTTTTAGGTTTCACGTTGAGGGTTTAGGATTTAAGGTTTAGGGTTTCGGGTTAAGGGTTTAGGGTTTAATATTTTGTGGTTTTGGATTTAGGTTTTCAGATTTAGGTTTTCAGTTTTCGTGTTAAGGTTTAGTGTTTGGGGTTTAGGGTTAGGGATAGGGTTGGGGTTAGGGTTAGGGTTTAGTGTTTAGGGTTTAGGTTTAAGATTTAGGGTTTAGGGTTTAGGGTTTAGGGTGTAGGGTTTAGGGTTTAAGGTTTAGGGTTTTAGCTTTAGGGTTAGGGTTAGGGTTTAGGGTTTAAGGTTTAGGTGTAAGATTTTAGGGTTCAGGGTTTCAGCTTTAGGTTTAGAGTTTTCGTGTTAAGGTTTAGTGTTTGGGGTTTAGGGTTAGGGTTACGGTTAGGGTTAGGATTAGGGTTTAGGGTTTAGGGTTTAGGGTTTAGGTTTTAGGGTTTGAGTTTAGGTGTAGGGTTTCTGGTTTAAGGTTTAGCATTTAAGCTTTAGGTTTAGGGTTTTCTTGTAAAAGTTTAGGGTTTGGGGTTTAGGGTTAGGGTTAGGGTTAGGGTTAGGGGTTAGGGTTTAGGTCTTATGATTTAGGGTTTTGGGTTTAGGGTGTTGGGTATAGGTTTTAGGTTTCACGTTGAGGGTTTAGGATTTAAGGTTTAGGGTTTCGGGTTAAGGGTTTAGGGTTTAATATTTTGTGGTTTTGGGTTTAGGTTTTCAGATTTAGGTTTTAAGTTTTCGTGTTAAGGTTTAGTGTTTGGGGTTTAGGGTTAGGGATAGGGTTGGGGTTAGGGTTAGGGTTTAGGGTTTAGGGTTTAGGTTTTAGGGTTCGGAGTTTAGGTGTAGGATTTCTGGTTTAAGGTTTAGGGTTTAAGCTTTAGATTTAGGGTTTTCATGTCTGGGTTTATGGTTTGGGGTTTAGGGTCAGGGTTAGGGTTAGGGTTTTACGTTTAGGGTTTTGGGTTTGTAGTTTAGGGTTTATGGTTTAGGGTATAGGTTTTAGGGTTTAAGGTTTAGGATTTCGGCTTTAGGTTTAGGGTATTCGTGCTAAGGTTTAGTGTTTGGAGTTTTGGGTCAGGGTTAGGATTTAGGGTTTAGGGTTTAGGGTTTAAGGTGTAGGGTTTAGGGTTTAAGGTTTAGGGTTTAGGGTTTAGGGTTTAGGGTTTAATATTTAGTGGTTTTGGGTTTAGGTTTTCAGATTTAGGTTTAGAGTTTTCGTGTTAAGGTTTAGTGTTTGGGGTTTAGGGTTAGAGATAGGGTTGGGGTTAGGGTTAGGGTTTAGGGTTTAGGGTTTAGGTTTTAAGGTTCGGAGTTTAGGTGTAGGGTTTCCGGTTTAAGGTTTAGGGTTAAAGCTTTAGATTTAGGGTTTTCATGTCTGGGTTTATGGTTTGGGGTTTAGGGCTAGGGTTAGGGTTAGGGTTTTAGGTTTAGGGTTTTGGGTTTGGATTTTAGGGTTTATGGTTTAGGGTATAGGTTTTCCGGTTTAAGGTTTAAGGTTTAGGATTTCAGCTTTATGTTTATGGTATTCGTGCTAAGGTTTAGTGTTTGGTATTTAGGGTTAGGGTTAAGATTTAGGGTTTAGGGTTTAGGGTTTAGGGTGTAGGGTTTAGGGTTTAAGGTTTAGGGTTTCAGCTTTAGGTTTATGGTTTTCTTGTAAAGGTTTATGGTTTGGGGTTTAGGGTTAGGGTTAGGGTTTAGGGTTTAGGCCTTATGATCTAGGGTTTTGGGTTTCGGTTGTTGGCTATAGGTTTTAGGTTTCTCGTTGAGGGTTTAGGATTTAAGGTTTAGGGATTCGGGTTAAGGGTTTAGGGTTTAATATTTTGTGGTTTTGGGTTTAGGTTTTCAGATTTAGGTTTTGAGTTTTCGTGTTAAGGTTTAGTGTTTGGAGTTTAGGGTTAGGGATAGGGTTGGGGTTAGGGTTAGGGTTTAGGGTTTAGGGTTTAGTCTTTAGGGTTTGGAGTTTAGGTGTAGGGTTTCTTGTTTAAGGTTTAGGGTTAAAGCTTTAGGTTTAGGGTTTTCGTGTCAGGGTTTATGGTTTGGGGTTTAGGGTTAGGGTTAGGGTTAGGGTTAGGGTTTAGGGATTAGGGTTTTGGGTTTTTGAGTTTTGGGTTTATGGTTTAGGGTATGGGGTTTAGGGTTTAAGGTTAAAGGTTTATGAATTCAGCTTTAGGTTTCAGGTTTTAGTGTTATGTATTAGGGTATAGGGTTTAGGGTTTAAGGTTTAGGTAAGGGTATAGGGTTTAGGGTTTTAGGTTGTAAGGGTTTAGGATTTATGGTTTGGAATTAAGGGTTTATTGTTTTGTTTTTAGGTGTTAATGTTTAGGATTTAGGTTTGCGATATAGGGTTTATTGTTTAGGGTTTAGGTTTTAGGGTTTAGATCTTGGAATTGGGTTATGGGTTTAAAGGTTAGGGTTAAGTTTAGGGTTTAATGTTTATGGTTTAGGGTTAAAGGTTTAGGATTTTGGGTTTCGGGTTCAGGATGTTGGTTTGTGGTTTAGGGTTTAGGTCTTATGATTTTGGGTTTTATGTTTAGGGTCTTGGGTATATGGTTTAGGTTTAACGTTGAGGGTTTAGGATTTAAGGTTTAGGGTTTCGGGTTATGGGTTTATGGTTTCAGCTTTAGGTTTAGATTTTTCGTGCTAAGGTTTAGTGTTTGGGGTTTAGGGTTAGGGTTAGGGTTTAGGGTTTAGGGTTTAGGTGTAAGATTTTAGGGTTCAGGGTTTCAGCTTTAGGTTTAGAGTTTTCATGTTAAGGTTTAGTGTTTGGGGTTTAGGGTTAGGGTTACGGTTAGGGTTAGGATTAGGGTTTAGGGTATAGGGTTTAGGGTTTTGGGTTTAGGGTTTGAGTTTAGGTGTAGGGTTTCTGGTTTAAGGTTTAGGGTTTAAGCTTTAGGTTTAGGGTTTAGGCCTTATGATCTAGGGTTTTGGGTTTCGGTTGTTGGCTATAGGTTTTAGGTTTCACGTTGAGGGTTTAGGATTTAAGGTTTAGGGTTTCGGGTTAAGGGTTTAGGGTTTAATATTTTGTGGTTTTGGGTTTAGGTTTTCAGATTTAGGTTTTCAGTTTTCGTGTTAAGGTTTAGTGTTTGGGGTTTAGGGTTAGGGATAGGGTTGGGGTTAGGGTTAGGGTTTAGGGTTTAGGGTTTAGGTTTTAGGGTTCGAAGTTTAGGTGTAGGGTTTCTGGTTTAAGATTTAGGGTTTAAGCTTTAGATTTAGGGTTTTCATGTCTGGGTTTATGGTTTGGGGTTTAGGGTCAGGGTTAGGGTTAGGGTTTTTGGGTTTAGGGTTTTGGGTTTGGAGTTTAGGGTTTATGGTTTAGGGTATAGGTTTTAGGGTTTAAGGTTTAAGGTTTAGGATTTCAGCTTTAGGTTTAGGGTATTCGTGCTAAGGTTTAGTGTTTGGAGTTTAGGGTTAGGGTTAGGATTTAGGGTTTAGGGTTTAGGGTTTAAGGTGTATGGTTTAGGGTTTAAGGTTTAGGGTTAGGGTTAGGGTTTAGGGTTTAGGCCTTATGATCTAGGGTTTTGGGTTTCGGTTGTTGGCTATAGGTTTTAGGTTTCTCGTTGAGGGTTTAGGATTTAAGGTTTAGGGTTTCGAGTTAAGGGTTTAGGGTTTAATATTTTGTGGTTTAGGGTTTAGGGTTTAGGGTTTCAGCTTTAGGTTTAGATTTTTCGTGCTAAGGTTTAGTGTTTGGGGTTTAGGGTTAGGGTTAGGGTTTAGGGTTTAGGGTTTAGGTGTAAGATTTTAGGGTTCAGGGTTTCAGCTTTAGGTTTAGAGTTTTCATGTTAAGGTTTAGTGTTTGGGGTTTAGGGTTAGGGTTACGGTTAGGGTTAGGATTAGGGTTTAGGGTATAGGGTTTAGGGTTTTGGGTTTAGGGTTTGAGTTTAGGTGTAGGGTTTCTGGTTTAAGGTTTAGGGTTTAAGCTTTAGGTTTAGGGTTTTCTTGTAAAAGTTTAGGGTTTGGGGTTTAGGGTTAGGGTTAGGGTTAGGGGTTAGGGTTTAGGTCTTATGATTTAGGGTTTTGGGTTTAAGGTGTTGGGTATAGGTTTTAGGTTTCACGTTGAGGGTTTAGGATTTAAGGTTTAGGGTTTCGGGTTAAGGGTTTAGGGTTTAATATTTTGTGGTTTTGGATTTAGGTTTTCAGATTTAGGTTTTCAGTTTTCGTGTTAAGGTTTAGTGTTTGGGGTTTAGGGTTAGGGATAGGGTTGGGGTTAGGGTTAGGGTTTAGTGTTTAGGGTTTAGGTTTAAGATTTAGGGTTTAGGGTTTAGGGTTTAGGGTGTAGGGTTTAGGGTTTAAGGTTTAGGGTTTTAGCTTTAGGGTTAGGGTTTAGGGTTTAGGCCTTATGATCTAGGGTTTTGGGTTTCGGTTGTTGGCTATAGTTTTTAGGTTTCTCGTTGAGGGTTTAGGATTTAAGGTTTAGGGTTTCGGGTTAAGGGTTTAGGGTTTAATATTTTGTGGTTTAGGGTTTAGGGTTTAGGGTTTCAGCTTTAGGTTTAGATTTTTCGTGCTAAGGTTTAGTGTTTGGGGTTTAGGGTTAGGGTTAGGGTTTAGGGTTTAGGGTTTAGGTGTAAGATTTTAGGGTTCAGGGTTTCAGCTTTAGGTTTAAAGTTTTCATGTTAAGGTTTAGTGTTTGGGGTTTAGGGTTAGGGTTACGGTTAGGGTTAGGATTAGGGTTTAGGGTATAGGGTTTAGGGTTTTGGGTTTAAGGTTTGAGTTTAGGTGTAGGGTTTCTGGTTTAAGGTTTAGGGTTTAAGCTTTAGGTTTAGGGTTTTCTTGTAAAAGTTTAGGGTTTGGGGTTTAGGGTTAGGGTTAGGGTTAGGGGTTAGGGTTTAGGTCTTATGATTTAGGGTTTTGGGTTTAAGGTATTGGGTATAGGTTTTAGGTTTCACGTTGAGGGTTTAGGATTTAAGGTTTAGGGTTTCGGGTTAAGGGTTTAGGGTTTAATATTTTGTGGTTTTGGGTTTAGGTTTTCAGATTTAGGTTTTCAGTTTTCGTGTTAAGGTTTAGTGTTTGGGGTTTAGGGTTAGGGATAGGGTTGGGGTTAGGGTTAGGGTTTAGGGTTTAGGGTTTAGGTTTTAGGGTTCGAAGTTTAGGTGTAGGGTTTCTGGTTTAAGATTTAGGGTTTAAGCTTTAGATTTAGGGTTTTCATGTCTGGGTTTATGGTTTGGGGTTTAGGGTCAGGGTTAGGGTTAGGGTTTTTGGGTTTAGGGTTTTGGGTTTGGAGTTTAGGGTTTATGGTTTAGGGTATAGGTTTTAGGGTTTAAGGTTTAAGGTTTAGGATTTCAGCTTTAGGTTTAGGGTATTCGTGCTAAGGTTTAGTGTTTGGAGTTTAGGGTTAGGGTTAGGATTTAGGGTTTAGGGTTTAGGGTTTAAGGTGTATGGTTTAGGGTTTAAGGTTTAGGGTTTAGGGTTTCGGGTTTAGGGTTTAATATTTTGTGGTTTTGGGTTTAGGTTTTCAGATTTAGGTTTAGAGTTTTCGTGTTAAGGTTTAGTGTTTGGGGTTTAGGGTTAGAGATAGGGTTGGGGTTAGGGTTAGGGTTTAGGGTTTAGGGTTTCGTTTTTAAGGTTTGGAGTTTAGGTGTAGGGTTTCCGGTTTAAGGTTTAGGGTTTAAGCTTTAGATTTAGGGTTTTCATGTCTGGGTTTATGGTTTGGGGTTTAGGGTTAGGGTTAGGGTTAGGGTTTTGGGTTTAGGGTTTTAGGTTTGGAGTTTATGGTTTAGGGTATAGGTTTTACGGTTTAAGGTTTAGGATTTCAGCTTTAGGTTTAGGGTATTCGTGCTGAGGTTTAGTGTTTGGGGTTTAGGGTTAGGGTGAGGATTTAGGGTTTAGGATTTAGGGTTTAAGGTGTAGGGTTTAGGGTTTAAGGTTTAGGGTTTCAGCTTTAGGTTTAGGGTTTTCTTGTAAAGGTTTAGGGTTTAGCGTTTGGGGTTTAGGGTTAGGGTTAGGGTTTAGGGTTAGGGTTAGGGTTAGGGTTAGGGTTAGGGTTAGGGTTAGGGTTAGCGTTTAGGGTTTAGGCCTTATGATTTGGAGTTTTGGGTTTAGGGTGTTGGGTATAGGTTTTAGGGTTTAAGGTTTATGGTTTAGGGTTTAGGGTTTAGGGTTTAGGGTTGGAGTTTAGGTGTAGGGTTTCTGGTTTAAGGTTTAGGGTTTAAGCTTTAGGTTTAGGGTTTTCTTGTAAAAGTTTAAGGTTTGGGGTTTAGGTGTAGGGTTTAGGGTTTAAGGTTTAGGGTTTCAGCTTTAGGTTTAGGGTTTTCTGGTAAAGGTTTATGGTTTGGGGTTTAGGGTTAGGGTTAAGATTTAGGGTTTAGGGTTTAGGGTTTAGGGTGTAGGGTTTAGGGTTTAAGGTTTAGGGTTTCAGCTTTAGGTTTAGGGTTTTCTTGTAAAGGTTTATGGTTTGGGGTTTAGGTGTAGGGTTTAGGGTTTAAGGTTTAGGGTTTCAGCTTTAGGTTTAGGGTTTTCTTGTAAAGGTTTATGGTTTGGGGTTTAGGGTTAGGGTTAAGATTTAGGGTTTAGGGTTTAGGGTTTAGGGTGTAGGGTTTAGGGTTTAAGGTTTAGGGTTTCAGCTTTAGGTTTAGGGTTTTCTTGTAAAGGTTTATGGTTTGGGGTTTAGGGTTAGGGTTAGGGTTTAGGGTTTAGGCCTTATGATCTAGGGTTTTGGGTTTCGGTTGTTGGCTATAGGTTTTAGGTTTCTCGTTGAGGGTTTAGGATTTAAGGTTTAGGGATTCGGGTTAAGGGTTTAGGGTTTAATATTTTGTGGTTTAGGGTTTAGGGTTTAGGGTTTCAGCTTTAGGTTTAGATTTTTCGTGCTAAGGTTTAGTGTTTGGGGTTTAGGGTTAGGGTTAGGGTTTAGGGTTTAGGGTTTAGGTGTAAGATTTTAGTGTTCAGGGTTTCAGCTTTAGGTTTAGAGTTTTCATGTTAAGGTTTAGTGTTTGGGGTTTAGGGTTAGGGTTACGGTTAGGGTTAGGATTAGGGTTTAGGGTATAGGGTTTAGGGTTTTGGGTTTAGGGTTTGAGTTTAGGTGTAGGGTTTCTGGTTTAAGGTTTAGGGTTTAAGCTTTAGGTTTAGGGTTTTCTTGTAAAAGTTTAGGGTTTGGGGTTTAGGGTTAGGGTTAGGGTTAGGGGTTAGGGTTTAGGTCTTATGATTTAGGGTTTTGGGTTTAAGGTGTTGGGTATAGGTTTTAGGTTTCACGTTGAGGGTTTAGGATTTAAGGTTTAGGGTTTCGGGTTAAGGGTTTAGGGTTTAATATTTTGTGGTTTTGGGTTTAGGTTTTCATATTTAGGTTTTCAGTTTTCGTGTTAAGGTTTAGTGTTTGGGGTTTAGGGTTAGGGATAGGGTTGGGGTTAGGGTTAGGGTTTAGGGTTTAGGGTTTAGGTTTTATAGTTCGAAGTTTAGGTGTAGGGTTTCTGGTTTAAGATTTAGGGTTTAAGCTTTAGATTTAGGGTTTTCATGTCTGGGTTTATGGTTTGGGGTTTAGGGTCAGGGTTAGGGTTAGGGTTTTTGGGTTTAGGGTTTTGGGTTTGGAGTTTAGGGTTTATGGTTTAGGGTATAGGTTTTAGGCTTTAAGGTTTAAGGTTTAGGATTTCAGCTTTAGGTTTAGGGTATTCGTGCTAAGGTTTAGTGTTTGGAGTTTAGGGTTAGGGTTAGGATTTAGGGTTTAGGGTTTAGGGTTTAAGGTGTATGGTTTAGGGTTTAAGGTTTAGGGTTTAGGGTTTCGGGTTTAGGGTTTAATATTTTGTGGTTTTGGGTTTAGGTTTTCAGATTTAGGTTTAGAGTTTTCGTGTTAAGGTTTAGTGTTTGGGGTTTAGGGTTAGAGATAGGGTTGGGGTTAGGGTTAGGGTTTAGGGTTTAGGGTTTCGGTTTTAAGGTTTGGAGTTTAGGTGTAGGGTTTCCGGTTTAAGGTTTAGGGTTTAAGCTTTAGATTTAGGGTTTTCATGTCTGGGTTTATGGTTTGGGGTTTTGGGTTAGGGTTAGGGTTAGGGTTTTGGGTTTAGGGTTTTGGGTTTGGAGTTTATGGTTTAGGGTATAGGTTTTAGGGTTTAAGGTTTAGGATTTCAGCTTTAGGTTTAGGGTATTCGTGCTGAGGTTTAGTGGTTGGGGTTTAGGGTTAGGGTGAGGATTTAGGGTTTAGGGTTTAGGGTTTAAGGTGTAGGGTTTAGGGTTTAAGGTTTAGGGTTTCAGCTTTAGGTTTAGGGTTTTCTTGTAAAGGTTTAGGGTTTGGAGTTTGGGGTTTAGGGTTAGGGTTAGGGTTTAGGGTTAGGGTTAGGGTTAGGGTTAGGGTTAGGGTTAGGGTTAGCGTTTAGGGTTTAGGCCTTAGGATTTGGAGTTTTGGGTTTAGGGTGTTGGGTATAGGTTTTAGGGTTTAAGGTTTATGGTTTAGGGTTTAGGGTTTAGGGTTTAGGGTTGGAGTTTAGGTGTAGGGTTTCTGGTTTAAGGTTTAGGGTTTAAGCTTTAGGTTTAGGGTTTTCTTGTAAAAGTTTAAGGTTTGGGGTTTAGGTGTAGGGTTTAGGGTTTAAGGTTTAGGGTTTCAGCTTTAGGTTTAGGGTTTTCTTGTAAAGGTTTATGGTTTGGGGTTTAGGGTTAGGGTTAAGATTTAGGGTTTAGGGTTTAGGGTTTAGGGTGTAGGGTTTAGGGTTTAAGGTTTAGGGTTTCAGCTTTAGGTTTAGGGTTTTCTTGTAAAGGTTTATGGTTTGGGGTTTAGGTGTAGGGTTTAGGGTTTAAGGTTTAGGGTTTCAGCTTTAGGTTTAGGGTTTTCTTGTAAAGGTTTATGGTTTGGGGTTTAGGGTTAGGGTTAAGATTTAGGGTTTAGGGTTTAGGGTTTAGGGTGTAGGGTTTAGGGTTTAAGGTTTAGGGTTTCAGCTTTAGGTTTAGGGTTTTCTTGTAAAGGTTTATGGTTTGGGGTTTAGGGTTAGGGTTAGGGTTTAGGGTTTAGGCCTTATGATCTAGGGTTTTGGGTTTCGGTTGTTGGCTATAGGTTTTAGGTTTCTCGTTGAGGGTTTAGGATTTAAGGTTTAGGGTTTCGGGTTAAGGGTTTAGGGTTTAATATTTTGTGGTTTAGGGTTTAGGGTTTAGGGTTTCAGCTTTAGGTTTAGATTTTTCGTGCTAAGGTTTAGTGTTTGGGGTTTAGGGTTAGGGTTAGGGTTTAGGGTTTAGGGTTTAGGTGTAAGATTTTAGGGTTCAGGGTTTCAGCTTTAGGTTTAGAGTTTTCATGTTAAGGTTTAGTGTTTGGGGTTTAGGGTTAGGGTTACGGTTAGGGTTAGGATTAGGGTTTAGGGTATAGGGTTTAGGGTTTTGGGTTTAGGGTTTGAGTTTAGGTGTAGGGTTTCTGGTTTAAGGTTTAGGGTTTAAGCTTTAGGTTTAGGGTTTTCTTGTAAAAGTTTAGGGTTTGGGGTTTAGGGTTAGGGTTAGGGTTAGGGGTTAGGGTTTAGGTCTTATGATTTAGGGTTTTGGGTTTAAGGTGTTGGGTATAGGTTTTAGGTTTCACGTTGAGGGTTTAGGATTTAAGGTTTAGGGTTTCGGGTTAAGGGTTTAGGGTTTAATATTTTGTGGTTTTGGGTTTAGGTTTTCATATTTAGGTTTTCAGTTTTCGTGTTAAGGTTTAGTGTTTGGGGTTTAGGGTTAGGGATAGGGTTGGGGTTAGGGTTAGGGTTTAGGGTTTAGGGTTTAGGTTTTATAGTTCGAAGTTTAGGTGTAGGGTTTCTGGTTTAAGATTTAGGGTTTAAGCTTTAGATTTAGGGTTTTCATGTCTGGGTTTATGGTTTGGGGTTTAGGGTCAGGGTTAGGGTTAGGGTTTTTGGGTTTAGGGTTTTGGGTTTGGAGTTTAGGGTTTATGGTTTAGGGTATAGGTTTTAGGCTTTAAGGTTTAAGGTTTAGGATTTCAGCTTTAGGTTTAGGGTATTCGTGCTAAGGTTTAGTGTTTGGAGTTTAGGGTTAGGGTTAGGATTTAGGGTTTAGGGTTTAGGGTTTAAGGTGTATGGTTTAGGGTTTAAGGTTTAGGGTTTAGGGTTTCGGGTTTAGGGTTTAATATTTTATGGTTTTGGGTTTAGGTTTTCAGATTTAGGTTTAGAGTTTTCGTGTTAAGGTTTAGTGTTTGGGGTTTAGGGTTAGAGATAGGGTTGGGGTTAGGGTTAGGGTTTAGGGTTTAGGGTTTCGGTTTTAAGGTTTGGAGTTTAGGTGTAGGGTTTCCGGTTTAAGGTTTAGGGTTTAAGCTTTAGATTTAGGGTTTTCATGTCTGGGTTTATGGTTTGGGGTTTTGGGTTAGGGTTAGGGTTAGGGTTTTGGGTTTAGGGTTTTGGGTTTGGAGTTTATGGTTTAGGGTATAGGTTTTAGGGTTTAAGGTTTAGGATTTCAGCTTTAGGTTTAGGGTATTCGTGCTGAGGTTTAGTGGTTGGGGTTTAGGGTTAGGGTGAGGATTTAGGGTTTAGGGTTTAGGGTTTAAGGTGTAGGGTTTAGGGTTTAAGGTTTAGGGTTTCAGCTTTAGGTTTAGGGTTTTCTTGTAAAGGTTTAGGGTTTGGAGTTTGGGGTTTAGGGTTAGGGTTAGGGTTTAGGGTTAGGGTTAGGGTTAGGGTTAGGGTTAGGGTTAGGGTTAGGGTTAGCGTTTAGGGTTTAGGCCTTAGGATTTGGAGTTTTGGGTTTAGGGTGTTGGGTATAGGTTTTAGGGTTTAAGGTTTATGGTTTAGGGTTTAGGGTTTAGGGTTTAGGGTTGGAGTTTAGGTGTAGGGTTTCTGGTTTAAGGTTTAGGGTTTAAGCTTTAGGTTTAGGGTTTTCTTGTAAAAGTTTAAGGTTTGGGGTTTAGGTGTAGGGTTTAGGGTTTAAGGTTTAGGGTTTCAGCTTTAGGTTTAGGGTTTTCTTGTAAAGGTTTATGGTTTGGGGTTTAGGGTTAGGGTTAAGATTTAGGGTTTAGGGTTTAGGGTTTAGGGTGTAGGGTTTAGGGTTTAAGGTTTAGGGTTTCAGCTTTAGGTTTAGGGTTTTCTTGTAAAGGTTTATGGTTTGGGGTTTAGGTGTAGGGTTTAGGGTTTAAGGTTTAGGGTTTCAGCTTTAGGTTTAGGGTTTTCTTGTAAAGGTTTATGGTTTGGGGTTTAGGGTTAGGGTTAAGATTTAGGGTTTAGGGTTTAGGGTTTAGGGTGTAGGGTTTAGGGTTTAAGGTTTAGGGTTTCAGCTTTAGGTTTAGGGTTTTCTTGTAAAGGTTTATGGTTTGGGGTTTAGGGTTAGGGTTAGGGTTTAGGGTTTAGGCCTTATGATCTAGGGTTTTGGGTTTCGGTTGTTGGCTATAGGTTTTAGGTTTCTCGTTGAGGGTTTAGGATTTAAGGTTTAGGGTTTCGGGTTAAGGGTTTAGGGTTTAATATTTTGTGGTTTAGGGTTTAGGGTTTAGGGTTTCAGCTTTAGGTTTAGATTTTTCGTGCTAAGGTTTAGTGTTTGGGGTTTAGGGTTAGGGTTAGGGTTTAGGGTTTAGGGTTTAGGTGTAAGATTTTAGGGTTCAGGGTTTCAGCTTTAGGTTTAGAGTTTTCATGTTAAGGTTTAGTGTTTGGGGTTTAGGGTTAGGGTTACGGTTAGGGTTAGGATTAGGGTTTAGGGTATAGGGTTTAGGGTTTTGGGTTTAGGGTTTGAGTTTAGGTGTAGGGTTTCTGGTTTAAGGTTTAGGGTTTAAGCTTTAGGTTTAGGGTTTAGGGTTAGGGTTTAGGGTTTAGGGTTTAGGTTTTAGGTTTCGGAGTTTAGGTGTAGGGTTTCTGGTTTAAGATTTAGGGTTTAAGCTTTAGATTTAGGGTTTTCAAGTCTGGGTTTATGGTTTGGGGTTTAGGGTCAGGGTTAGGGTTAGGGTTTTGCGTTTAGGGTTTTGGGTTTTGAGTTTAGGGTTTATGGTTTAGGGTATAGGTTTTAGGGTTTAAGGTTTAAGGTTTAGGATTTCAGCTTTAGGTTTAGGGTATTCGTGCTAAGGTTTAGTGTTTGGAGTTTTGGGTTAGGGTTAGGATTTAGGGTTTAGGGTTTAGGGTTTAAGGTGTAGGGTTTATGGTTTAAGGTTTAGGGTTTAGGGTTTAGGGTTTAGGGTTTAATATTTTGTGGTTTTGGGTTTAGGTTTTCAGATTTAGGTTTAGAGTTTTCGTGTTAAGGTTTAGTGTTTGGGGTTTAGGGTTAGAGATAGGGTTGGGGTTTGGGTTAGGGTTTAAGGTTTAGGGTTTAGGTTTTAAGGTTCAGAGTTTAGGTGTAGGGTTTCCGGTTTATGGTTTAGGGTTTAAGCTTTAGATTTAGGGTTTTCATGTCTGGGTTTATGGTTTGGGGTTTAGAGTTAGGGTTAGGGTTAGGGTTTTAGGTTTAGGGTTTTGGGTTTGGATTTTAGGGTTTATGGTTTAGGGTATACGTTTTCCGGTTTAAGGTTTAAGGTTTAGGATTTCAGCTTTATGTTTAGGGTATTCGTGCTAAGGTTTAGTGTTTGGGGTTTAGGGTTAGGGTTAAGATTTAGGGTTTAGGGTTTAGGGTTTAGGGTGTAGGGTTTAGGGTTTAAGGTTTAGGGTTTCAGCTTTAGGTTTATGGTTTTCTTGTAAAGGTTTATGGTTTGGGGTTTAGGGTTTAGGCCTTATGATCTAGGGTTTTGGGTTTCGGTTGTTGGCTATAGGTTTTAGGTTTCTCGTTGAGGGTTTAGGATTTAAGGTTTAGGGTTTCGGGTTAAGGGTTTAGGGTTTAATATTTTGTTGTTTTTGGTTTAGGTTTTCAGATTTAGGTTTTGAGTTTTCGTGTTAAGGTTTAGTGTTTGGGGTTTAGGGTTAGGGATAGGGTTTGGGTTAGGGTTAGGGTTTCGGGTTTAGGGTTTAGTCTTTAGGGTTTGGAGTTTAGGTGTACGGTTTCTTGTTTAAGGTGTAGGGTTAAAGCTTTAGGTTTATGGTTTTCGTGTCAGGGTTTATGGTTTGGGGTTTAGGGTTAATGTTAGGGTTAGGGTTAGGGTTTAGGGATTAGGGTTTTGGGTTTTTGAGTTTTGGGTTTATGGTTTAGGGTATGGGGTTTAGGGTTTAAGGTTTAAGGTTTCTGAATTCAGCTTTAGGTTTCAGGTTTTAGTGTTATGTATTAGGGTATAGGGTTTAGGGTTTAAGGTTTAGGTAAGGGTATAGAGTTTAAGGTTTAAGGTTGTAAGTGTTTAGGATTTATGGTTTGGAATTAAGGGTTTATAGTTTTGTTTTTAGGTGTTAATGTTTAGGATTTAGGTTTGCGATATAGGGTTTATTGTTTAGGGTTTTGGTTTTAGGGTTTAGATCTTGGAGTTGGGTTATGGGTTTAAAGGTTAGGGTTAAGTTTAGGGTTTAATGTTTATGGTTTAGGGTTAAAGGTTTAGGATTTTGGGTTTCGGGTTCAGGATGTTGGTTTGTGGTTTAGGGTTTAGGTCTTATGATTTTGGGTTTTATGTTTAGGGTGTTGGGTATATGGTTTAGGTTTAACGTTGAGGGTTTAGGATTTAAGGTTTAGGTTTTCGGGTTATGGGTTTAGGGTTTAGGGTTTCAGCTTTAGGTTTAGATTTTTCGTGCTAAGGTTTAATGTTTGGGGTTTAGGGTTAGGGTTAGGGTTTAGGGTTTAGGGATTAGGTGTAAGATTTTAGGGTTCAGGGTTTCAGCTTTAGGTTTAGAGTTTTCGTGTTAAGGTTTAGTGTTTGGGGTTTAGGGTTAGGGTTACGGTTAGGGTTAGGATTAGGGTTTAGGGTTTAAGGTTAGGGTTTAGGGTTTAGGTGTAGGGTTTCTGGTTTAAGGTTTAGGGTTTAAGCTTTAGATTTAGGGTTTTCATGTCTGGGTTTATGGTTTGGGGTTTAGGGTCAGGGTTAGGGTTAGGGTTTTGCGTTTAGGGTTTTGGGTTTGGAGTTTAGGGTTTATGGTTTAGGGTATAGGTTTTAGGGTTTAAGGTTTAAGGTTTAGGATTTCAGCTTTAGGTTTAGGGTATTCGTGCTAAGGTTTAGTGTTTGGAGTTTTGGGTTAGGGTTAGGATTTAGGGTTTAGGGTTTAGGGTTTAAGGTGTAGGGTTTAGGGTTTAAGGTTTAGGGTTTAGGGTTTAGGGTTTAGGGTTTAATATTTTGTGGTTTTAGGTTTAGGATTTCAGATTTAGGTTTAGAGTTTTCGTGTTAAGGTTTTGTGTTTGGGGTTTAGGGTTAGAGATAGTGTTGGGGTTAGGGTTAGGGTTTAAGGTTTAGGGTTTAGGTTTTAAGGTTCAGAGTTTAGGTGTAGGGTTTCCGGTTTATGGTTTAGGGTTTAAGCTTTAGATTTAGGGTTTTCATGTCTGGGTTTATGGTTTGGGGTTTAGAGTTAGGGTTAGGGTTAGGGTTTTAGGTTTAGGGTTTTGGGTTTGGATTTTAGGGTTTATGGTTTAGGGTATAGGTTTTAGGTTTAGGGTTTTGGGTTTGGATTTTAGGGTTAGGGTTTAGGGTTTAGGTCTTATGATTTAGGGTGTTGGGTATAGGTTTGAGGTTTCACGTTGAGGGTTTAGGATTTAAGGTTTAGGGTTTCGGGTTAAGGGTTTAGGGTTTCGGGTTAAGGGTTTAGGGTTTCGGGTTAAGGGTTTAGGGTTTAATATTTTTTGGTTTTGGGTTTAGATTTTCAGATTTAGGTTTTGAGTTTTCGTGTTAAGGTTTAGTGTTTGGGGTTTAGGGTTAGGGATAGGGTTGGGGTTAGGGTTAGGGTTTTGGGTTTTTGAGTTTTGGGTTTATGGTTTAGGGTATGGGGTTTAGGGTTTAAGGTTTAAGGTTTCTGAATTCAGCTTTAGGTTTCAGGTTTTAGTGTTATGTATTAGGGTATAGGGTTTAGGGTTTAAGGTTTAGGTAAGGGTATAGAGTTTAAGGTTTAAGGTTGTAAGTGTTTAGGATTTATGGTTTGGAATTAAGGGTTTATAGTTTTGTTTTTAGCTGTTAATGTTTAGGATTTAGGTTTGCGATATAGGGTTTATTGTTTAGGGTTTAGGTTTTAGGGTTTAGATCTTGGAGTTGGGTTATGGGTTTAAAGGTTAGGGTTAAGTTTAGGGTTTAATGTTTATGGTTTAGGGTTAAAGGTTTAGGATTTTGGGTTTCGGGTTCAGGATGTTGGTTTGTGGTTTAGGGTTTAGGTCTTATGATTTTGGGTTTTATGTTTAGGGTGTTGGGTATATGGTTTAGGTTTAACGTTGAGGGTTTAGGATTTAAGGTTTAGGTTTTCGGGTTATGGGTTTAGGGTTTAGGGTTTCAGCTTTAGGTTTAGATTTTTCGTGCTAAGGTTTAATGTTTGGGGTTTAGGGTTAGGGTTAGGGTTTAGGGTTTAGGGATTAGGTGTAAGATTTTAGGGTTCAGGGTTTCAGCTTTAGGTTTAGAGTTTTCGTGTTAAGGTTTAGTGTTTGGGGTTTAGGGTTAGGGTTACGGTTAGGGTTAGGATTAGGGTTTAGGGTTTAGGGTTAGGGTTTAGGGTTTAGGGTTTAGGTTTTAGGTTTCGGAGTTTAGGTGTAGGGTTTCTAGTTTAAGGTTTAGGGTTTAAGCTTTAGATTTAGGGTTTTCAAGTCTGGGTTTATGGTTTGGGGTTTAGGGTCAGGGTTTAGGGTTTAGGGTTTAGGGTTTAGGGTTTAGGGTTTAGGGTTTAGGGTTTGAGTTTAGGTGTAGGGTTTCTGGTTTAAGGTTTAGGGTTTAAGCTTTAGGTTTAGGTTTAGGGTATTCGTGCTAAGGTTTAGTGTTTGGAGTTTTGGGTTAGGGTTAGGATTTAGGGTTTAGGGTTTAGGGTTTAAGGTGTAGGGTTTAGGGTTTAAGGTTTAGGGTTTAGGGTTTAGGGTTTAGGGTTTAATATTTTGTGGTTTTGGGTTTAGGTTTTCAGATTTAGGTTTAGAGTTTTCGTGTTAAGGTTTAGTGTTTGGGGTTTAGGGTTAGAGATAGGGTTGGGGTTAGGGTTAGGGTTTAAGGTTTAGGGTTTAGGTTTTAAGGTTCAGAGTTTAGGTGTAGGGTTTCCGGTTTATGGTTTAGGGTTTAAGCTTTAGATTTAGGGTTTTCATGTCTGGGTTTATGGTTTGGGGTTTAGAGTTAGGGTTAGGGTTAGGGTTTTAGGTTTAGGGTTTTGTGTTTGGATTTTAGGGTTTATGGTTTAGGGTATAGGTTTTCCGGTTTAAGGTTTAAGGTTTAGGATTTCAGCTTTATGTTTAGGGTATTCGTGCTAAGGTTTAGTGTTTGGGGTTTAGGGTTAGGGTTAAGATTTAGGGTTTAGGGTTTAGGGTTTAGGGTGTAGGGTTTAGGGTTTAAGGTTTAGGGTTTCAGCTTTAGGTTTATGGTTTTCTTGTAAAGGTTTATGGTTTGGGGTTTAGGGTTTAGGCCTTATGATCTAGGGTTTTGGGTTTCGGTTGTTGGCTATAGGTTTTAGGTTTCTCGTTGAGGGTTTAGGATTTAAGGTTTAGGGTTTCGGGTTAAGGGTTTAGGGTTTAATATTTTGTTGTTTTGGGTTTAGGTTTTCAGATTTAGGTTTTGAGTTTTCGTGTTAAGGTTTAGTGTTTGGGGTTTAGGGTTAGGGATAGGGTTTGGGTTAGGGTTAGGGTTTCGGGTTTAGGGTTTAGTCTTTAGGGTTTGGAGTTTAGGTGTAGGGTTTCTTGTTTAAGGTGTAGGGTTAAAGCTTTAGGTTTATGGTTTTCGTGTCAGGGTTTATGGTTTGGGGTTTAGGGTTAATGTTAGGGTTAGGGTTAGGGTTTAGGGATTAGGGTTTTGGGTTTTTGAGTTTTGGGTTTATTGTTTAGGGTATGGGGTTTAGGTTTTCAGCTTTAGGTTTAGATTTTTCGTGCTAAGGTTTAATGTTTGGGGTTTAGGGTTAGGGTTAGGGTTTAGGGTTTAGGGTTTAGGTGTAAGATTTTAGGGTTCAGGGTTTCAGCTTTAGGTTTAGAGTTTTCGTGTTAAGGTTTAGTGTTTGGGGTTTAGGGTTAGGGTTACGGTTATGGTTAGGATTAGGGTTTAGGGTTTAGGGTTTAGGGTTTAGGGTTTAGGGTTTAGGGTTTAGGGTTTAGGGTTTAGGGTTTAGGGTTTGAGTTTAGGTGTAGGGTTTCTGGTTTAAGGTTTAGGGTTTAAGCTTTAGGTTTAGGGTTTTCTTGTAAAAGTTTAGGGTTTGGGGTTTAGGGTTAGAGTTAGGGTTAGGGTTAGGGGTTAGGGTTTAGGTCTTATGATTTAGGGTTTTGGGTTTAGGGTGTTGGGTATAGGTTTTAGGTTTTACGTTGAGGGTTTAGGATTTAAGGTTTAGGGTTTCCGGTTAAGGGTTAAGGGTTTAATATTTTGTGGTTTCGGGTTTAGGTTTTCAGATTTAGGTTTTGAGTTTTCGTGTTAAGGTTTAGTGTTTGGGGTTTAGGGTTAGGGATACGGTTGGGGTTAGGGTTAGGGTTTAGGGTTTAGGGTTTAGGTTTTAGGGTTTAGGTGTAGGGTTTCTGGTTTAAGGTTTAGGGTTTAAGCTTTAGATTTAGGGTTTTCATGTCTGGGTTTATGGTTTGGGGTTTAGGGTCAGGGTTAGGGTTAGGGTTTTGCGTTTAGGGTTTTGGGTTTGGAGTTTAGGGTTTATGGTTTAGGGTATAGGTTTTGGGGTTTAAGGTTTAGGATTTCAGCTTTAGGTTTAGGGTATTCGTGCTAAGGTTTAGTGTTTGGAGTTTTGGGTCAGGGTTAGGATTTAGGGTTTAGGCTTTAGGGTTTAAGGTGTAGGGTTTAGGGTTTAAGGTTTAGGGTTTAGGGTTTAGGGTTTAGGGTTTAATATTTTGTGGTTTTGGGTTTAGGTTTTCAGATTTAGGTTTAGAGTTTTCGTGTTAAGGTTTAGTGTTTGGGGTTTAGGGTTAGAGATAGGGTTGGGGTTAGGGTTAGGGTTTAGGGTTTAAGGTTTAGGTTTTAAGGTTCGGAGTTTAGGTGTAGGGTTTCCGGTTTAAGGTTTAGGGTTTAAGCTTTAGATTTAGGGTTTTCATGTCTGGGTTTAGGGTTAGGGTTAGGGTTAGGGTTTTAGGTTTAGGGTTATGGGTTTGGATTTTAGGGTTTATGGTTTAGGGTATAGGTTTTCTGGTTTAAGGTTTAAGGTTTAGGATTTCAGCTTTATGTTTAGGGTATTCGTGCTAAGGTTTAGTGTTTGGGGTTTAGGGTTAGGGTTAAGATTTAGGGTTTAGGGTTTAGGGTTTAGGGTGTAGGGTTTAGGGTTTAAGGTTTAGGGTTTCAGCTTTAGGTTTATGGTTTTCTTGTAAAGGTTTATGGTTTGGGGTTTAGGGTTAGGGTTAGGGTTTAGGGTTTAGGCCTTATGATCTAGGGTTTTGGGTTTCGGTTGTTGGTTATAGGTTTTAGGTTTCTCGTTGAGGGTTTAGGATTTAAGGTTTAGGGTTTCGGGTTAAGGGTTTAGGGTTTAATATTTTGTGGTTTTGGGTTTAGGTTTTCAGATTTAGGTTTTGAGTTTTCGTGTTAAGGTTTAGTGTTTGGGGTTTAGGGTTAGGGATAGGGTTGGGGTTAGGGTTAGGGTTTAGGGTTTAGGGTTTAGTCTTTAGGGTTTGGAGTTTAGGTGTAGGGTTTCTTGTTTAAGGTTTAGGGTTAAAGCTTTAGGTTTAGGGTTTTCGTGTCAGGGTTTATGGTTTGGGGTTTAGGGTTAGGGTTAGGGTTAGGGTTAGGGTTTAGGGATTAGGGTTTTGGGTTTTTGAGTTTTGGGTTTATGGTTTAGGATATAGGGTTTAGGGTTTAAGGTTTAGGTAATGGTATAGGGTTTAGGGTTTAAGGTTGTAAGGGTTTAGGATTTATGGTTTGGAATTAAGGGTTTATTGTTTTGTTTTTAGGTGTTAATGTTTAGGATTTAGGTTTGCGATATAGGGTTTATTGTTTAGGGTTTAGGTTTTAGGGTTTAGATCTTGGAATTGGGTTATGGGTTTAAAGGTTAGGGTTAAGTTTAGGGTTTAATGTTTATGGTTTAGGGTTAAAGGTTTAGGATTTTGGGTTTCGGGTTCAGGATGTTGGTTTGTGGTTTAGGGTTTAGGTCTTATGATTTTGGGTTTTATGTTTAGGGTCTTGGGTATATGGTTTAGGTTTAACGTTGAGGGTTTAGGATTTACGGTTTAGAGTTTCGGGTTATGGGTTTAGGGTTTAGGGTTTCAGCTTTAGGTTTAGGGTTTAGGGTTTCAGCTTTAGGTTTAGGGTTTTCTTGTAAAGGTTTATGGTTTGGGGTTTAGGTGTAGGGTTTAGGGTTTAAGGTTTAGGGTTTCAGCTTTAGGTTTAGGGTTTTCTTGTAAAGGTTTATGGTTTGGGGTTTAGGGTTAGGGTTAAGATTTAGGGTTTAGGGTTTAGGGTTTAGGGTGTAGGGTTTAGGGTTTAAGGTTTAGGGTTTCAGCTTTAGGTTTAGGGTTTTCTTGTAAAGGTTTATGGTTTGGGGTTTAGGGTTAGGGTTAGGGTTTAGGGTTTAGGCCTTATGATCTAGGGTTTTGGGTTTCGGTTGTTGGCTATAGGTTTTAGGTTTCTCGTTGAGGGTTTAGGATTTAAGGTTTAGGGTTTCGGGTTAAGGGTTTAGGGTTTAATATTTTGTGGTTTTGGGTTTAGGTTTTCAGATTTAGGTTTTGAGTTTTCGTGTTAAGGTTTAGTGTTTGGGGTTTAGGGTTAGGGATAGGGTTGGGGTTAGGGTTAGGGTTTAGGGTTTAGGGTTTAGTCTTTAGGGTTTGGAGTTTAGGTGTAGGGTTTCTTGTTTAAGGTTTAGAGTTAAAGCTTTAGGTTTAGGGTTTTCGTGTCAGGATTTATGGTTTGGGGTTTAGGGTTAGGGTTAGGGTTAGGGTTAGGGTTTAGGGATTAGGGTTTTGGGTTTTTGAGTTTTGGGTTTATGGTTTAGGATATAGGGTTTAGGGTTTAAGGTTTAGGTAATGGTATAGGGTTTAGGGTTTAAGGTTGTAAGGGTTTAGGATTTATGGTTTGGAATTAAGGGTTTATTGTTTTGTTTTTAGGTGTTAATGTTTAGGATTTAGGTTTGCGATATAGGGTTTATTGTTTAGGGTTTAGGTTTTAGGGTTTAGATCTTGGAATTGGGTTATGGGTTTAAAGGTTAGGGTTAAGTTTAGGGTTTAATGTTTATGGTTTAGGGTTAAAGGTTTAGGATTTTGGGTTTCGGGTTCAGGATGTTGGTTTGTGGTTTAGGGTTTAGGTCTTATGATTTTGGGTTTTATGTTTAGGGTCTTGGGTATATGGTTTAGGTTTAACGTTGAGGGTTTAGGATTTACGGTTTAGAGTTTCGGGTTATGGGTTTAGGGTTTAGGGTTTCAGCTTTAGGTTTAGAGTTTTCATGTTAAGGTTTAGTGTTTGGGGTTTAGGGTTAGGGTTACGGTTAGGGTTAGGATTAGGGTTTAGGGTTTAGGGTTTAGGGTTTGAGTTTAGGTGTAGGGTTTCTGGTTTAAGGTTTAGGGTTTAAGCTTTAGGTTTAGGGTTTTCTTGTAAAAGTTTAGGGTTTGGGGTTTAGGGTTAGGGTTAGGGTTAGGGGTTAGGGTTTAGGTCTTATGATTTAGGGTTTTGGGTTTAAGGTGTTGGGTATAGGTTTTAGGTTTCACGTTGAGGGTTTAGGATTTAAGGTTTAGGGTTTCGGGTTAAGGGTTTAGGGTTTAATATTTTGTGGTTTTGGGTTTAGGTTTTCAGATTTAGGTTTTCAGTTTTCGTGTTAAGGTTTAGTGTTTGGGGTTTAGGGTTAGGGATAGGGTTGGGGTTAGGGTTAGGGTTTAGGGTTTAGGGTTTAGGTTTTAGGGTTCGGAGTTTAGGTGTAGGGTTTCTGGTTTAAGGTTTAGGGTTTAAGCTTTAGATTTAGGGTTTTCATGTCTGGGTTTATGGTTTGGGGTTTAGGGTCAGGGTTAGGGTTAGGGTTTTTGGGTTTAGGGTTTTGGGTTTAGAGTTTAGGGTTTATGGTTTAGGGTATAGGTTTTAGGGTTTAAGGTTTAAGGTTTAGGATTTCAGCTTTAGGTTTAGGGTATTCGTGCTAAGGTTTAGTGTTTGGAGTTTAGGGTTAGGGTTAGGATTTAGGGTTTAGGGTTTAGGGTTTAAGGTGTAGGGTTTAGGGTTTAAGGTTTAGGGTTTAGGGTTTCGGGTTTAGGGTTTAGGGTTTAGGGTTTAATATTTTGTGGTTTTGGGTTTAGGTTTTCAGATTTAGGTTTAGAGTTTTCGTGTTAAGGTTTAGTGTTTGGGGTTTAGGGTTAGAGATAGGGTTGGGGTGAGGGTTAGGGTTTAGGGTTTAGGGTTTAGGTTTTAAGGTTCGGAGTTTAGGTGTAGGGTTTCTGGTTTAAGGTTTAGGGTTTAAGCTTTAGATTTAGGGTTTTCATGTCTGGGTTTATGGTTTGGGGTTTAGGGTTAGGGTTAGGGTTAGGGTTTTGGGTTTAGGGTTTTGGGTTTAGAGTTTATGGTTTAGGGTATAGGTTTTAGGGTTTAAGGTTTAGGATTTCAGCTTTAGGTTTAGGGTATTCGTGCTGAGGTTTAGTGTTTTTGGTTTAGGGTTTAGGTTAGGATTTAGGGTTTAGGGTTTAGGGTTTAAGGTGTAGGGTTTAGGGTTTAAGGTTTAGGGTTTCAGCTTTAGGTTTAGGGTTTTCTTGTAAAGGTTTAGGGTTTGGGGTTTGGGGTTTAGGGTAAGGGTTAGGGTTAGGGTTAGGGTTTAGGGTTTAGGCCTTATGATTTGGAGTTTTGGGTTTAGGGTGTTGGGTATAGGTTTTAGGGTTTAAGGTTTAAGGTTTAGGGTTTAGGATTTAGGGTTGGAGTTTAGGTGTAGGGTTTCTGGTTTAAGGTTTAGGGTTTAAGCTTTAGGTTTAGGGTTTTCTTGTAAAAGTTTAGGGTTTGGGGTTTAGGTGTAGGGTTTCTGGTTTAAGGTTTAGGGTTTAAGCTTTAGGTTTAGGGTTTTCTTGTAAAAGTTTAGGGTTTGGGGTTTAGGGTTAGGGTTAGGGTTTAGGGTTTAGGTCTTATGATTTAGGGTGTTGGGTATAGGTTTGAGGTTTCACGTTGAGGGTTTAGGATTTAAGGTTTAGGGTTTCGGGTTAAGGGTTTAGGGTTTCGGGTTAAGGGTTTAGGGTTTAATATTTTGTGGTTTTGGGTTTAGGTTTTTCAGATTTAGGTATAGAGTTTTTGTGTTAAGGTTTAGTGTTTGGGTGTAGGGTTTGGGATAGGGTTGGAGTTAGGGTTAGGGTTTAGGGTTTAGGGTTTAGGTTTTAGGGTTCGGAGTTTCGGTGGAGGGTTTCTGGTTTAAGGTTTAGGGTTTAAGCTTTAGATTTAGGGTTTTCATGTCTGGGTTTATGGTTTGGGGATTAGGGTTAGGGTTAGGGTTAGGGTTTTAGGTTTAGGGTTTTGGGTTTGGATTTTAGGGTTTATGGTTTAGGGTATAGGTTTTGACGGTTTAAGGTTTAAGGTTTAGGATTTCAGCTTTATGTTTAGGGTATTCGTGCTAAGGTTTAGTGTTTGGGGTTTAGGGTTAGGGTTAAGATTTAGGGTTTAGGGTTTAGGGTTTAGGGTGTAGGGTTTAGGGTTTAAGGTTTAGGGTTTCAGCTTTAGGTTTAGGGTTTTCTTGTAAAGGTTTATGGTTTGGGGTTTAGGGTTAGGGTTAGGGTTAGGGTTTAGGGTTTAGGCCTTATGATTTAGGGTTTTGGGTTTAGTGTATTGGGTATAGGTTTTAGGTTTCATGTTGAGGGTTTAGGATTTAAGGTTTAGGGTTTCGGGTTAAGGGTTTAGGGTTTAATATTTTGTTGTTTTGGGTTTAGGTCTTCTGATTTAGGTTTAGGGTATTCGTGCTAAGGTTTAGTGTTTGGAGTTTAGGGTTAGGGTTAGGATTTAGGGTTTAGGGTTTAGGGTTTAAGGTGTAGGGTTTAGGGTTTAAGGTTTAGGGTTTAGGGTTTCGGGTTTAGGGTTTAGGGTTTAGGGTTTAATATTTTGTGGTTTTGGGTTTAGGTTTTCAGATTTAGGTTTAGAGTTTTCGTGTTAAGGTTTAGTGTTTGGGGTTTAGGGTTAGAGATAGGGTTGGGGTTAGGGTTAGGGTTTAGGGTTTAGGGTTTAGGTTTTAAGGTTCGGAGTTTAGGTGTAGGGTTTCCGGTTTAAGGTTTAGGGTTTAAGCTTTAGATTTAGGGTTTTCATGTCTGGGTTTATGGTTTGGGGTTTAGGGTTAGGGTTAGGGTTAGGGTTTTGGGTTTAGGGTTTTGGGTTTGGAGTTTATGGTTTAGGGTATAGGTTTTAGGGTTTAAGGTTTAGGATTTCAGCTTTAGGTTTAGGGTATTCGTGCTGAGGTTTAGTGTTTTTGGTTTAGGGTTTAGGTTAGGATTTAGGATTTAGGGTTTAGGGTTTAAGGTGTAGGGTTTAGGGTTTAAGGTTTAGGGTTTCAGCTTTAGGTTTAGGGTTTTCTTGTAAAGGTTTAGGGTTTGGGGTTTGGGGTTTAGGGTAAGGGTTAGGGTTAGGGTTAGGGTTTAGGGTTTAGGCCTTATGATTTGGAGTTTTGGGTTTAGGGTGTTGGGTATAGGTTTTAGGGTTTAAGGTTTAAGGTTTAGGGTTTAGGATTTAGGGTTGGAGTTTAGGTGTAGGGTTTCTGGTTTAAGGTTTAGGGTTTAAGCTTTAGGTTTAGGGTTTTCTTGTAAAAGTTTAGGGTTTGGGGTTTAGGTGTAGGGTTTCTGGTTTAAGGTTTAGGGTTTAAGCTTTAGGTTTAGGGTTTTCTTGTAAAAGTTTAGGGTTTGGGTTTTAGGGTTAGGGTTAGGGTTTAGGGTTTAGGTCTTATGATTTAGGGTGTTGGGTATAGGTTTGAGGTTTCACGTTGAGGGTTTAGGATTTAAGGTTTAGGGTTTCGGGTTAAGGGTTTAGGGTTTCGGGTTAAGGGTTTAGGGTTTAATATTTTGTGGTTTTGGGTTCAGGTTTTTCAGATTTAGGTATAGAGTTTTTGTGTTAAGGTTTAGTGTTTGGGTGTAGGGTTTGGGATAGGGTTGGAGTTAGGGTTAGGGTTTAGGGTTTAGGGTTTAGGTTTTAGGGTTCGGAGTTTCGGTGGAGGGTTTCTGGTTTAAGGTTTAGGGTTTAAGCTTTAGATTTAGGGTTTTCATGTCTGGGTTTATGGTTTGGGGATTAGGGTTAGGGTTAGGGTTAGGGTTTTAGGTTTAGGGTTTTGGGTTTGGATTTTAGGGTTTATGGTTTAGGGTATAGGTTTTGACGGTTTAAGGTTTAAGGTTTAGGATTTCAGCTTTATGTTTAGGGTATTCGTGCTAAGGTTTAGTGTTTGGGGTTTAGGGTTAGGGTTAAGATTTAGGGTTTAGGGTTTAGGGTTTAGGGTGTAGGGTTTAGGGTTTAAGGTTTAGGGTTTCAGCTTTAGGTTTAGGGTTTTCTTGTAAAGGTTTATGGTTTGGGGTTTAGGGTTAGGGTTAGGGTTAGGGTTTAGGGTTTAGGCCTTATGATTTAGGGTTTTGGGTTTAGTGTATTGGGTATAGGTTTTAGGTTTCATGTTGAGGGTTTAGGATTTAAGGTTTAGGATTTAAGGTTTAGGGTTTCGGGTTAAGGGTTTAGGGTTTAATATTTTGTTGTTTTGGGTTTAGGTCTTCTGATTTAGGTTTTGAGTTTTCGTGTTAAGGGTTTAAGGTTAGGGTTTAGGGTTTAGGGTTTAGGCTTTAGGCTTTGGAGTTTAGGTGTAGGGTTTCTTGTTTAAGGTTTACGGTTTAAGCTTTAGATTAAGGGTTTTTGTGTCAGGGTTTATGGTTTGGAGTTTAGGGTTAGGGTTAGGGTTAGGGTTTAGGGTTTAGGGTTTTGGGTTTTTGAGTTTTGGGTTTATGGTTTAGGGTATAGGATTTAGGGTTTAAGGTTTAAGGTTTATGAATTCAGCTTTAGGTTTCGGGTTTTAGTGTTATGTATTAGGGTATAGGGTTTAGGGTTTAAGGTTTAGGTAAGGGTATAGAGTTTAAGGTTTAAGGTTGTAAGGCTTTAGGGTTTATGGTTTGGAATTAAGGGTTTATAGTTTTGTTTTTAGGTGTTAATGTTTAGGAATTAGATTTTCGATTTAGGGTTTACTGTTTAGGGTTTAGGTTTTAGGGTTTAGATTTTGGAATTGGGTTATGGGTTTAAAGGTTAGGGTTAAGTTTAGGGTTTAATGTTTATGGTTTAGGGTTAAAGGTTTAGGATTTTGGGTTTCGGGTTCAGGATGTTGGTTTGTGGTTTAGGGTTTAAGTCTTATGATTTTGGGTTTCATGTTTAGGGTGTTGAGTATATAGTTTAGGTTTAACGTTGAGGGTTTAGGATTTAAGGTTTAAGGTTTAGGATTTCGGGTTTAATATTTTGGGGTTTAGGGTTGATGGTTTCAGCTTTAGGTTTAGAGTTTTCGTAGTGTTTGGGGTTTAGGGATAGGGTTAGGGTTTAGGGTTTAAGGTTTAGGTGTTAGGGTTTAGGGTTCAGGGTTTCAACTTTAAGTTTAGAGTTTTCGTGTTAAGGTTTAGTGTTTGGGGTTTAGGGTTGGAGTTTAGGTGTAGGGTTTCTGGTTTAAGATTTAGGGTTTCAGCTTTAGGTTTAGGGTTTTTTTGTAAAAGTTTAGGGTTTGGGGTTTAGGATTAGGGTTAGGGTTAGGGTTAAGGTTTAGGGTTTAGGTATTATGATTTAGGGTTTTGGGTTTAGGGTGTTGGGTATAGGTTTTATGTTTTACGTTGAGGGTTTAGGATTTAAGGTTTAGGGTTTCTGGTTTAAGGTTTAGGGTTTAAGCTTTTGATTTAGGGTTTTCATGTCTAGGTTTATGGTTTGGGGTTTAGGGTTAGGGTTAGGGTTAGGGTTTTGGGTTTAGGGTTTTGGGTTTGGAGTTTAGAGTTTATGGTTTAGGGTATAGATTTTAGGGTTTAAGGTTTAAGGTTTAGGGTTTAGGGTTTAAGCTTTAGGTTTAGGGTTTTCTTGTAAAAGTTTATGGTTTGGGGTTTTGGGTTAGGGTTAGGGTTAGGGTTAGGGTTTAGGTCTTATAATTTAGGGTGTTGGGTATACGTTTTAGGTTTCACGTTGAGGGTTTAGGATTTAAGGTTTAGGGTTTTGGGTTAAGGGTTTAGAGTTTAATATTTTGTGGTTTTGGGTTTAGGTTTTCAGATTTAGGTATAGAGTTTTCGTGTTAAGGTTTAGTGTTTGGGGTGTAGGGTTTGGGATAGGGTTGGGGTTAGGGTTAGGGTTTAGGGTTTAGGGTTTAGGGTTTAGGTTTTAGGGTTCAGAGTTTAGGTGGAGGGTTTCTGGTTTGTGGTTTAGGGTTTAAGCTTTAGATTTAGGGTTTTCATGTCTGAGTTTATGGTTTGGGGTTTAGGGTTAGGGTTAGGGTTAGGGTTTTGGGTTTAGGGTTTTGGGTTTAACTTTAGGGTTTATGGTTTAGGGTATAGGTTTTACGGTTTAAGGTTTAAGGTTTAGGATTTCAGCTTTAGGTTTAGGGTATTCGTGCTAAGGTTTAGTGTTTGGGGTTTAGGGTTAGGGTTAGGGTTTAGGGTTTAGGGTGTAGGGTTTAGGGTTTAAGGTTTAGGGTTTCAGCTTTAGGTTTAGGGTTTTCTTGTAAAGGTTTAGGGTTTGGGGTTTAGGGTTAGTGTTATTGTTAGGGTTAGGGTTTAGTGTTTAGGCCTTATTATTTAGGGTTTTGGGTTTCGGATGTTGGCTATAGGTTATATGTTTCACGTTGAGGGTTTAGGATTTAAGGTTTAGGGTTTCGGGTTAAGGGTTTAGGGTTTAATATTTTGTGGTTTTTGGTTTAGGTTTTCAGATTTAGGTTTTGAGTTTTCGTGTTAAGGTTAAGTGTTTGGGGTTTAGGGTTAGGGATAGGGTTGGGGTTAGGGTTAGGGTTTAGGGTTTAGGGTTTAGGTTTTAGGGTTCGGAGTTTAGGTGTAGGGTTTCTGGTTTAAGGTTTAGGGTTTAAGCTTCAGATTTAGGGTTTTCACGTCTGGGTTTATGGTTTGGGGTTTTGGGTTAGGGTTTGGGTTAGGGTTTTGGGTTTAGGGTTTAGGGTGTAGGGTTTAGGGTTTAGGGTGTAAGGTTGTAAGGGTTTAGGATTTATGGTTTGGAATTAAGGGTTTATAGTTTTGTTTTTAGGTGTTAATGTTTAGGATTTAGGTTTGCGATTTAGGGTTTAGTGTTTAGGGTTTAGGTTTTACAGTTTAGATTTGGGAATTGGGTTAAGGGTTTACAGTTTAGGGTTAAGTTTAGGGTTAAGTTTAGGGTTAGGGTTAGGGTTTAGGGTTTAGGGTTTAGGTGTTAGGGTTTAGGTGTTAGGGTTTAGGGTTCAGGGTTTCAACTTTAGGTTTAGAGTTTTCGTGTTAAGGTTTAGTGTTTGGGGTTTAGGGTTAGGGTTACAGTTAGGGTTAGGATTAGGGTTTAGGGTTTAGGGTTAGAGTTTAGGTGTAGGGTTTCTTGTTTAAGGTTTAGGGTTTTCTTGTAAAAGTTTAGGGTTTGGGGTTTAGGATTAGGGTTAGGGTTAGGGTTAAGGTTTAGGGTTTAGGTCTTATGATTTAGGGTTTTGGGTTTAGGGTGTTGGGTATAGGTTTTAGGTTTCACGTTGAGGGTTTAGGATTTAAGGTTTAGGTTTCGGGTTAAGGGTTTAGGGTTTAATATTTTGTGGTTTTGGGTTTAGGTTTTCAGATTTAGGTTTTGAGTTTTCATGTTATGGTTTAGTGTTTGGGGTTTAGGGTTAGGGATAGGGTTGGGGTTAGGGTTAGGGTTAGGGTTTAGGGTTCAGCGTTTAGGTTTTAGGGTTCAGAATTTAGGTGTAGGGTTTCTGGTTTAAGGTTTAGGGTTTAAGCTTTTGATTTAGAGTTTTCATGTCTAGGTTTATGGTTTGGGGTTTAGGGTTAGGGTTAGGGTTAGGGTTTTGGGTTTAGGGTTTTGGGTTTGGAGTTTAGGGTTTATGGTTTAGGGTATAGGTTTTAGGGTTTAAGGTTTAAGGTTTAGGGTTTAGGGTTTAAGCTTTAGGTTTAGGGTTTTCTTGTAAAAGTTTATGGTTTGGGGTTTTGGGTTAGGGTTAGGGTTAGGGTTAGGGTTTAGGTCTTATAATTTAGGGTGTTGGGTATACGTTTTAGGTTTCACGTTGAGGGTTTAGGATTTAAGGTTTAGGGTTTCGGGTTAAGGGTTTAGAGTTTAATATTTTGTGGTTTTGGGTTTAGGTTTTCAGATTTAGGTATAGAGTTTTCGTGTTAAGGTTTAGTGTTTGGGGTGTAGGGTTTGGGATAGGGTTGGGGTTAGGGTTAGGGTTTAGGGTTTAGGGTTTAGGGTTTAGGTTTTAGGGTTCACAGTTTAGGTGGAGGGTTTCTGGTTTGTGGTTTAGGGTTTAAGCTTTAGATTTAGGGTTTTCATGTCTGAGTTTATGGTTTAGGGTTTAGGGTTAGGGTTAGGGTTAGGGTTTTGGGTTTAGGGTTTTGGGTTTAACTTTAGGGTTTATGGTTTAGGGTATAGGTTTTACGGTTTAAGGTTTAAGGTTTAGGATTTCAGCTTTAGGTTTAGGGTATTCGTGCTAAGGTTTAGTGTTTGGGGTTTAGGGTTAGGGTTAGGGTTTAGGGTTTAGGGTGTAGGGTTTAGGGTTTAAGGTTTAGGGTTTCAGCTTTAGGTTTAGGGTTTTCTTGTAAAGGTTTAGGGTTTGGGGTTTAGGGTTAGTGTTATTGTTAGGGTTAGGGTTTAGTGTTTAGGCCTTATGATTTAGGGTTTTGGGTTTCGGATGTTGGCTATAGGTTATATGTTTCACGTTGAGGGTTTAGGATTTAAGGTTTAGGGTTTCGGGTTAAGGGTTTAGGGTTTAATATTTTGTGGTTTTTGGTTTAGGTTTTCAGATTTAGGTTTTGAGTTTTCGTGTTAAGGTTAAGTGTTTGGGGTTTAGGGTTAGGGATAGGGTTGGGGTTAGGGTTAGGGTTTAGGGTTTAGGGTTTAGGTTTTAGGGTTCGGAGTTTAGGTGTAGGGTTTCTGGTTTAAGGTTTAGGGTTTAAGCTTCAGATTTAGGGTTTTCACGTCTGGGTTTATGGTTTGGGGTTTTGGGTTAGGGTTTGGGTTAGGGTTTTGGGTTTAGGGTTTAGGGTGTAGGGTTTAGGGTTTAGGGTGTAAGGTTGTAAGGGTTTAGGATTTATGGTTTGGAATTAAGGGTTTATAGTTTTGTTTTTAGGTGTTAATGTTTAGGATTTAGGTTTGCGATTTAGGGTTTAGTGTTTAGGGTTTAGGTTTTACGGTTTAGATTTGGGAATTGGGTTAAGGGTTTACAGTTTAGGGTTAAGTTTAGGGTTAAGTTTAGGGTTAGGGTTAGGGTTTAGGGTTTAGGGTTTAGGTGTTAGGGTTTAGGGTTCAGGGTTTCAACGTTCAGGGTTTCAACTTTAGGTTTAGAGTTTTCGTGTTAAGGTTTAGTGTTTGGGGTTTAGGGTTAGGGTTACAGTTAGGGTTAGGATTAGGGTTTAGGGTTTAGGGTTAGAGTTTAGGTGTAGGGTTTCTTGTTTAAGGTTTAGGGTTTTCTTGTAAAAGTTTAGGGTTTGGGGTTTAGGATTAGGGTTAGGGTTAGGGTTAAGGTTTAGGGTTTAGGTCTTATGATTTAGGGTTTTGGGTTTAGGGTGTTGGGTATAGGTTTTAGGTTTCACGTTGAGGGTTTAGGATTTAAGGTTTAGGTTTCGGGTTAAGGGTTTAGGGTTTAATATTTTGTGGTTTTGGGTTTAGGTTTTCAGATTTAGGTTTTGAGTTTTCATGTTATGGTTTAGTGTTTGGGGTTTAGGGTTAGGGATAGGGTTGGGGTTAGGGTTAGGGTTAGGGTTTAGGGTTCAGCGTTTAGGTTTTAGGGTTCAGAATTTAGGTGTAGGGTTTCTGGTTTAAGGTTTAGGGTTTAAGCTTTTGATTTAGGGTTTTCATGTCTAGGTTTATGGTTTGGGGTTTAGGGTTAGGGTTAGGGTTAGGGTTTTGGGTTTAGGGTTTTGGGTTTGGAGTTTAGGGTTTATGGTTTAGGGTATAGGTTTTAGGGTTTAAGGTTTAAGGTTTAGGGTTTAGGGTTTAAGCTTTAGGTTTAGGGTTTTCTTGTAAAAGTTTATGGTTTGGGGTTTTGGGTTAGGGTTAGGGTTAGGGTTAGGGTTTAGGTCTTATAATTTAGGGTGTTGGGTATACGTTTTAGGTTTCACGTTGAGGGTTTAGGATTTAAGGTTTAGGGTTTCGGGTTAAGGGTTTAGAGTTTAATATTTTGTGGTTTTGGGTTTAGGTTTTCAGATTTAGGTATAGAGTTTTCGTGTTAAGGTTTAGTGTTTGGGGTGTAGGGTTTGGGATAGGGTTGGGGTTAGGGTTAGGGTTTAGGGTTTAGGGTTTAGGGTTTAGGTTTTAGGGTTCACAGTTTAGGTGGAGGGTTTCTGGTTTGTGGTTTAGGGTTTAAGCTTTAGATTTAGGGTTTTCGTGTCTGAGTTTATGGTTTGGGGTTTAGGGTTAGGGTTAGGGTTAGGGTTTTGGGTTTAGGGTTTTGGGTTTAACTTTAGGGTTTATGGTTTAGGGTATAGGTTTTACGGTTTAAGGTTTAAGGTTTAGGATTTCAGCTTTAGGTTTAGGGTATTCGTGCTAAGGTTTAGTGTTTGGGGTTTAGGGTTAGGGTTAGGGTTTAGGGTTTAGGGTGTAGGGTTTAGGGTTTAAGGTTTAGGGTTTCAGCTTTAGGTTTAGGGTTTTCTTGTAAAGGTTTAGGGTTTGGGGTTTAGGGTTAGTGTTATTGTTAGGGTTAGGGTTTAGTGTTTAGGCCTTATGATTTAGGGTTTTGGGTTTCGGATGTTGGCTATAGGTTATATGTTTCACGTTGAGGGTTTAGGATTTAAGGTTTAGGGTTTCGGGTTAAGGGTTTAGGGTTTAATATTTTGTGGTTTTTGGTTTAGGTTTTCAGATTTAGGTTTTGAGTTTTCGTGTTAAGGTTAAGTGTTTGGGGTTTAGGGTTAGGGATAGGGTTGGGGTTAGGGTTAGGGTTTAGGGTTTAGGGTTTAGGTTTTAGGGTTCGGAGTTTAGGTGTAGGGTTTCTGGTTTAAGGTTTAGGGTTTAAGCTTCAGATTTAGGGTTTTCACGTCTGGGTTTATGGTTTGGGGTTTTGGGTTAGGGTTTGGGTTAGGGTTTTGGGTTTAGGGTTTAGGGTGTAGGGTTTAGGGTTTAGGGTGTAAGGTTGTAAGGGTTTAGGATTTATGGTTTGGAATTAAGGGTTTATAGTTTTGTTTTTAGGTGTTAATGTTTAGGATTTAGGTTTGCGATTTAGGGTTTAGTGTTTAGGGTTTAGGTTTTACGGTTTAGATTTGGGAATTGGGTTAAGGGTTTACAGTTTAGGGTTAAGTTTAGGGTTAAGTTTAGGGTTAGGGTTAGGGTTTAGGGTTTAGGGTTTAGGTGTTAGGGTTTAGGGTTCAGGGTTTCAACGTTCAGGGTTTCAACTTTAGGTTTAGAGTTTTCGTGTTAAGGTTTAGTGTTTGGGGTTTAGGGTTAGGGTTACAGTTAGGGTTAGGATTAGGGTTTAGGGTTTAGGGTTAGAGTTTAGGTGTAGGGTTTCTTGTTTAAGGTTTAGGGTTTTCTTGTAAAAGTTTAGGGTTTGGGGTTTAGGATTAGGGTTAGGGTTAGGGTTAAGGTTTAGGGTTTAGGTCTTATGATTTAGGGTTTTGGGTTTAGGGTGTTGGGTATAGGTTTTAGGTTTCACGTTGAGGGTTTAGGATTTAAGGTTTAGGTTTCGGGTTAAGGGTTTAGGGTTTAATATTTTGTGGTTTTGGGTTTAGGTTTTCAGATTTAGGTTTTGAGTTTTCATGTTATGGTTTAGTGTTTGGGGTTTAGGGTTAGGGATAGGGTTGGGGTTAGGGTTAGGGTTAGGGTTTAGGGTTCAGCGTTTAGGTTTTAGGGTTCAGAATTTAGGTGTAGGGTTTCTGGTTTAAGGTTTAGGGTTTAAGCTTTTGATTTAGGGTTTTCATGTCTAGGTTTATGGTTTGGGGTTTAGGGTTAGGGTTAGGGTTAGGGTTTTGGGTTTAGGGTTTTGGGTTTGGAGTTTAGGGTTTATGGTTTAGGGTATAGGTTTTAGGGTTTAAGGTTTAAGGTTTAGGGTTTAGGGTTTAAGCTTTAGGTTTAGGGTTTTCTTGTAAAAGTTTATGGTTTGGGGTTTTGGGTTAGGGTTAGGGTTAGGGTTAGGGTTTAGGTCTTATAATTTAGGGTGTTGGGTATACGTTTTAGGTTTCACGTTGAGGGTTTAGGATTTAAGGTTTAGGGTTTCGGGTTAAGGGTTTAGAGTTTAATATTTTGTGGTTTTGGGTTTAGGTTTTCAGATTTAGGTATAGAGTTTTCGTGTTAAGGTTTAGTGTTTGGGGTGTAGGGTTTGGGATAGGGTTGGGGTTAGGGTTAGGGTTTAGGGTTTAGGGTTTAGGGTTTAGGTTTTAGGGTTCAGAGTTTAGGTGGAGGGTTTCTGGTTTGTGGTTTAGGGTTTAAGCTTTAGATTTAGGGTTTTCATGTCTGAGTTTATGGTTTGGGGTTTAGGGTTAGGGTTAGGGTTAGGGTTTTGGGTTTAGGGTTTTGGGTTTAACTTTAGGGTTTATGGTTTAGGGTATAGGTTTTACGGTTTAAGGTTTAAGGTTTAGGATTTCAGCTTTAGGTTTAGGGTATTCGTGCTAAGGTTTAGTGTTTGGGGTTTAGGGTTAGGGTTAGGGTTTAGGGTTTAGGGTGTAGGGTTTAGGGTTTAAGGTTTAGGGTTTCAGCTTTAGGTTTAGGGTTTTCTTGTAAAGGTTTAGGGTTTGGGGTTTAGGGTTAGTGTTATTGTTAGGGTTAGGGTTTAGTGTTTAGGCCTTATGATTTAGGGTTTTGGGTTTCGGATGTTGGCTATAGGTTATATGTTTCACGTTGAGGGTTTAGGATTTAAGGTTTAGGGTTTCGGGTTAAGGGTTTAGGGTTTAATATTTTGTGGTTTTTGGTTTAGGTTTTCAGATTTAGGTTTTGAGTTTTCGTGTTAAGGTTAAGTGTTTGGGGTTTAGGGTTAGGGATAGGGTTGGGGTTAGGGTTAGGGTTTAGGGTTTAGGGTTTAGGTTTTAGGGTTCGGAGTTTAGGTGTAGGGTTTCTGGTTTAAGGTTTAGGGTTTAAGCTTCAGATTTAGGGTTTTCACGTCTGGGTTTATGGTTTGGGGTTTTGGGTTAGGGTTTGGGTTAGGGTTTTGGGTTTAGGGTTTAGGGTGTAGGGTTTAGGGTTTAGGGTGTAAGGTTGTAAGGGTTTAGGATTTATGGTTTGGAATTAAGGGTTTATAGTTTTGTTTTTAGGTGTTAATGTTTAGGATTTAGGTTTGCGATTTAGGGTTTAGTGTTTAGGGTTTAGGTTTTACGGTTTAGATTTGGGAATTGGGTTAAGGGTTTACAGTTTAGGGTTAAGTTTAGGGTTAAGTTTAGGGTTAGGGTTAGGGTTTAGGGTTTAGGGTTTAGGTGTTAGGGTTTAGGGTTCAGGGTTTCAACTTTAGGTTTAGAGTTTTCGTGTTAAGGTTTAGTGTTTGGGGTTTAGGGTTAGGGTTACAGTTAGGGTTAGGATTAGGGTTTAGGGTTTAGGGTTAGAGTTTAGGTGTAGGGTTTCTTGTTTAAGGTTTAGGGTTTTCTTGTAAAAGTTTAGGGTTTGGGGTTTAGGATTAGGGTTAGGGTTAGGGTTAAGGTTTAGGGTTTAGGTCTTATGATTTAGGGTTTTGGGTTTAGGGTGTTGGGTATAGGTTTTAGGTTTCACGTTGAGGGTTTAGGATTTAAGGTTTAGGTTTCGGGTTAAGGGTTTAGGGTTTAATATTTTGTGGTTTTGGGTTTAGGTTTTCAGATTTAGGTTTTGAGTTTTCATGTTATGGTTTAGTGTTTGGGGTTTAGGGTTAGGGATAGGGTTGGGGTTAGGGTTAGGGTTTAGGGTTCAGCGTTTAGGTTTTAGGGTTCAGAATTTAGGTGTAGGGTTTCTGGTTTAAGGTTTAGGGTTTAAGCTTTTGATTTAGGGTTTTCATGTCTAGGTTTATGGTTTGGGGTTTAGGGTTAGGGTTAGGGTTAGGGTTTTGGGTTTAGGGTTTTGGGTTTGGAGTTTAGGGTTTATGGTTTAGGGTATAGGTTTTAGGGTTTAAGGTTTAAGGTTTAGGGTTTAGGGTTTAAGCTTTAGGTTTAGGGTTTTCTTGTAAAAGTTTATGGTTTGGGGTTTTGGGTTAGGGTTAGGGTTAGGGTTAGGGTTTAGGTCTTATAATTTAGGGTGTTGGGTATACGTTTTAGGTTTCACGTTGAGGGTTTAGGATTTAAGGTTTAGGGTTTCGGGTTAAGGGTTTAGAGTTTAATATTTTGTGGTTTTGGGTTTAGGTTTTCAGATTTAGGTATAGAGTTTTCGTGTTAAGGTTTAGTGTTTGGGGTGTAGGGTTTGGGATAGGGTTGGGGTTAGGGTTAGGGTTTAGGGTTTAGGGTTTAGGGTTTAGGTTTTAGGGTTCAGAGTTTAGGTGGAGGGTTTCTGGTTTGTGGTTTAGGGTTTAAGCTTTAGATTTAGGGTTTTCATGTCTGAGTTTATGGTTTGGGGTTTAGGGTTAGGGTTAGGGTTAGGGTTTTGGGTTTAGGGTTTTGGGTTTAACTTTAGGGTTTATGGTTTAGGGTATAGGTTTTACGGTTTAAGGTTTAAGGTTTAGGATTTCAGCTTTAGGTTTAGGGTATTCGTGCTAAGGTTTAGTGTTTGGGGTTTAGGGTTAGGGTTAGGGTTTAGGGTTTAGGGTGTAGGGTTTAGGGTTTAAGGTTTAGGGTTTCAGCTTTAGGTTTAGGGTTTTCTTGTAAAGGTTTAGGGTTTGGGGTTTAGGGTTAGTGTTATTGTTAGGGTTAGGGTTTAGTGTTTAGGCCTTATGATTTAGGGTTTTGGGTTTCGGATGTTGGCTATAGGTTATATGTTTCACGTTGAGGGTTTAGGATTTAAGGTTTAGGGTTTCGGGTTAAGGGTTTAGGGTTTAATATTTTGTGGTTTTTGGTTTAGGTTTTCAGATTTAGGTTTTGAGTTTTCGTGTTAAGGTTAAGTGTTTGGGGTTTAGGGTTAGGGATAGGGTTGGGGTTAGGGTTAGGGTTTAGGGTTTAGGGTTTAGGTTTTAGGGTTCGGAGTTTAGGTGTAGGGTTTCTGGTTTAAGGTTTAGGGTTTAAGCTTCAGATTTAGGGTTTTCACGTCTGGGTTTATGGTTTGGGGTTTTGGGTTAGGGTTTGGGTTAGGGTTTTGGGTTTAGGGTTTAGGGTGTAGGGTTTAGGGTTTAGGGTGTAAGGTTGTAAGGGTTTAGGATTTATGGTTTGGAATTAAGGGTTTATAGTTTTGTTTTTAGGTGTTAATGTTTAGGATTTAGGTTTGCGATTTAGGGTTTAGTGTTTAGGGTTTAGGTTTTACGGTTTAGATTTGGGAATTGGGTTAAGGGTTTACAGTTTAGGGTTAAGTTTAGGGTTAAGTTTAGGGTTAGGGTTAGGGTTTAGGGTTTAGGGTTTAGGTGTTAGGGTTTAGGGTTCAGGGTTTCAACGTTCAGGGTTTCAACTTTAGGTTTAGAGTTTTCGTGTTAAGGTTTAGTGTTTGGGGTTTAGGGTTAGGGTTACAGTTAGGGTTAGGATTAGGGTTTAGGGTTTAGGGTTAGAGTTTAGGTGTAGGGTTTCTTGTTTAAGGTTTAGGGTTTTCTTGTAAAAGTTTAGGGTTTGGGGTTTAGGATTAGGGTTAGGGTTAGGGTTAAGGTTTAGGGTTTAGGTCTTATGATTTAGGGTTTTGGGTTTAGGGTGTTGGGTATAGGTTTTAGGTTTCACGTTGAGGGTTTAGGATTTAAGGTTTAGGTTTCGGGTTAAGGGTTTAGGGTTTAATATTTTGTGGTTTTGGGTTTAGGTTTTCAGATTTAGGTTTTGAGTTTTCATGTTATGGTTTAGTGTTTGGGGTTTAGGGTTAGGGATAGGGTTGGGGTTAGGGTTAGGGTTAGGGTTTAGGGTTCAGTGTTTAGGTTTTAGGGTTCAGAATTTAGGTGTAGGGTTTCTGGTTTAAGGTTTAGGGTTTAAGCTTTTGATTTAGGGTTTTCATGTCTAGGTTTATGGTTTGGGGTTTAGGGTTAGGGTTAGGGTTAGGGTTTTGGGTTTAGGGTTTTGGGTTTGGAGTTTAGGGTTTATGGTTTAGGGTATAGGTTTTAGGGTTTAAGGTTTAAGGTTTAGGGTTTAGGGTTTAAGCTTTAGGTTTAGGGTTTTCTTGTAAAAGTTTATGGTTTGGGGTTTTGGGTTAGGGTTAGGGTTAGGGTTAGGGTTTAGGTCTTATAATTTAGGGTGTTGGGTATACGTTTTAGGTTTCACGTTGAGGGTTTAGGATTTAAGGTTTAGGGTTTCGGGTTAAGGGTTTAGAGTTTAATATTTTGTGGTTTTGGGTTTAGGTTTTCAGATTTAGGTATAGAGTTTTCGTGTTAAGGTTTAGTGTTTGGGGTGTAGGGTTTGGGATAGGGTTGGGGTTAGGGTTAGGGTTTAGGGTTTAGGGTTTAGGGTTTAGGTTTTAGGGTTCAGAGTTTAGGTGGAGGGTTTCTGGTTTGTGGTTTAGGGTTTAAGCTTTAGATTTAGGGTTTTCATGTCTGAGTTTATGGTTTGGGGTTTAGGGTTAGGGTTAGGGTTAGGGTTTTGGGTTTAGGGTTTTGGGTTTAACTTTAGGGTTTATGGTTTAGGGTATAGGTTTTACGGTTTAAGGTTTAAGGTTTAGGATTTCAGCTTTAGGTTTAGGGTATTCGTGCTAAGGTTTAGTGTTTGGGGTTTAGGGTTAGGGTTAGGGTTTAGGGTTTAGGGTGTAGGGTTTAGGGTTTAAGGTTTAGGGTTTCAGCTTTAGGTTTAGGGTTTTCTTGTAAAGGTTTAGGGTTTGGGGTTTAGGGTTAGTGTTATTGTTAGGGTTAGGGTTTAGTGTTTAGGCCTTATGATTTAGGGTTTTGGGTTTCGGATGTTGGCTATAGGTTATATGTTTCACGTTGAGGGTTTAGGATTTAAGGTTTAGGGTTTCGGGTTAAGGGTTTAGGGTTTAATATTTTGTGGTTTTTGGTTTAGGTTTTCAGATTTAGGTTTTGAGTTTTCGTGTTAAGGTTAAGTGTTTGGGGTTTAGGGTTAGGGATAGGGTTGGGGTTAGGGTTAGGGTTTAGGGTTTAGGGTTTAGGTTTTAGGGTTCGGAGTTTAGGTGTAGGGTTTCTGGTTTAAGGTTTAGGGTTTAAGCTTCAGATTTAGGGTTTTCACGTCTGGGTTTATGGTTTGGGGTTTTGGGTTAGGGTTTGGGTTAGGGTTTTGGGTTTAGGGTTTAGGGTGTAGGGTTTAGGGTTTAGGGTGTAAGGTTGTAAGGGTTTAGGATTTATGGTTTGGAATTAAGGGTTTATAGTTTTGTTTTTAGGTGTTAATGTTTAGGATTTAGGTTTGCGATTTAGGGTTTAGTGTTTAGGGTTTAGGTTTTACGGTTTAGATTTGGGAATTGGGTTAAGGGTTTACAGTTTAGGGTTAAGTTTAGGGTTAAGTTTAGGGTTAGGGTTAGGGTTTAGGGTTTAGGGTTTAGGTGTTAGGGTTTAGGGTTCAGGGTTTCAACGTTCAGGGTTTCAACTTTAGGTTTAGAGTTTTCGTGTTAAGGTTTAGTGTTTGGGGTTTAGGGTTAGGGTTACAGTTAGGGTTAGGATTAGGGTTTAGGGTTTAGGGTTAGAGTTTAGGTGTAGGGTTTCTTGTTTAAGGTTTAGGGTTTTCTTGTAAAAGTTTAGGGTTTGGGGTTTAGGATTAGGGTTAGGGTTAGGGTTAAGGTTTAGGGTTTAGGTCTTATGATTTAGGGTTTTGGGTTTAGGGTGTTGGGTATAGGTTTTAGGTTTCACGTTGAGGGTTTAGGATTTAAGGTTTAGGTTTCGGGTTAAGGGTTTAGGGTTTAATATTTTGTGGTTTTGGGTTTAGGTTTTCAGATTTAGGTTTTGAGTTTTCATGTTATGGTTTAGTGTTTGGGGTTTAGGGTTAGGGATAGGGTTGGGGTTAGGGTTAGGGTTAGGGTTTAGGGTTCAGCGTTTAGGTTTTAGGGTTCAGAATTTAGGTGTAGGGTTTCTGGTTTAAGGTTTAGGGTTTAAGCTTTTGATTTAGGGTTTTCATGTCTAGGTTTATGGTTTGGGGTTTAGGGTTAGGGTTAGGGTTAGGGTTTTGGGTTTAGGGTTTTGGGTTTGGAGTTTAGGGTTTATGGTTTAGGGTATAGGTTTTAGGGTTTAAGGTTTAAGGTTTAGGGTTTAGGGTTTAAGCTTTAGGTTTAGGGTTTTCTTGTAAAAGTTTATGGTTTGGGGTTTTGGGTTAGGGTTAGGGTTAGGGTTAGGGTTTAGGTCTTATAATTTAGGGTGTTGGGTATACGTTTTAGGTTTCACGTTGAGGGTTTAGGATTTAAGGTTTAGGGTTTCGGGTTAAGGGTTTAGAGTTTAATATTTTGTGGTTTTGGGTTTAGGTTTTCAGATTTAGGTATAGAGTTTTCGTGTTAAGGTTTAGTGTTTGGGGTGTAGGGTTTGGGATAGGGTTGGGGTTAGGGTTAGGGTTTAGGGTTTAGGGTTTAGGGTTTAGGTTTTAGGGTTCAGAGTTTAGGTGGAGGGTTTCTGGTTTGTGGTTTAGGGTTTAAGCTTTAGATTTAGGGTTTTCATGTCTGAGTTTATGGTTTGGGGTTTAGGGTTAGGGTTAGGGTTAGGGTTTTGGGTTTAGGGTTTTGGGTTTAACTTTAGGGTTTATGGTTTAGGGTATAGGTTTTACGGTTTAAGGTTTAAGGTTTAGGATTTCAGCTTTAGGTTTAGGGTATTCGTGCTAAGGTTTAGTGTTTGGGGTTTAGGGTTAGGGTTAGGGTTTAGGGTTTAGGGTGTAGGGTTTAGGGTTTAAGGTTTAGGGTTTCAGCTTTAGGTTTAGGGTTTTCTTGTAAAGGTTTAGGGTTTGGGGTTTAGGGTTAGTGTTATTGTTAGGGTTAGGGTTTAGTGTTTAGGCCTTATGATTTAGGGTTTTGGGTTTCGGATGTTGGCTATAGGTTATATGTTTCACGTTGAGGGTTTAGGATTTAAGGTTTAGGGTTTCGGGTTAAGGGTTTAGGGTTTAATATTTTGTGGTTTTTGGTTTAGGTTTTCAGATTTAGGTTTTGAGTTTTCGTGTTAAGGTTAAGTGTTTGGGGTTTAGGGTTAGGGATAGGGTTGGGGTTAGGGTTAGGGTTTAGGGTTTAGGGTTTAGGTTTTAGGGTTCGGAGTTTAGGTGTAGGGTTTCTGGTTTAAGGTTTAGGGTTTAAGCTTCAGATTTAGGGTTTTCACGTCTGGGTTTATGGTTTGGGGTTTTGGGTTAGGGTTTGGGTTAGGGTTTTGGGTTTAGGGTTTAGGGTGTAGGGTTTAGGGTTTAGGGTGTAAGGTTGTAAGGGTTTAGGATTTATGGTTTGGAATTAAGGGTTTATAGTTTTGTTTTTAGGTGTTAATGTTTAGGATTTAGGTTTGCGATTTAGGGTTTAGTGTTTAGGGTTTAGGTTTTACGGTTTAGATTTGGGAATTGGGTTAAGGGTTTACAGTTTAGGGTTAAGTTTAGGGTTAAGTTTAGGGTTAGGGTTAGGGTTTAGGGTTTAGGGTTTAGGTGTTAGGGTTTAGGGTTCAGGGTTTCAACGTTCAGGGTTTCAACTTTAGGTTTAGAGTTTTCGTGTTAAGGTTTAGTGTTTGGGGTTTAGGGTTAGGGTTACAGTTAGGGTTAGGATTAGGGTTTAGGGTTTAGGGTTAGAGTTTAGGTGTAGGGTTTCTTGTTTAAGGTTTAGGGTTTTCTTGTAAAAGTTTAGGGTTTGGGGTTTAGGATTAGGGTTAGGGTTAGGGTTAAGGTTTAGGGTTTAGGTCTTATGATTTAGGGTTTTGGGTTTAGGGTGTTGGGTATAGGTTTTAGGTTTCACGTTGAGGGTTTAGGATTTAAGGTTTAGGTTTCGGGTTAAGGGTTTAGGGTTTAATATTTTGTGGTTTTGGGTTTAGGTTTTCAGATTTAGGTTTTGAGTTTTCATGTTATGGTTTAGTGTTTGGGGTTTAGGGTTAGGGATAGGGTTGGGGTTAGGGTTAGGGTTAGGGTTTAGGGTTCAGTGTTTAGGTTTTAGGGTTCAGAATTTAGGTGTAGGGTTTCTGGTTTAAGGTTTAGGGTTTAAGCTTTTGATTTAGGGTTTTCATGTCTAGGTTTATGGTTTGGGGTTTAGGGTTAGGGTTAGGGTTAGGGTTTTGGGTTTAGGGTTTTGGGTTTGGAGTTTAGGGTTTATGGTTTAGGGTATAGGTTTTAGGGTTTAAGGTTTAAGGTTTAGGGTTTAGGGTTTAAGCTTTAGGTTTAGGGTTTTCTTGTAAAAGTTTATGGTTTGGGGTTTTGGGTTAGGGTTAGGGTTAGGGTTAGGGTTTAGGTCTTATAATTTAGGGTGTTGGGTATACGTTTTAGGTTTCACGTTGAGGGTTTAGGATTTAAGGTTTAGGGTTTCGGGTTAAGGGTTTAGAGTTTAATATTTTGTGGTTTTGGGTTTAGGTTTTCAGATTTAGGTATAGAGTTTTCGTGTTAAGGTTTAGTGTTTGGGGTGTAGGGTTTGGGATAGGGTTGGGGTTAGGGTTAGGGTTTAGGGTTTAGGGTTTAGGGTTTAGGTTTTAGGGTTCAGAGTTTAGGTGGAGGGTTTCTGGTTTGTGGTTTAGGGTTTAAGCTTTAGATTTAGGGTTTTCATGTCTGAGTTTATGGTTTGGGGTTTAGGGTTAGGGTTAGGGTTAGGGTTTTGGGTTTAGGGTTTTGGGTTTAACTTTAGGGTTTATGGTTTAGGGTATAGGTTTTACGGTTTAAGGTTTAAGGTTTAGGATTTCAGCTTTAGGTTTAGGGTATTCGTGCTAAGGTTTAGTGTTTGGGGTTTAGGGTTAGGGTTAGGGTTTAGGGTTTAGGGTGTAGGGTTTAGGGTTTAAGGTTTAGGGTTTCAGCTTTAGGTTTAGGGTTTTCTTGTAAAGGTTTAGGGTTTGGGGTTTAGGGTTAGTGTTATTGTTAGGGTTAGGGTTTAGTGTTTAGGCCTTATGATTTAGGGTTTTGGGTTTCGGATGTTGGCTATAGGTTATATGTTTCACGTTGAGGGTTTAGGATTTAAGGTTTAGGGTTTCGGGTTAAGGGTTTAGGGTTTAATATTTTGTGGTTTTTGGTTTAGGTTTTCAGATTTAGGTTTTGAGTTTTCGTGTTAAGGTTAAGTGTTTGGGGTTTAGGGTTAGGGATAGGGTTGGGGTTAGGGTTAGGGTTTAGGGTTTAGGGTTTAGGTTTTAGGGTTCGGAGTTTAGGTGTAGGGTTTCTGGTTTAAGGTTTAGGGTTTAAGCTTCAGATTTAGGGTTTTCACGTCTGGGTTTATGGTTTGGGGTTTTGGGTTAGGGTTTGGGTTAGGGTTTTGGGTTTAGGGTTTAGGGTGTAGGGTTTAGGGTTTAGGGTGTAAGGTTGTAAGGGTTTAGGATTTATGGTTTGGAATTAAGGGTTTATAGTTTTGTTTTTAGGTGTTAATGTTTAGGATTTAGGTTTGCGATTTAGGGTTTAGTGTTTAGGGTTTAGGTTTTACGGTTTAGATTTGGGAATTGGGTTAAGGGTTTACAGTTTAGGGTTAAGTTTAGGGTTAAGTTTAGGGTTAGGGTTAGGGTTTAGGGTTTAGGGTTTAGGTGTTAGGGTTTAGGGTTCAGGGTTTCAACGTTCAGGGTTTCAACTTTAGGTTTAGAGTTTTCGTGTTAAGGTTTAGTGTTTGGGGTTTAGGGTTAGGGTTACAGTTAGGGTTAGGATTAGGGTTTAGGGTTTAGGGTTAGAGTTTAGGTGTAGGGTTTCTTGTTTAAGGTTTAGGGTTTTCTTGTAAAAGTTTAGGGTTTGGGGTTTAGGATTAGGGTTAGGGTTAGGGTTAAGGTTTAGGGTTTAGGTCTTATGATTTAGGGTTTTGGGTTTAGGGTGTTGGGTATAGGTTTTAGGTTTCACGTTGAGGGTTTAGGATTTAAGGTTTAGGTTTCGGGTTAAGGGTTTAGGGTTTAATATTTTGTGGTTTTGGGTTTAGGTTTTCAGATTTAGGTTTTGAGTTTTCATGTTATGGTTTAGTGTTTGGGGTTTAGGGTTAGGGATAGGGTTGGGGTTAGGGTTAGGGTTAGGGTTTAGGGTTCAGCGTTTAGGTTTTAGGGTTCAGAATTTAGGTGTAGGGTTTCTGGTTTAAGGTTTAGGGTTTAAGCTTTTGATTTAGGGTTTTCATGTCTAGGTTTATGGTTTGGGGTTTAGGGTTAGGGTTAGGGTTAGGGTTTTGGGTTTAGGGTTTTGGGTTTGGAGTTTAGGGTTTATGGTTTAGGGTATAGGTTTTAGGGTTTAAGGTTTAAGGTTTAGGGTTTAGGGTTTAAGCTTTAGGTTTAGGGTTTTCTTGTAAAAGTTTATGGTTTGGGGTTTTGGGTTAGGGTTAGGGTTAGGGTTAGGGTTTAGGTCTTATAATTTAGGGTGTTGGGTATACGTTTTAGGTTTCACGTTGAGGGTTTAGGATTTAAGGTTTAGGGTTTCGGGTTAAGGGTTTAGAGTTTAATATTTTGTGGTTTTGGGTTTAGGTTTTCAGATTTAGGTATAGAGTTTTCGTGTTAAGGTTTAGTGTTTGGGGTGTAGGGTTTGGGATAGGGTTGGGGTTAGGGTTAGGGTTTAGGGTTTAGGGTTTAGGGTTTAGGTTTTAGGGTTCAGAGTTTAGGTGGAGGGTTTCTGGTTTGTGGTTTAGGGTTTAAGCTTTAGATTTAGGGTTTTCATGTCTGAGTTTATGGTTTGGGGTTTAGGGTTAGGGTTAGGGTTAGGGTTTTGGGTTTAGGGTTTTGGGTTTAACTTTAGGGTTTATGGTTTAGGGTATAGGTTTTACGGTTTAAGGTTTAAGGTTTAGGATTTCAGCTTTAGGTTTAGGGTATTCGTGCTAAGGTTTAGTGTTTGGGGTTTAGGGTTAGGGTTAGGGTTTAGGGTTTAGGGTGTAGGGTTTAGGGTTTAAGGTTTAGGGTTTCAGCTTTAGGTTTAGGGTTTTCTTGTAAAGGTTTAGGGTTTGGGGTTTAGGGTTAGTGTTATTGTTAGGGTTAGGGTTTAGTGTTTAGGCCTTATGATTTAGGGTTTTGGGTTTCGGATGTTGGCTATAGGTTATATGTTTCACGTTGAGGGTTTAGGATTTAAGGTTTAGGGTTTCGGGTTAAGGGTTTAGGGTTTAATATTTTGTGGTTTTTGGTTTAGGTTTTCAGATTTAGGTTTTGAGTTTTCGTGTTAAGGTTAAGTGTTTGGGGTTTAGGGTTAGGGATAGGGTTGGGGTTAGGGTTAGGGTTTAGGGTTTAGGGTTTAGGTTTTAGGGTTCGGAGTTTAGGTGTAGGGTTTCTGGTTTAAGGTTTAGGGTTTAAGCTTCAGATTTAGGGTTTTCACGTCTGGGTTTATGGTTTGGGGTTTTGGGTTAGGGTTTGGGTTAGGGTTTTGGGTTTAGGGTTTAGGGTGTAGGGTTTAGGGTTTAGGGTGTAAGGTTGTAAGGGTTTAGGATTTATGGTTTGGAATTAAGGGTTTATAGTTTTGTTTTTAGGTGTTAATGTTTAGGATTTAGGTTTGCGATTTAGGGTTTAGTGTTTAGGGTTTAGGTTTTACGGTTTAGATTTGGGAATTGGGTTAAGGGTTTACAGTTTAGGGTTAAGTTTAGGGTTAAGTTTAGGGTTAGGGTTAGGGTTTAGGGTTTAGGGTTTAGGTGTTAGGGTTTAGGGTTCAGGGTTTCAACTTTAGGTTTAGAGTTTTCGTGTTAAGGTTTAGTGTTTGGGGTTTAGGGTTAGGGTTACAGTTAGGGTTAGGATTAGGGTTTAGGGTTTAGGGTTAGAGTTTAGGTGTAGGGTTTCTTGTTTAAGGTTTAGGGTTTTCTTGTAAAAGTTTAGGGTTTGGGGTTTAGGATTAGGGTTAGGGTTAGGGTTAAGGTTTAGGGTTTAGGTCTTATGATTTAGGGTTTTGGGTTTAGGGTGTTGGGTATAGGTTTTAGGTTTCACGTTGAGGGTTTAGGATTTAAGGTTTAGGTTTCGGGTTAAGGGTTTAGGGTTTAATATTTTGTGGTTTTGGGTTTAGGTTTTCAGATTTAGGTTTTGAGTTTTCATGTTATGGTTTAGTGTTTGGGGTTTAGGGTTAGGGATAGGGTTGGGGTTAGGGTTAGGGTTTAGGGTTCAGCGTTTAGGTTTTAGGGTTCAGAATTTAGGTGTAGGGTTTCTGGTTTAAGGTTTAGGGTTTAAGCTTTTGATTTAGGGTTTTCATGTCTAGGTTTATGGTTTGGGGTTTAGGGTTAGGGTTAGGGTTAGGGTTTTGGGTTTAGGGTTTTGGGTTTGGAGTTTAGGGTTTATGGTTTAGGGTATAGGTTTTAGGGTTTAAGGTTTAAGGTTTAGGGTTTAGGGTTTAAGCTTTAGGTTTAGGGTTTTCTTGTAAAAGTTTATGGTTTGGGGTTTTGGGTTAGGGTTAGGGTTAGGGTTAGGGTTTAGGTCTTATAATTTAGGGTGTTGGGTATACGTTTTAGGTTTCACGTTGAGGGTTTAGGATTTAAGGTTTAGGGTTTCGGGTTAAGGGTTTAGAGTTTAATATTTTGTGGTTTTGGGTTTAGGTTTTCAGATTTAGGTATAGAGTTTTCGTGTTAAGGTTTAGTGTTTGGGGTGTAGGGTTTGGGATAGGGTTGGGGTTAGGGTTAGGGTTTAGGGTTTAGGGTTTAGGGTTTAGGTTTTAGGGTTCAGAGTTTAGGTGGAGGGTTTCTGGTTTGTGGTTTAGGGTTTAAGCTTTAGATTTAGGGTTTTCATGTCTGAGTTTATGGTTTGGGGTTTAGGGTTAGGGTTAGGGTTAGGGTTTTGGGTTTAGGGTTTTGGGTTTAACTTTAGGGTTTATGGTTTAGGGTATAGGTTTTACGGTTTAAGGTTTAAGGTTTAGGATTTCAGCTTTAGGTTTAGGGTATTCGTGCTAAGGTTTAGTGTTTGGGGTTTAGGGTTAGGGTTAGGGTTTAGGGTTTAGGGTGTAGGGTTTAGGGTTTAAGGTTTAGGGTTTCAGCTTTAGGTTTAGGGTTTTCTTGTAAAGGTTTAGGGTTTGGGGTTTAGGGTTAGTGTTATTGTTAGGGTTAGGGTTTAGTGTTTAGGCCTTATGATTTAGGGTTTTGGGTTTCGGATGTTGGCTATAGGTTATATGTTTCACGTTGAGGGTTTAGGATTTAAGGTTTAGGGTTTCGGGTTAAGGGTTTAGGGTTTAATATTTTGTGGTTTTTGGTTTAGGTTTTCAGATTTAGGTTTTGAGTTTTCGTGTTAAGGTTAAGTGTTTGGGGTTTAGGGTTAGGGATAGGGTTGGGGTTAGGGTTAGGGTTTAGGGTTTAGGGTTTAGGTTTTAGGGTTCGGAGTTTAGGTGTAGGGTTTCTGGTTTAAGGTTTAGGGTTTAAGCTTCAGATTTAGGGTTTTCACGTCTGGGTTTATGGTTTGGGGTTTTGGGTTAGGGTTTGGGTTAGGGTTTTGGGTTTAGGGTTTAGGGTGTAGGGTTTAGGGTTTAGGGTGTAAGGTTGTAAGGGTTTAGGATTTATGGTTTGGAATTAAGGGTTTATAGTTTTGTTTTTAGGTGTTAATGTTTAGGATTTAGGTTTGCGATTTAGGGTTTAGTGTTTAGGGTTTAGGTTTTACGGTTTAGATTTGGGAATTGGGTTAAGGGTTTACAGTTTAGGGTTAAGTTTAGGGTTAAGTTTAGGGTTAGGGTTAGGGTTTAGGGTTTAGGGTTTAGGTGTTAGGGTTTAGGGTTCAGGGTTTCAACTTTAGGTTTAGAGTTTTCGTGTTAAGGTTTAGTGTTTGGGGTTTAGGGTTAGGGTTACAGTTAGGGTTAGGATTAGGGTTTAGGGTTTAGGGTTAGAGTTTAGGTGTAGGGTTTCTTGTTTAAGGTTTAGGGTTTTCTTGTAAAAGTTTAGGGTTTGGGGTTTAGGATTAGGGTTAGGGTTAGGGTTAAGGTTTAGGGTTTAGGTCTTATGATTTAGGGTTTTGGGTTTAGGGTGTTGGGTATAGGTTTTAGGTTTCACGTTGAGGGTTTAGGATTTAAGGTTTAGGTTTCGGGTTAAGGGTTTAGGGTTTAATATTTTGTGGTTTTGGGTTTAGGTTTTCAGATTTAGGTTTTGAGTTTTCATGTTATGGTTTAGTGTTTGGGGTTTAGGGTTAGGGATAGGGTTGGGGTTAGGGTTAGGGTTTAGGGTTCAGCGTTTAGGTTTTAGGGTTCAGAATTTAGGTGTAGGGTTTCTGGTTTAAGGTTTAGGGTTTAAGCTTTTGATTTAGGGTTTTCATGTCTAGGTTTATGGTTTGGGGTTTAGGGTTAGGGTTAGGGTTAGGGTTTTGGGTTTAGGGTTTTGGGTTTGGAGTTTAGGGTTTATGGTTTAGGGTATAGGTTTTAGGGTTTAAGGTTTAAGGTTTAGGGTTTAGGGTTTAAGCTTTAGGTTTAGGGTTTTCTTGTAAAAGTTTATGGTTTGGGGTTTTGGGTTAGGGTTAGGGTTAGGGTTAGGGTTTAGGTCTTATAATTTAGGGTGTTGGGTATACGTTTTAGGTTTCACGTTGAGGGTTTAGGATTTAAGGTTTAGGGTTTCGGGTTAAGGGTTTAGAGTTTAATATTTTGTGGTTTTGGGTTTAGGTTTTCAGATTTAGGTATAGAGTTTTCGTGTTAAGGTTTAGTGTTTGGGGTGTAGGGTTTGGGATAGGGTTGGGGTTAGGGTTAGGGTTTAGGGTTTAGGGTTTAGGGTTTAGGTTTTAGGGTTCAGAGTTTAGGTGGAGGGTTTCTGGTTTGTGGTTTAGGGTTTAAGCTTTAGATTTAGGGTTTTCATGTCTGAGTTTATGGTTTGGGGTTTAGGGTTAGGGTTAGGGTTAGGGTTTTGGGTTTAGGGTTTTGGGTTTAACTTTAGGGTTTATGGTTTAGGGTATAGGTTTTACGGTTTAAGGTTTAAGGTTTAGGATTTCAGCTTTAGGTTTAGGGTATTCGTGCTAAGGTTTAGTGTTTGGGGTTTAGGGTTAGGGTTAGGGTTTAGGGTTTAGGGTGTAGGGTTTAGGGTTTAAGGTTTAGGGTTTCAGCTTTAGGTTTAGGGTTTTCTTGTAAAGGTTTAGGGTTTGGGGTTTAGGGTTAGTGTTATTGTTAGGGTTAGGGTTTAGTGTTTAGGCCTTATGATTTAGGGTTTTGGGTTTCGGATGTTGGCTATAGGTTATATGTTTCACGTTGAGGGTTTAGGATTTAAGGTTTAGGGTTTCGGGTTAAGGGTTTAGGGTTTAATATTTTGTGGTTTTTGGTTTAGGTTTTCAGATTTAGGTTTTGAGTTTTCGTGTTAAGGTTAAGTGTTTGGGGTTTAGGGTTAGGGATAGGGTTGGGGTTAGGGTTAGGGTTTAGGGTTTAGGGTTTAGGTTTTAGGGTTCGGAGTTTAGGTGTAGGGTTTCTGGTTTAAGGTTTAGGGTTTAAGCTTCAGATTTAGGGTTTTCACGTCTGGGTTTATGGTTTGGGGTTTTGGGTTAGGGTTTGGGTTAGGGTTTTGGGTTTAGGGTTTAGGGTGTAGGGTTTAGGGTTTAGGGTGTAAGGTTGTAAGGGTTTAGGATTTATGGTTTGGAATTAAGGGTTTATAGTTTTGTTTTTAGGTGTTAATGTTTAGGATTTAGGTTTGCGATTTAGGGTTTAGTGTTTAGGGTTTAGGTTTTACGGTTTAGATTTGGGAATTGGGTTAAGGGTTTACAGTTTAGGGTTAAGTTTAGGGTTAAGTTTAGGGTTAGGGTTAGGGTTTAGGGTTTAGGGTTTAGGTGTTAGGGTTTAGGGTTCAGGGTTTCAACTTTAGGTTTAGAGTTTTCGTGTTAAGGTTTAGTGTTTGGGGTTTAGGGTTAGGGTTACAGTTAGGGTTAGGATTAGGGTTTAGGGTTTAGGGTTAGAGTTTAGGTGTAGGGTTTCTTGTTTAAGGTTTAGGGTTTTCTTGTAAAAGTTTAGGGTTTGGGGTTTAGGATTAGGGTTAGGGTTAGGGTTAAGGTTTAGGGTTTAGGTCTTATGATTTAGGGTTTTGGGTTTAGGGTGTTGGGTATAGGTTTTAGGTTTCACGTTGAGGGTTTAGGATTTAAGGTTTAGGTTTCGGGTTAAGGGTTTAGGGTTTAATATTTTGTGGTTTTGGGTTTAGGTTTTCAGATTTAGGTTTTGAGTTTTCATGTTATGGTTTAGTGTTTGGGGTTTAGGGTTAGGGATAGGGTTGGGGTTAGGGTTAGGGTTTAGGGTTCAGCGTTTAGGTTTTAGGGTTCAGAATTTAGGTGTAGGGTTTCTGGTTTAAGGTTTAGGGTTTAAGCTTTTGATTTAGGGTTTTCATGTCTAGGTTTATGGTTTGGGGTTTAGGGTTAGGGTTAGGGTTAGGGTTTTGGGTTTAGGGTTTTGGGTTTGGAGTTTAGGGTTTATGGTTTAGGGTATAGGTTTTAGGGTTTAAGGTTTAAGGTTTAGGGTTTAGGGTTTAAGCTTTAGGTTTAGGGTTTTCTTGTAAAAGTTTATGGTTTGGGGTTTTGGGTTAGGGTTAGGGTTAGGGTTAGGGTTTAGGTCTTATAATTTAGGGTGTTGGGTATACGTTTTAGGTTTCACGTTGAGGGTTTAGGATTTAAGGTTTAGGGTTTCGGGTTAAGGGTTTAGAGTTTAATATTTTGTGGTTTTGGGTTTAGGTTTTCAGATTTAGGTATAGAGTTTTCGTGTTAAGGTTTAGTGTTTGGGGTGTAGGGTTTGGGATAGGGTTGGGGTTAGGGTTAGGGTTTAGGGTTTAGGGTTTAGGGTTTAGGTTTTAGGGTTCAGAGTTTAGGTGGAGGGTTTCTGGTTTGTGGTTTAGGGTTTAAGCTTTAGATTTAGGGTTTTCATGTCTGAGTTTATGGTTTGGGGTTTAGGGTTAGGGTTAGGGTTAGGGTTTTGGGTTTAGGGTTTTGGGTTTAACTTTAGGGTTTATGGTTTAGGGTATAGGTTTTACGGTTTAAGGTTTAAGGTTTAGGATTTCAGCTTTAGGTTTAGGGTATTCGTGCTAAGGTTTAGTGTTTGGGGTTTAGGGTTAGGGTTAGGGTTTAGGGTTTAGGGTGTAGGGTTTAGGGTTTAAGGTTTAGTGTTTCAGCTTTAGGTTTAGGGTTTTCTTGTAAAGGTTTAGGGTTTGGGGTTTAGGGTTAGTGTTATTGTTAGGGTTAGGGTTTAGTGTTTAGGCCTTATGATTTAGGGTTTTGGGTTTCGGATGTTGGCTATAGGTTATATGTTTCACGTTGAGGGTTTAGGATTTAAGGTTTAGGGTTTCGGGTTAAGGGTTTAGGGTTTAATATTTTGTGGTTTTTGGTTTAGGTTTTCAGATTTAGGTTTTGAGTTTTCGTGTTAAGGTTAAGTGTTTGGGGTTTAGGGTTAGGGATAGGGTTGGGGTTAGGGTTAGGGTTTAGGGTTTAGGGTTTAGGTTTTAGGGTTCGGAGTTTAGGTGTAGGGTTTCTGGTTTAAGGTTTAGGGTTTAAGCTTCAGATTTAGGGTTTTCACGTCTGGGTTTATGGTTTGGGGTTTTGGGTTAGGGTTTGGGTTAGGGTTTTGGGTTTAGGGTTTAGGGTGTAGGGTTTAGGGTTTAGGGTGTAAGGTTGTAAGGGTTTAGGATTTATGGTTTGGAATTAAGGGTTTATAGTTTTGTTTTTAGGTGTTAATGTTTAGGATTTAGGTTTGCGATTTAGGGTTTAGTGTTTAGGGTTTAGGTTTTACGGTTTAGATTTGGGAATTGGGTTAAGGGTTTACAGTTTAGGGTTAAGTTTAGGGTTAAGTTTAGGGTTAGGGTTAGGGTTTAGGGTTTAGGGTTTAGGTGTTAGGGTTTAGGGTTCAGGGTTTCAACTTTAGGTTTAGAGTTTTCGTGTTAAGGTTTAGTGTTTGGGGTTTAGGGTTAGGGTTACAGTTAGGGTTAGGATTAGGGTTTAGGGTTTAGGGTTAGAGTTTAGGTGTAGGGTTTCTTGTTTAAGGTTTAGGGTTTTCTTGTAAAAGTTTAGGGTTTGGGGTTTAGGATTAGGGTTAGGGTTAGGGTTAAGGTTTAGGGTTTAGGTCTTATGATTTAGGGTTTTGGGTTTAGGGTGTTGGGTATAGGTTTTAGGTTTCACGTTGAGGGTTTAGGATTTAAGGTTTAGGTTTCGGGTTAAGGGTTTAGGGTTTAATATTTTGTGGTTTTGGGTTTAGGTTTTCAGATTTAGGTTTTGAGTTTTCATGTTATGGTTTAGTGTTTGGGGTTTAGGGTTAGGGATAGGGTTGGGGTTAGGGTTAGGGTTTAGGGTTCAGCGTTTAGGTTTTAGGGTTCAGAATTTAGGTGTAGGGTTTCTGGTTTAAGGTTTAGGGTTTAAGCTTTTGATTTAGGGTTTTCATGTCTAGGTTTATGGTTTGGGGTTTAGGGTTAGGGTTAGGGTTAGGGTTTTGGGTTTAGGGTTTTGGGTTTGGAGTTTAGGGTTTATGGTTTAGGGTATAGGTTTTAGGGTTTAAGGTTTAAGGTTTAGGGTTTAGGGTTTAAGCTTTAGGTTTAGGGTTTTCTTGTAAAAGTTTATGGTTTGGGGTTTTGGGTTAGGGTTAGGGTTAGGGTTAGGGTTTAGGTCTTATAATTTAGGGTGTTGGGTATACGTTTTAGGTTTCACGTTGAGGGTTTAGGATTTAAGGTTTAGGGTTTCGGGTTAAGGGTTTAGAGTTTAATATTTTGTGGTTTTGGGTTTAGGTTTTCAGATTTAGGTATAGAGTTTTCGTGTTAAGGTTTAGTGTTTGGGGTGTAGGGTTTGGGATAGGGTTGGGGTTAGGGTTAGGGTTTAGGGTTTAGGGTTTAGGGTTTAGGTTTTAGGGTTCAGAGTTTAGGTGGAGGGTTTCTGGTTTGTGGTTTAGGGTTTAAGCTTTAGATTTAGGGTTTTCATGTCTGAGTTTATGGTTTGGGGTTTAGGGTTAGGGTTAGGGTTAGGGTTTTGGGTTTAGGGTTTTGGGTTTAACTTTAGGGTTTATGGTTTAGGGTATAGGTTTTACGGTTTAAGGTTTAAGGTTTAGGATTTCAGCTTTAGGTTTAGGGTATTCGTGCTAAGGTTTAGTGTTTGGGGTTTAGGGTTAGGGTTAGGGTTTAGGGTTTAGGGTGTAGGGTTTAGGGTTTAAGGTTTAGGGTTTCAGCTTTAGGTTTAGGGTTTTCTTGTAAAGGTTTAGGGTTTGGGGTTTAGGGTTAGTGTTATTGTTAGGGTTAGGGTTTAGTGTTTAGGCCTTATGATTTAGGGTTTTGGGTTTCGGATGTTGGCTATAGGTTATATGTTTCACGTTGAGGGTTTAGGATTTAAGGTTTAGGGTTTCGGGTTAAGGGTTTAGGGTTTAATATTTTGTGGTTTTTGGTTTAGGTTTTCAGATTTAGGTTTTGAGTTTTCGTGTTAAGGTTAAGTGTTTGGGGTTTAGGGTTAGGGATAGGGTTGGGGTTAGGGTTAGGGTTTAGGGTTTAGGGTTTAGGTTTTAGGGTTCGGAGTTTAGGTGTAGGGTTTCTGGTTTAAGGTTTAGGGTTTAAGCTTCAGATTTAGGGTTTTCACGTCTGGGTTTATGGTTTGGGGTTTTGGGTTAGGGTTTGGGTTAGGGTTTTGGGTTTAGGGTTTAGGGTGTAGGGTTTAGGGTTTAGGGTGTAAGGTTGTAAGGGTTTAGGATTTATGGTTTGGAATTAAGGGTTTATAGTTTTGTTTTTAGGTGTTAATGTTTAGGATTTAGGTTTGCGATTTAGGGTTTAGTGTTTAGGGTTTAGGTTTTACGGTTTAGATTTGGGAATTGGGTTAAGGGTTTACAGTTTAGGGTTAAGTTTAGGGTTAAGTTTAGGGTTAGGGTTAGGGTTTAGGGTTTAGGGTTTAGGTGTTAGGGTTTAGGGTTCAGGGTTTCAACTTTAGGTTTAGAGTTTTCGTGTTAAGGTTTAGTGTTTGGGGTTTAGGGTTAGGGTTACAGTTAGGGTTAGGATTAGGGTTTAGGGTTTAGGGTTAGAGTTTAGGTGTAGGGTTTCTTGTTTAAGGTTTAGGGTTTTCTTGTAAAAGTTTAGGGTTTGGGGTTTAGGATTAGGGTTAGGGTTAGGGTTAAGGTTTAGGGTTTAGGTCTTATGATTTAGGGTTTTGGGTTTAGGGTGTTGGGTATAGGTTTTAGGTTTCACGTTGAGGGTTTAGGATTTAAGGTTTAGGTTTCGGGTTAAGGGTTTAGGGTTTAATATTTTGTGGTTTTGGGTTTAGGTTTTCAGATTTAGGTTTTGAGTTTTCATGTTATGGTTTAGTGTTTGGGGTTTAGGGTTAGGGATAGGGTTGGGGTTAGGGTTAGGGTTTAGGGTTCAGCGTTTAGGTTTTAGGGTTCAGAATTTAGGTGTAGGGTTTCTGGTTTAAGGTTTAGGGTTTAAGCTTTTGATTTAGGGTTTTCATGTCTAGGTTTATGGTTTGGGGTTTAGGGTTAGGGTTAGGGTTAGGGTTTTGGGTTTAGGGTTTTGGGTTTGGAGTTTAGGGTTTATGGTTTAGGGTATAGGTTTTAGGGTTTAAGGTTTAAGGTTTAGGGTTTAGGGTTTAAGCTTTAGGTTTAGGGTTTTCTTGTAAAAGTTTATGGTTTGGGGTTTTGGGTTAGGGTTAGGGTTAGGGTTAGGGTTTAGGTCTTATAATTTAGGGTGTTGGGTATACGTTTTAGGTTTCACGTTGAGGGTTTAGGATTTAAGGTTTAGGGTTTCGGGTTAAGGGTTTAGAGTTTAATATTTTGTGGTTTTGGGTTTAGGTTTTCAGATTTAGGTATAGAGTTTTCGTGTTAAGGTTTAGTGTTTGGGGTGTAGGGTTTGGGATAGGGTTGGGGTTAGGGTTAGGGTTTAGGGTTTAGGGTTTAGGGTTTAGGTTTTAGGGTTCAGAGTTTAGGTGGAGGGTTTCTGGTTTGTGGTTTAGGGTTTAAGCTTTAGATTTAGGGTTTTCATGTCTGAGTTTATGGTTTGGGGTTTAGGGTTAGGGTTAGGGTTAGGGTTTTGGGTTTAGGGTTTTGGGTTTAACTTTAGGGTTTATGGTTTAGGGTATAGGTTTTACGGTTTAAGGTTTAAGGTTTAGGATTTCAGCTTTAGGTTTAGGGTATTCGTGCTAAGGTTTAGTGTTTGGGGTTTAGGGTTAGGGTTAGGGTTTAGGGTTTAGGGTGTAGGGTTTAGGGTTTAAGGTTTAGGGTTTCAGCTTTAGGTTTAGGGTTTTCTTGTAAAGGTTTAGGGTTTGGGGTTTAGGGTTAGTGTTATTGTTAGGGTTAGGGTTTAGTGTTTAGGCCTTATGATTTAGGGTTTTGGGTTTCGGATGTTGGCTATAGGTTATATGTTTCACGTTGAGGGTTTAGGATTTAAGGTTTAGGGTTTCGGGTTAAGGGTTTAGGGTTTAATATTTTGTGGTTTTTGGTTTAGGTTTTCAGATTTAGGTTTTGAGTTTTCGTGTTAAGGTTAAGTGTTTGGGGTTTAGGGTTAGGGATAGGGTTGGGGTTAGGGTTAGGGTTTAGGGTTTAGGGTTTAGGTTTTAGGGTTCGGAGTTTAGGTGTAGGGTTTCTGGTTTAAGGTTTAGGGTTTAAGCTTCAGATTTAGGGTTTTCACGTCTGGGTTTATGGTTTGGGGTTTTGGGTTAGGGTTTGGGTTAGGGTTTTGGGTTTAGGGTTTAGGGTGTAGGGTTTAGGGTTTAGGGTGTAAGGTTGTAAGGGTTTAGGATTTATGGTTTGGAATTAAGGGTTTATAGTTTTGTTTTTAGGTGTTAATGTTTAGGATTTAGGTTTGCGATTTAGGGTTTAGTGTTTAGGGTTTAGGTTTTACGGTTTAGATTTGGGAATTGGGTTAAGGGTTTACAGTTTAGGGTTAAGTTTAGGGTTAAGTTTAGGGTTAGGGTTAGGGTTTAGGGTTTAGGGTTTAGGTGTTAGGGTTTAGGGTTCAGGGTTTCAACTTTAGGTTTAGAGTTTTCGTGTTAAGGTTTAGTGTTTGGGGTTTAGGGTTAGGGTTACAGTTAGGGTTAGGATTAGGGTTTAGGGTTTAGGGTTAGAGTTTAGGTGTAGGGTTTCTTGTTTAAGGTTTAGGGTTTTCTTGTAAAAGTTTAGGGTTTGGGGTTTAGGATTAGGGTTAGGGTTAGGGTTAAGGTTTAGGGTTTAGGTCTTATGATTTAGGGTTTTGGGTTTAGGGTGTTGGGTATAGGTTTTAGGTTTCACGTTGAGGGTTTAGGATTTAAGGTTTAGGTTTCGGGTTAAGGGTTTAGGGTTTAATATTTTGTGGTTTTGGGTTTAGGTTTTCAGATTTAGGTTTTGAGTTTTCATGTTATGGTTTAGTGTTTGGGGTTTAGGGTTAGGGATAGGGTTGGGGTTAGGGTTAGGGTTTAGGGTTCAGCGTTTAGGTTTTAGGGTTCAGAATTTAGGTGTAGGGTTTCTGGTTTAAGGTTTAGGGTTTAAGCTTTTGATTTAGGGTTTTCATGTCTAGGTTTATGGTTTGGGGTTTAGGGTTAGGGTTAGGGTTAGGGTTTTGGGTTTAGGGTTTTGGGTTTGGAGTTTAGGGTTTATGGTTTAGGGTATAGGTTTTAGGGTTTAAGGTTTAAGGTTTAGGGTTTAGGGTTTAAGCTTTAGGTTTAGGGTTTTCTTGTAAAAGTTTATGGTTTGGGGTTTTGGGTTAGGGTTAGGGTTAGGGTTAGGGTTTAGGTCTTATAATTTAGGGTGTTGGGTATACGTTTTAGGTTTCACGTTGAGGGTTTAGGATTTAAGGTTTAGGGTTTCGGGTTAAGGGTTTAGAGTTTAATATTTTGTGGTTTTGGGTTTAGGTTTTCAGATTTAGGTATAGAGTTTTCGTGTTAAGGTTTAGTGTTTGGGGTGTAGGGTTTGGGATAGGGTTGGGGTTAGGGTTAGGGTTTAGGGTTTAGGGTTTAGGGTTTAGGTTTTAGGGTTCAGAGTTTAGGTGGAGGGTTTCTGGTTTGTGGTTTAGGGTTTAAGCTTTAGATTTAGGGTTTTCATGTCTGAGTTTATGGTTTGGGGTTTAGGGTTAGGGTTAGGGTTAGGGTTTTGGGTTTAGGGTTTTGGGTTTAACTTTAGGGTTTATGGTTTAGGGTATAGGTTTTACGGTTTAAGGTTTAAGGTTTAGGATTTCAGCTTTAGGTTTAGGGTATTCGTGCTAAGGTTTAGTGTTTGGGGTTTAGGGTTAGGGTTAGGGTTTAGGGTTTAGGGTGTAGGGTTTAGGGTTTAAGGTTTAGTGTTTCAGCTTTAGGTTTAGGGTTTTCTTGTAAAGGTTTAGGGTTTGGGGTTTAGGGTTAGTGTTATTGTTAGGGTTAGGGTTTAGTGTTTAGGCCTTATGATTTAGGGTTTTGGGTTTCGGATGTTGGCTATAGGTTATATGTTTCACGTTGAGGGTTTAGGATTTAAGGTTTAGGGTTTCGGGTTAAGGGTTTAGGGTTTAATATTTTGTGGTTTTTGGTTTAGGTTTTCAGATTTAGGTTTTGAGTTTTCGTGTTAAGGTTAAGTGTTTGGGGTTTAGGGTTAGGGATAGGGTTGGGGTTAGGGTTAGGGTTTAGGGTTTAGGGTTTAGGTTTTAGGGTTCGGAGTTTAGGTGTAGGGTTTCTGGTTTAAGGTTTAGGGTTTAAGCTTCAGATTTAGGGTTTTCACGTCTGGGTTTATGGTTTGGGGTTTTGGGTTAGGGTTTGGGTTAGGGTTTTGGGTTTAGGGTTTAGGGTGTAGGGTTTAGGGTTTAGGGTGTAAGGTTGTAAGGGTTTAGGATTTATGGTTTGGAATTAAGGGTTTATAGTTTTGTTTTTAGGTGTTAATGTTTAGGATTTAGGTTTGCGATTTAGGGTTTAGTGTTTAGGGTTTAGGTTTTACGGTTTAGATTTGGGAATTGGGTTAAGGGTTTACAGTTTAGGGTTAAGTTTAGGGTTAAGTTTAGGGTTAGGGTTAGGGTTTAGGGTTTAGGGTTTAGGTGTTAGGGTTTAGGGTTCAGGGTTTCAACTTTAGGTTTAGAGTTTTCGTGTTAAGGTTTAGTGTTTGGGGTTTAGGGTTAGGGTTACAGTTAGGGTTAGGATTAGGGTTTAGGGTTTAGGGTTAGAGTTTAGGTGTAGGGTTTCTTGTTTAAGGTTTAGGGTTTTCTTGTAAAAGTTTAGGGTTTGGGGTTTAGGATTAGGGTTAGGGTTAGGGTTAAGGTTTAGGGTTTAGGTCTTATGATTTAGGGTTTTGGGTTTAGGGTGTTGGGTATAGGTTTTAGGTTTCACGTTGAGGGTTTAGGATTTAACGTTTAGGTTTCGGGTTAATGGTTTAGGGTTTAATATTTTGTGGTTTTGGGTTTAGGTTTTCAGATTTAGGTTTTGAGTTTTCATGTTATGGTTTAGTGTTTGGGGTTTAGGGTTAGGGATAGGGTTGGGGTTAGGGTTAGGGTTTAGGGTTCAGCGTTTAGGTTTTAGGGTTCAGAATTTAGGTGTAGGGTTTCTGGTTTAAGGTTTAGGGTTTAAGCTTTTGATTTAGGGTTTTCATGTCTAGGTTTATGGTTTGGGGTTTAGGGTTAGGGTTAGGGTTAGGGTTTTGGGTTTAGGGTTTTGGGTTTGGAGTTTAGGGTTTATGGTTTAGGGTATAGGTTTTAGGGTTTAAGGTTTAAGGTTTAGGGTTTAGGGTTTAAGCTTTAGGTTTAGGGTTTTCTTGTAAAAGTTTATGGTTTGGGGTTTTGGGTTAGGGTTAGGGTTAGGGTTAGGGTTTAGGTCTTATAATTTAGGGTGTTGGGTATACGTTTTAGGTTTCACGTTGAGGGTTTAGGATTTAAGGTTTAGGGTTTCGGGTTAAGGGTTTAGAGTTTAATATTTTGTGGTTTTGGGTTTAGGTTTTCAGATTTAGGTATAGAGTTTTCGTGTTAAGGTTTAGTGTTTGGGGTGTAGGGTTTGGGATAGGGTTGGGGTTAGGGTTAGGGTTTAGGGTTTAGGGTTTAGGGTTTAGGTTTTAGGGTTCAGAGTTTAGGTGGAGGGTTTCTGGTTTGTGGTTTAGGGTTTAAGCTTTAGATTTAGGGTTTTCATGTCTGAGTTTATGGTTTGGGGTTTAGGGTTAGGGTTAGGGTTAGGGTTTTGGGTTTAGGGTTTTGGGTTTAACTTTAGGGTTTATGGTTTAGGGTATAGGTTTTACGGTTTAAGGTTTAAGGTTTAGGATTTCAGCTTTAGGTTTAGGGTATTCGTGCTAAGGTTTAGTGTTTGGGGTTTAGGGTTAGGGTTAGGGTTTAGGGTTTAGGGTGTAGGGTTTAGGGTTTAAGGTTTAGGGTTTCAGCTTTAGGTTTAGGGTTTTCTTGTAAAGGTTTAGGGTTTGGGGTTTAGGGTTAGTGTTATTGTTAGGGTTAGGGTTTAGTGTTTAGGCCTTATGATTTAGGGTTTTGGGTTTCGGATGTTGGCTATAGGTTATATGTTTCACGTTGAGGGTTTAGGATTTAAGGTTTAGGGTTTCGGGTTAAGGGTTTAGGGTTTAATATTTTGTGGTTTTTGGTTTAGGTTTTCAGATTTAGGTTTTGAGTTTTCGTGTTAAGGTTAAGTGTTTGGGGTTTAGGGTTAGGGATAGGGTTGGGGTTAGGGTTAGGGTTTAGGGTTTAGGGTTTAGGTTTTAGGGTTCGGAGTTTAGGTGTAGGGTTTCTGGTTTAAGGTTTAGGGTTTAAGCTTCAGATTTAGGGTTTTCACGTCTGGGTTTATGGTTTGGGGTTTTGGGTTAGGGTTTGGGTTAGGGTTTTGGGTTTAGGGTTTAGGGTGTAGGGTTTAGGGTTTAGGGTGTAAGGTTGTAAGGGTTTAGGATTTATGGTTTGGAATTAAGGGTTTATAGTTTTGTTTTTAGGTGTTAATGTTTAGGATTTAGGTTTGCGATTTAGGGTTTAGTGTTTAGGGTTTAGGTTTTACGGTTTAGATTTGGGAATTGGGTTAAGGGTTTACAGTTTAGGGTTAAGTTTAGGGTTAAGTTTAGGGTTAGGGTTAGGGTTTAGGGTTTAGGGTTTAGGTGTTAGGGTTTAGGGTTCAGGGTTTCAACTTTAGGTTTAGAGTTTTCGTGTTAAGGTTTAGTGTTTGGGGTTTAGGGTTAGGGTTACAGTTAGGGTTAGGATTAGGGTTTAGGGTTTAGGGTTAGAGTTTAGGTGTAGGGTTTCTTGTTTAAGGTTTAGGGTTTTCTTGTAAAAGTTTAGGGTTTGGGGTTTAGGATTAGGGTTAGGGTTAGGGTTAAGGTTTAGGGTTTAGGTCTTATGATTTAGGGTTTTGGGTTTAGGGTGTTGGGTATAGGTTTTAGGTTTCACGTTGAGGGTTTAGGATTTAAGGTTTAGGTTTCGGGTTAAGGGTTTAGGGTTTAATATTTTGTGGTTTTGGGTTTAGGTTTTCAGATTTAGGTTTTGAGTTTTCATGTTATGGTTTAGTGTTTGGGGTTTAGGGTTAGGGATAGGGTTGGGGTTAGGGTTAGGGTTTAGGGTTCAGCGTTTAGGTTTTAGGGTTCAGAATTTAGGTGTAGGGTTTCTGGTTTAAGGTTTAGGGTTTAAGCTTTTGATTTAGGGTTTTCATGTCTAGGTTTATGGTTTGGGGTTTAGGGTTAGGGTTAGGGTTAGGGTTTTGGGTTTAGGGTTTTGGGTTTGGAGTTTAGGGTTTATGGTTTAGGGTATAGGTTTTAGGGTTTAAGGTTTAAGGTTTAGGGTTTAGGGTTTAAGGTTTAGGGTTGGAGTTTAGGTGTAGGGTTTCTGGTTTAAGGTTTAGGGTTTAAGCTTTAGGTTTAGGGTTTTCTTGTAAAAGTTTAGGGTTTGGGGTTTAGGGTTAGGGTTAGGGTTAGGGTTAGGGTTTAGGGTTTAGGTCTTATGATTTAGGGTTTAATATTTTGTGGTTTTGGGTGTAGGGTTTGGGATAGTTTTGGGGTTAGTGTTAGGGTTTAGGGTTGAGGGTTTAGGTTTTAGGGTTCGGAGTTTAGGTGGAGGGTTTCTGGTTTAAGGTTTAGGGTTTAAGCTTTAGATTTAGGGTTTTCATGTCTGGGTTTATGGTTTGGCGTTTAGGGTTAGGGTTAGGGTTTAGGGTTAGGGTTAGGGTTTTGGGTTTAGGGTTTTGGATTTGGATTTTAGGGTTTATGGTTTAGGGTATAGGTTTTACAGTTTAAGGTTAAAGGTTTTGGATTTCAGCTTTAGGTTTAGGGTATTCGTGCTAAGGTTTAGTGTTTGGGGTTTAGGCTTAGGGTTAAGATTTAGGGTTTAGGGTTTAGGGTTTAGGGTGTAGGGTTTAGGGTTTAAGGTTTAGGGTTTCAGCTTTAGGTTTAGGGTTTTCTTGTAAAGGTTTAGGGTTTGGGGTTTAGGGTTAGGGTTAGGGTTAGGGTAAGGGTTTAGGGTTTAGGCCTTATGATTTAGGGTTTTGGGTTTCAGGTGTTGGCTATAGGTTTTAGGTTTCACGTTGAGGGTTTAGGATTTAATATTTTGTGGTTTTGGGTTTAGGTTTTCAGATTTAGGTTTTGAGTTTTCGTGTTAAGGTTTAGTGTTTGGAGTTTACGGTTAGGGATAGGGTTGGGGTTAGGGTTAGGGTTTAGGGTTTAGGGTTTAGTCTTTAGGGTTTTGAGATTAGGTGTAGGGTTTCTTGTTTAAGGTTTAAGGTTAAAGCTTTAGGTTTAGGGTTTTTCGTGTCAGGGTTTTTGGTTTGGGGTTCAGGGTTAGGGTTAGGGTTAGGGTTTAGGGATTAGGGTTTTGGGTTTTTGAGTTTTGGGTTTATGGTTTAGGGTATAGGGTTTAGGGTTTAAGGTTTAAGGTTTATGAATTCAGGTTTAGGTTTCGGGTTTTAGTGTTAGGTATTAGGGTATAGGGTTTAGGGTTTAAGGTTTAGGTAAGGGTATATGGTTTAGGGTTTAAGGTTGTAAGGGTTTAGGATTTATGGTTTGGAATTAAGGGTTTATATTTTTTTTTTTAGGTGTTAATGTTTAGGATTTAGGTTTGCGATTTTGGGTTTAATATTTTGTGGTTTTGGGTTTAGGTTTTCAGATTTAGGTATAGAGTTTTCGTGTTAAGGTTTAGTGTTTGGGGTGTTGGGTTTGGGATAGGGTTGGGGTTAGTGTTAGGGTTTAGGGTTTAGGGTTTAGGTTTTAGGGTTCGGAGTTTAGGTGGAGGGTTTCTGGTTTAAGGTTTAGGGTTTAAGCTTTAGATTTAGGGTTTTCATGTGTGGGTTTATGGTTTGGGGTTTAGGGTTAGGGTTAGGGTTAGCGTTTTGGGTTTAGGGTTTTGGGTTTGGATTTTAGGGTTTATGGTTTAGGGTATAGGTTTTACGGTTTAAGGTTAAAGGTTTAAGATTTCAGCTTTAGGTTTAGGGTATTCGTGCTAAGGTTTAGTGTTTGGGGTTTAGGGTTAGGGTTAAGATTTAGGGTTTACGGTTTAGGGTTTAGGGTGTAGGGTTTAGGGTTTAAGGTTTTGGGTTTCAGCTTTAGGTTTAGGGTTTCTTGTAAAGGTTTAGGGTTTGGGGTTTAGGGTTAGGGTTAGGGTTAGGGTTAGGGTTTAGGGTTTAGGCCTTATGATTTAGGGTTTTGGGTTTCGGGTGTTGGCTATAGGTTTTAGGTTTCACGTTGAGGGTTTAGGATTTAAGGTTTAGGGTTTTGGGTTAAAGGTTTAGGGTTTAATATTTTGTGGTTTTGGGTTTAGGTTTTCAGATTTAGGTTTTGAGTTTTCGTGTTAAGGTTTAGTGTTTGGAGTTTACGGTTAGGGATAGGGTTGGGGTTAGGGTTAGGGTTTAGGGTTTAGTCTTTAGGGTTTTGAGATTAGGTGTAGTGTTTCTTGTTTAAGGTTTAGGGTTAAAGCTTTTGGTTTAGGGTTTTCGTGTCAGGGGTTTTGGTTTGGGGTTTAGGGTTAGGGATAGGGTTAGGGTTTAGGGATTAGGGTTTTGGGTTTTTGAGTTTTGGGTTTATGGTTTAGGGTATAGGGTTTAGGGTTTAAGGTTTAAGGTTAATGAATTCAGGTTTAGGTTTCGGGTTTTAGTGTTAGGTATTAGGGTATAGGGTTTAGGGTTTAAGGTTTAGGTAAGGGTATATGGTTTAGGGTTTAAGGTTGTAAGGGTTTAGGATTTATGGTTTGGAATTAATGGTTTATATTTTTGTTTTTAGGTGTTAATGTTTAGGATTTAGGTTTGCGATTTAGGGTTTATTATTTAGGGTTTGGGTTTTAGGGTTTAGATCTTGGAATTGGGTTATGGGTTTAAAGGTTAGGGTTAAGTTTAGGGTTCAATGTTTATGGTTTAGGGTTAAAGGTTTAGGATTTTGAGTTTCGGGTTCAGGATGTTGGTTTATGGTTTAGGGTTTAGGTCTTATGATTTTTTGTTTTATGTTTAAGGTCTTGGGTATATGGTTTAGGTTTAACGTTGAGGGTTTAGGATTTAAGGTTTAGGGTTTCGGGTTATGGGTTTAGGGTTTAGGGTTTCAGCTTTAGGTTTAGAGTTTTCGTGCTAAGGTTTAGTGTTTAGGGTTTAGGGTTAGGGTTAGGGTTTAGGGTTTAGGGTTTAGGTGTAAGATTTTAAGGTTCAGGGTTTCAGCTTTAGGTTTAGTGTTTGGGGTTTAGGGTTAGGGTTACGGTTAGGGTTAGGATTAGGGTTTAGGGTTTAGGGTTTGGGGTTGAGGGTTTAGGGTTTGAGTTTAGGTGTAGGGTTTCTGGTTTAAGGTTTAGGGTTTAAACTTTAGGTTTAGGGTTTTCTTGTAAAAGTTTAGGGTTTGGCGTTTAGGGTTAGGGTTAGGGTTAGGGTTAGGGGTTAGGGTTTAGATCTTATGATTTAGGGTTTTTGTTAAGGGTGTTGGGTATAGGTTTTAGATTTCACGTTGAGGGTTTAGGATTTAAGGTTTAGGATTTCGGGTTAAGGGTTTAGGGTTTAATATTTTGCGGTTTTGGGTTTAGGTTTTCAGATTTGGGTTTAGAGTTTTTGTGTTAAGGTTTTGTGTTTGGGGTTTAGGGTTAGAGATAGGGTTGGGGTTAGGGTTAGGGTTTAGGGTCTAGGTTTTAGGGTTCGGAGTTTAGGTGTAGGGTTTCTGTTTTAAGGTTTAGGGTTTAAGCTTTAGATTTAGGGTTTTCATGTCAGGGTTTATGGTTTGGGGTTTAGGGTTAGGGTTAGGGTTAGGGTTTTTGGTTTAGGGTTTTGGGTTTGGAGTTTAGGGTTTATGGTTTAGGGTATAGGTTTTAGGTTTAAAGGTTTAAGGTTTCGGATTTCAGCTTTAGGTTTAGGGTATTCGTGCAAAGTTTTAGTGTTTGGGGTTTAGGGTTAGGGTTAGGATTTAGGGTATAGGGTTTAGGGTTTAAGGTTTAAGGTTAATGAATTCAGGTTTAGGTTTCGGGTTTTAGTGTTAGGTATTAGGGTATAGGGTTTAGGGTTTAAGGTTTAGGTAAGGGTATATGGTTTAGGGTTTAAGGTTGTAAGGGTTTAGGATTTATGGTTTGGAATTAATGGTTTATATTTTTGTTTTTAGGTGTTAATGTTTAGGATTTAGGTTTGCGATTTAGGGTTTATTATTTAGGGTTTGGGTTTTAGGGTTTAGATCTTGGAATTGGGTTATGGGTTTAAAGGTTAGGGTTAAGTTTAGGGTTCAATGTTTATGGTTTAGGGTTAAAGGTTTAGGATTTTGAGTTTCGGGTTCAGGATGTTGGTTTATGGTTTAGGGTTTAGGTCTTATGATTTTTTGTTTTATGTTTAAGGTCTTGGGTATATGGTTTAGGTTTAACGTTGAGGGTTTAGGATTTAAGGTTTAGGGTTTCGGGTTATGGGTTTAGGGTTTAGGGTTTCAGCTTTAGGTTTAGAGTTTTCGTGCTAAGGTTTAGTGTTTAGGGTTTAGGGTTAGGGTTAGGGTTTAGGGTTTAGGGTTTAGGTGTAAGATTTTAAGGTTCAGGGTTTCAGCTTTAGGTTTAGTGTTTGGGGTTTAGGGTTAGGGTTACGGTTAGGGTTAGGATTAGGGTTTAGGGTTTAGGGTTTGGGGTTGAGGGTTTAGGGTTTGAGTTTAGGTGTAGGGTTTCTGGTTTAAGGTTTAGGGTTTAAACTTTAGGTTTAGGGTTTTCTTGTAAAAGTTTAGGGTTTGGCGTTTAGGGTTAGGGTTAGGGTTAGGGTTAGGGGTTAGGGTTTAGATCTTATGATTTAGGGTTTTTGTTAAGGGTGTTGGGTATAGGTTTTAGATTTCACGTTGAGGGTTTAGGATTTAAGGTTTAGGATTTCGGGTTAAGGGTTTAGGGTTTAATATTTTGCGGTTTTGGGTTTAGGTTTTCAGATTTGGGTTTAGAGTTTTTGTGTTAAGGTTTTGTGTTTGGGGTTTAGGGTTAGAGATAGGGTTGGGGTTAGGGTTAGGGTTTAGGGTCTAGGTTTTAGGGTTCGGAGTTTAGGTGTAGGGTTTCTGTTTTAAGGTTTAGGGTTTAAGCTTTAGATTTAGGGTTTTCATGTCAGGGTTTATGGTTTGGGGTTTAGGGTTAGGGTTAGGGTTAGGGTTTTTGGTTTAGGGTTTTGGGTTTGGAGTTTAGGGTTTATGGTTTAGGGTATAGGTTTTAGGTTTAAAGGTTTAAGGTTTCGGATTTCAGCTTTAGGTTTAGGGTATTCGTGCAAAGTTTTAGTGTTTGGGGTTTAGGGTTAGGGTTAGGATTTAGGGTTTAGGGTTTAGGGTTTAAGGTTTAGGGTTTCAGCTTTAGGTTTAGGGTTTTCTTGTAAAGGTTTAGGGTTTGGGGTTTAGGATTAATGTTTCGGATTTAGGTTTGCGATTTAGGGTTTATTGTTTAGGGTTTAGGTTTTAGGGTTTAGAGCTTGGAATTGGGTTATGGGTTTAAAGGTTAGGGTTAAGTTTAGGGTTTAATGTTTATGGTTTAGGGTTAAAGGTTTAGGATTTTGGGTTTCGGGTTCAGGATGTTAGTTTGTGGTTTAGGGTTTAAGTCTTATGATTTTGGGTTTCATGTTTAGGGTGTTGGGTATATGGTTTAGGTTTAACGTTGAGGGTTTAGGATTTAAGGTTTAGGTTTAACGTTGAGGGTTATGGGTTTAGGGTTTATGGTTTCAGCTTGAGGTTTAGAGTTTTCGGGCTAAGGTTTAGTGTTTGGGGTTTAGGGTTAGGGTTAGGGTTTAGGGTTTAGGGTTTAGGTGTTAGGGTTTAGGGTTCAGGGTTTCAACTTTAGGTTTAGAGTTTTCGTGTTAAGGTTTAGTGTTTGGGGTTTAGGGTTAGGGTTACAGTTAGGGTTAGGATTATGGTTTAGGGTTTAGGGTTGGAGTTTAGGTGTAGGGTTTCTGGTTTAAAGTTTACGGTTTCAGCTTTAGGTTTAGGGTTTTCTTGTAAAACTTTAGGGTTTGGGGATTAGGATTAGGGTTAGGGTTAGGGTTAAGGTTTAGGGTTTAGGTCTTATGATTTAGGGTTTTGGGTTTAGGGTGTTGGGTATAGGTTTTAGGTTTCACGTTGAGGGTTTAGGATTTATGGTTTAGGGTTTCGGGTTAGGGGTTTAGGGTTTAATATTTTGTGGTTTTTGGTTTAGGTTTTCAGATTTAGGTTTAGAGTTTTCGTGTTAAGGTTTAGTGTTTGGGGTTTAGGGTTAGGGATAGGGTTGGGGTTGGGGTTAGGGTTTAGGGTTCAGGGTTTAGGGTTTAGGGTTCAGAATTTAGGTGTAGGGTTTCTGGTTTAAGGTTTAGGGTTTAAGCTTTAGATTGAGGGTTTTCATGTCTGGGTTTATGGTTTGGGGTTTATGGTTAGGGTTAGGGTTAGGGTTTTCGGTTTAGGGTTTTGGGTTTGGAGTTTAGGGTTTATGGTTTAGGGTATAGGTTTTAGGGTGTAAGGTTTAAGGTTTAGGGTTTAGGGTTTAGGGTTTAGGGTTGGAGTTTAGGTGTAGGGTTTCTGGTTTAAGGTTTAGGGTTTAAGCTTTAGGTTTAGGGTTTTCTTGTAAAAGTTTAGGGTTTGGGGTTTAGGGTTAGGGTTAGGGTTAGGGTTTAGGGTTTAGGTCTTATGATTTAGGGTTTAATATTTTGTGGTTTTGGGTTTAGGTTTTCAGATTTAGGTATAGAGTTTTCGTGTTAAGGTTTAGTGTTTGGGGTGTAGGGTTTGGGATAGGGTTAGGGTTAGTGTTAGGGTTTAGGGTTTAGGGTTTAGGTTTTAGGTTTCAGAGTTTAGGTGGAGGGTTTCTGGTTTAAGGTTTAGGGTTTAAGCTTTAGATTTAGGGTTTTCATGTCTGGGTTTATGGTTTGGGGTTTAGGGTTAGGGTTAGGGTTAGGGTTTTGGGTTTAGGGTTTTGGGTTTGGATTTTAGGGTTTATGGTTTAGGGTATAGGTTTTACGGTTTAAGGTTAAAGGTTTAGGATTTCAGCTTTAGGTTTAGGGTATTCGTGCTAAGGTTTAGTGTTTGGGGTTTAGGGTTAGGGTTAAGATTTAGGGTTTAGGGTTTAGGGTTTAAGGTGTAGGGTTTAGGGTTTAAGGTTTAGGGTTTCAGCTTTAGGTTTAGGGTTTTCTTCTAAAGGTTTAGGGTTTGGGGTTTAGGGTTAGGGTTAGGGTTAGGGTTAAGGTTTAGGGTTTAGGCCTTATGATTTAAGGTTTTGGGTTTCAGGTGTTGGCTATAGGTTTTAGGTTTCACGTTGAGGGTTTAAGATTTAAGGTTTAGGTTTTCGGGTTAAGTGTTTAGGGTTTAATATTTTGTGGTTTTGGGTTTAGGTTTTCAGATTTAGGTTTTGAGTTTTCGTGTTAAGGTTTAGTGTTTGGGGTTTACGGTTAGGGATAGGGTTGGGGTTAGGGTTAGGTTATAGGGTTTAGGGTTTAGTCTTTAAAGTTTTGAGATTAGGTGTTGGGTTTCTTGTTTAAGGTTTAGGGTTAAAGCTTTAGGTTTATGGTTTTCGTGTCTGGGTTTTTGGATTGGGGTTTAGGGTTAGGGTTAGGGTTAGGGTTAGGGTTTAGGGATTAGGGTTTTGGGTTTTTGAGTTTTGGGTTTATGGTTTAGGGTATAGGGTTTAGGGTTTAGGGTATAGGGTATAGGGTTTAGGGTATAGGGTTTAGGGTTTAGGTTTGCTTTTAGGTGTTAATGTTTAGGATTTAGGTTTGCGATTTAGGGTTTATTGTTTAGGGTTTGGGTTTTACGGTTTAGATCTTGGAATTGGGTTATGGGTTTAAAGGTTAGGGTTAAGTTTAGGGTTTAATGTTTATGGTTTAGGGTTAAAGGTTTAGGATTTTGAGTTTCGGGTTCAGGATGTTGGTTTGTGGTTTAGAGTTTAGGTCTTATGATTTTTGGTTTTATGTTTAAGGTCTTGGGTAAAGGTTTAAGGTTTCAGATTTCAGCTTTAGGTTTAGGGTATTCGTGCTAAGGTTTAGTGTTTGGGGTTTAGGGTTAGGGTTAGGATTGAGGGTTTAGGATTTAGGGTTTAAGGTTTAAGGTTTCAGCTTTAGGTTTAGGGTTTTCTTGTAAAGGTTTGGGTTTGGGGTTTAGGGTAAGGGTTAGGGTTAGGGTTAGGGTTTAGGGTTTAGGCCTTATGATTTAGGGTTTTGGGTTTCAGGTGTTGGCTATAGGTTATAGGTTTCACGTTTAGGGTTTAGGCCTTATGATTTAGGGTTTTGGGTTTAGGGTATTGGGTATAAGTTTTAGGTTTCACGTTGAGGGTTTAGGATTTAAGGTTTAGGGTTTCGGGTTAAGGGTTTAGGGTTTAATATTTTGTGGTTTTGGGTTTAGGTTTTCAGATTTAGGTTTTGAGTTTTCGTGTTAAGGTTTAGTGTTTGGGGTTTACGGTTAGGGATATGGTTGGGGTTAGGGTTAGGGTTTAGGGTTTAGGGTTTAGTCTTTAGGGTTTTGAGATTAGGTGTAGGGTTTCTTGTTTAAGGTTTAGGGTTAAAGCTTTCGGATTAGGGTTTTCGTGTCAGGGTTTTGGTTTGGGGTTTAGGGTTAGGGTTAGTGTTAGGGTTAGGGTTTAGGGATTAGGGTTTTGGGTTTTTGAGTTTTGGGTTTATGCTTTAGGGTATAGGGTTTAGGGTTTAGGGTTTAAGGTTTAAGGTTTATGAATTCAGGTTTAGGTTTCGGGTTTTAGTGTTATGTATTAGGGTATAGGGTTTAGGGTTTAAGGTTTAGGTAAGGGTATAGGGTTTAGGGTTTAAGGTTGTAAGGGTTTAGGATTTAAGGTTTGGAATTAAGGGTTTATATTTTTGTTTTTAGGTGTTAATGTTTAGGATTTAGGTTTGCGATTTAGGGTTTATTGTTTAGGGTTTGGGTTTTAGGGTTTAGATCTTGGAAATGGGTTATGGGTGTAAAGGTTAGGGTTAAGTTTAGGGTTTAATGTTTATGGTTTAGGGTTAAAGGTTTCGGATTTTGAGTTTCGGGTTCAGGATGTTGGTTTGTGGTTTAGGGTTTAGGTCTTATGATTTTTGGTTTTATGTTTAGGGTCTTGGGTATATGGTTTAGGTTTAACGTTGAGGGTTTAGGATTTAAGGTTTAGGATTTCGGGTTATGGGTTTAGGGTTTAGGGTTTCAGCTTTAGGTTTAGAGTTTTCGTGCTAAGATTTAGTGTTTGGGGTTTAGGGTTAGGGTTAGGGTTTAGGGTTTAGGGTTTAGGGTTTAGGCCTTATGATTTAGGGTTTCTGGTTTAAGGTTTAGGGTTTAAGCTTTAGGTTTAGGGTTTTCTTGTAAAAGTTTAGGGTTTGGGGTTTAGGGTTAGGGTTAGGGTTAGGGTTAGGGGTTAGGGTTTAGATCTTATGATTTAGGGTTTTGGGTTAAGGGTGTTGGGTATAGGTTTTAGGTTTCACGTTGAGGGTTTAGGATTTAAGGTTTAGGGTTTCGGGTTAAGGGTTTAGGGTTTAATATTTTGTGGTTTTGGGTTTAGGTTTTCTGATTTGGGTTAAGAATTTTCGTGTTAAGGTTTAGTGTTTGGGGTTTAAGGTTAGAGATAGGGTTGGGGTTAGGGTTAGGGTTTAGGGAATAGGTTTTAGGGCTCGGAGTTTAGGTGTAGGGTTTCTGGTTTAAGGTTTTGGGTTTAAGCTTTAGATTTAGGGTTTTCATGTCTGGGTTTATGGTTTGGGGTTTAGGGTTAGGGTTAGGGTTAGGGTTTTGGGTTTAGGGTTTTTGGTTTGGAGTTTAGGGTTTATGGTTTAGGGTATAGGTTTTAGGGTTTAAGGTTTAAGGTTTAGGATTTCAGCTTTAGGTTTAGGGTATTCGTGCTAAGGTTTAGTGTTTGGGGTTTAGGGTTAGGGTTAGGATTTAGGGTTTAGGGTTTAGGGTTTAAGGTTTAGGGTTTCAGCTTGAGGTTTAGGGTTTTCTTGTAAAGGTTTAGGGTTTGGGGTTTAGGGTTAGGGTTAGGGTTAGGGTTTAGGCCTTATGATTTAGGGTTTTGGGTTTAGGGTATTGGGTATAGGTTTTAGGTTTCACGTTGAGGGTTTAGGATTTAAGGTTTAAGGTTTCGGGTTAAGGGTTTAGTGTTTAATATTTTGTGGTTTTGGGTTTAGGTCTTCTGATTTAGGTTTTGAGTTTTCATGTTAAGGGTTTAAGGCTAGGCTTTGGAGTTTAGGTGTAGGGTTTCTTGTTTAAGGTTTAAGGGTTAGGCTTTAGGGTTTAGGGTTTAGGGTTAGGAGTTTAGGGTTTATGGATTAGGGTATAGAGTTTAGGGTTTTGGGTTGGGAGTTTAGGGTATAGGGTTTAGGGTTTAAGGTTTAAGGTTTAGGATTTCAGCTTTAGGTTTCGGGTTTTAGTGTTAGGGTTTAGGGTTTAGGGTTTAAGATTTAAGGTTTAGGTTTAGGGTTTAGATATTAGGGTTTAGGGTTAGTGTTTACGCTTTCGGGTTTAGCTTTTAGGGTTTAGGATTTATAGTTTGGGGTGTAGTTTTAAGGGTTTAGGGTTTATGGTTTGGTGTTTAGGGTTTATGGTTTTGTTTTTAGGTGTTAATGTTTAGGATTTAGGTTTGCGATTTAGGGTTTAGTGTTTAGGGTTTAGGTTTTACGGTTTAGATTTGGGAATTGGGTTAAGGGTTTACAGTTTAGTGTTAAGTTTAGGGTTTAATGTTTATGGTTTAGGGTAAAAAGTTTAGGATTTAAGGTTTTGGGTTCAGGATGTTGGTTTGTGGTTTAGGGTTTATTTCTTATGATTTAGTGTTTTGGGTTTAGGTTGTGGGGAATATGGTTTAAGTTTAACGTTGATGGTTTAGGATTTAAGGTTTACGGTTTCGGGTTTAGGGTTTAGGGTTTAGGGTTTAATATTTTGGGGTTTAGGGTTTAGAGGTTTCATGCTAAAGTTTAGTGTTTGGGGTTTAGGGTTAGAGTTAGGCTTAGGGTTAGGGTTAGGGTTTAGGGATTAGGGTTTAGGGTTTAGGGTTGGAGTTTAGGTGTAGGGTTTCTGGTTTAAGGTTTAGGCTTTCAGCTTTAGGTTTAGGGTTTTTTTGTAAAGGTTTAGGGTTTAGGGTTTAGGGTTTCGGGTTAGGGTTAGGGTTAGGGTTTAGGGTTTAGGTCTTATGATTTAGGGTTTTGAGTTTAGGGTGTTGGGTATATGTTTTAGGTTTAACATTCAGGGTTTAGGATTTAAGGTTTAGGGTTTCGGATTAAGGGTTTAGGGTTTAATATTTTAGGGTATTGGGTTTAGGGTTTCTGATTTAGGTTTTGAGTTTTCGTGTTAAGGTTTAGTGTTTGGGGTTTAGGGTTAGGGATACGGTTGGGGTTAGGGTTAGGGTGTAGGGTTTAGGGTTTAGGTTTTAGGGTTCGGAGTTTAGGTGTAGGGTTTCTGGTTTAAGGTTTAGGGTTTAAGCTTTAGATTTAGGGTTTTTATGCCTGGGTTTATGGTTTGGGGTTTAGGGTTAGGGTTTGGGTTAGGGTTTTGGGTTTAGGGTTTAGGGTGTAGGGTTTAGGGTTTAGGGTTTAAGGTTGTAAGGGTTTAGGATTTATGGTTTGGAATTAAAGGTTTATAGTTTTGTTTTTAGGTGTTAATGTTTAGGATTTAGGTTTGCGATTTAGGGTTTAGTGTTTAGGGTTTAGGTTTTACGGTTTAGATTTGGGAATTGGGTTAAGGGTTTACAGTTTAGGGTTAAGTTTAGGGTTTAATGTTTATGGTTTAGGGTTAAAGGTTTAGGATTTTGAGTTTCGGGTTCAGGATGTTGGTTTGTGGTTTAGGGTTTAGGTCTTATGATTTTTGGTTTTATGTTTAGGGTCTTGGATATATGGTTTAGGTTTAACGTTGAGGGTTTAGGATTTAAGGTTTAGGGTTTTGGGTTTGGAGTTTAGGGTTTATGGTTTAGGGTATAGGTTTTAGGGTTTAAGGTTTAAGGTTTAGGATTTCAGCTTTAGGTTTAGGGTATTCATGCTAAGGTTTAGTGTTTGGGGTTTAGGGTTAGGGTTAGGATTTAGGGTTTAGGGTTTAGGGTTTAAGGTTTAGGGTTTCAGCTTTAGGTTTAGGGTTTTCTTGTAAAGGTTTAGGGTTTGGGGTTTAGGGTTAGGGTTAGGGTTTGGGTTTAGGGTTTAGGCCTTATGATTTAGGGTTTTGGGTTTCAGGTGTTGGCTATAGGTTATAGGTTTCACGTTTAGGGTTTAGGCCTTATGACTTAGGGTTTTGGGTTTAGGGTATTGGGTATAAGTTTTAGGTTTCACGTTGAGGGTTTAGGATTTAAGGTTTAGGGTTTCGGGTTAAGGGTTTAGGGTTTAATATTTTGTGCTTTTGGGTTTAGGTTTTCTGATTTAGGTTTTGAGTTTTCGTGTTAAGGTTTAGTGTTTGGGGTTTACGGTTAGGGATAGGGTTGGGGTTAGGGTTAGGGTTTAGGGTTTAGGGTTTAGTCTTTAAGGTTTTGAGATTAGGTGTAGGGTTTCTTGTTTAAGGTTTAGGGTTAAAGCTTTAGGTTTAGGGTTTTCGTGTCAGGGTTTTTGGTTTGGGGTTTAGGGTTAGGGTTAGGGTTAGGGTTAGGGTTTAGGGATTAAGGTTTTGGGTTTTTGGGTTTTGGGTTTATGCTTTAGGGTATAGGGTTTAGGGTTTAGGGTTTAAGGTTTAAGGTTTATGAATTCAGGTTTAGGTTTCGGGTTTTAGTGTTATGTATTAGGGTATAGGGTTTAGGGTTTAAGGTTTAGGTAAGGGTATAGGGTTTAGGGTTTAAGGTTGTAAGGGTTTAGGATTTATGGTTTGGAATTAAGGGTTTATATTTTTGTTTTTAGGTGTTAATGTTTAGGATTTAGGTTTGCGATTTAGGGTTTATTGTTTAGGGTTTGGGTTTTAGGGTTTAGATCTTGGAATTGGGTTATGGGTGTAAAGGTTAGGGTTAAGTTTAGGGTTTAATGTTTATGGTTTAGGGTTAAAGGTTTAGGATTTTGAGTTTCGGGTTCAGGATGTTGGTTTGTGGTTTAAGGTTTAGGTCTTATGATTTTTGGTTTTATGTTTAGGGTCTTGGGTATATGGTTTAGGTTTAACGTTGAGGGTTTAGGATTTAAGGTTTAGGGTTTCAGGTTATGGGTTTAGGGTTTAGGGTTTCAGCTTTAGGTTTAGAGTTTTCGTGCTAAGATTTAGTGTTTGGGGTTTAGGGTTAGGGTTAGGGTTTTGGGTTTAGGGTTTAGGGTTTGAGTTTAGGTGTAGGGTTTCTGGTTTAAGGTTTAGGGTTTAAGCTTTAGGTTTAGGGTTTTCTTGTAAAAGTTTAGGGTTTGGGGTTTAGGGTTAGGGGTTAGGGTTTGGGTTAGGGGTTAGGGTTTAGATCTTATGATTTAGGGTTTTGGGTTAAGGGTGTTGGGTATAGGTTTTAGGTTTCACGTTGAGGGTTTAGGATTTAAGGTTTAGGGTTTCGGGTTAAGGGTTTAGGGTTTAATATTTTGTGGTTTTGGGTTTAGGTTTTCAGATTTGGGTTTAGAGTTTTCGTGTTAAGGTTTAGTGTTTGGGGTTTAAGGTTAGAGATAGGGTTGGGGTTAGGGTTAGGGTTTAGGGTTTAGGTTTTAGGGTTCGGAGTTTAGGTGTAGGGTTTCTGGTTTAAGGTTTTGGGTTTAAGCTTTAGATTTAGGGTTTTCATGTCTGGGTTTATGGTTTGGGGTTTAGGGTTAGGGTTAGGGTTAGGGTTTTGGGTTTAGGGTTTTGGTTTTGGAGTTTAGGGTTTATGGTTTAGGGTATAGGTTTTAGGGTTTAAGGTTTAAGGTTTAGGATTTCAGCTTTAGGTTTAGGGTATTCGTGCTAAGGTTTAGTGTTTGGGGTTTAGGGTTAGGGTTAGGATTTAGGGTTTAGGGTTTAGGGTTTAAGGTTTAGGGTTTCAGCTTTAGGTTTAGGGTTTTCTTGTAAAGGTTTAGGGTTTGGGGTTTAGGGTTAGGGTTAGGGTTAGGGTTTAGGGTTTAGGCCTTATGATTTAGGGTTTTGGGTTTAGGGTATTGGGTATAGGTTTTAGGTTTCACGTTGAGGGTTTAGGAGTTAAGGTTTATGGTTTCGGGTTAAGGGTTTAGGGTTTAATATTTTGTGGTTTTGGGTTTAGGTCTTCTGATTTAGGTTTTGAGTTTTCATGTTAAGGGTTTAAGGCTAGGGTTTAGGGTTTAGGGTTTAGGCTTTAGGCTTTGGAGTTTAGGTGTAGGGTTTCTTGTTTAAGGTTTAAGGGTTAGGCTTTAGGGTTTAGGGTTTTGGGTTAGGAGTTTAGGGTTTATGGATTAGGGTATAGGGTTTAGGGTTTTGGGTTGGGAGTTTAGGGTTTATGGATTAGGGTATAGGGTTTAGGGTTTATAGTTTTGTTTTTAGGTGTTAATGTTTAGGATTTATGTTTGCGATTTAGGGTTTAGTGTTTAGGGTTTAGGTTTTACGGTTTAGATTTGGGAATTGGGTTAAGGGTTTACAGTTTAGTGTTAAGTTTAGGGTTTAATGTTTATTGTTTAGGGTAAAAAGTTTAGGATTTAGGGTTTTGGGTTCAGGATGTTGGTTTGTGGTTTAGGGTTTATTTCTTATAATTTAGTGTTTTGGGTTTAGGTTGTTGGGTATATGGTTTAAGTTTAACGTTGATGGTATAGGATTTAAGGTTTAGGGTTTCGGGTTAAGGGTTTAGGGTTTAGGGTTTAATATTTTGGGGTTTAGGGTTTAGGGGTTTCATGCTAAAGTTTAGTGTTTGGGGTTTAGGGTTAGAGTTAGGTTTAGGGTTAGGGTTAGGGTTTAGGGATTAGGGTTTAGGGTTTAGGGTTGGAGTTTAGGTGTAGGGTTTCTGGTTTAAGGTTTAGGGTTTCAGCTTTAGGTTTAGGGTTAGGGTTAGGGTTTAGGTCTTATGATTTTTGGTTTTATGTTTAGGGTCTTGGGTATATGGTTTAGGTTTAACGTTGAGGGTTTAGGATTTTAGGTTTAGGGTTTTGGGTTTGGAGTTTAGGGTTTATGGTTTAGGGTATAGGTTTTAGGGTTTAAGGTTTAAGGTTTAGGATTTCAGCTTTAGGTTTAGGGTATTCATGCTAAGGTTTAGTGTTTGGGGTTTAGGGTTAGGGTTAGGATTTAGGGTTTAGGGTTTAGGGTTTAAGGTTTAGGGTTTCAGCTTTAGGTTTAGGGTTTTCTTGTAAAGGTTTAGGGTTTGGGGTTTAGGGTTAGGGTTAGGATTAGGGTTTAGGGTTTAGGCCTTATGATTTAGGGTTTTGGGTTTAGGGTATTGGGTATAGGTTTTAGGTTTCACGTTGAGGGTTTAGGATTTAAGGTTTAGGGTTTCGGGTTAAGGGTTTAGGATTTAATATTTTGTGGTTTTGGGTTTAGGTCTTCTGATTTAGGTTTTGAGTTTTCATGTTAAGGGTTTAAGGCTAGGGTTTAGGGTTTAGGGTTTAGGCTTTAGGCTTTGGAGTTTAGGTGTAGGGTTTCTTGTTTAAGGTTTAAGGGTTAGGCTTTAGGGTTTAGGGTTTTGGGTTAGGAGTTTAGGGTTTATGGATTAGGGTATAGGGTTTAGGGTTTTGGGTTGGGAGTTTAGGGTTTATAGATTAGGGTATAGGGTTTAGGGTTTAAGGTTTAAGGTTTAGGATTTTATCTTTAGGTTTCGGGTTTAAGTGTTATGGTTTAGGGTATAGGGTTTAGGGTTTGGAGTTTAGTGTTTATGGTTTAGGGTATAGGGTTTAGGGTTGAAGGTTTAAGGTTTAGGATTTCAGCTTTAGGTTTCGGGTTTTTAGTGTTATGGTTTAGGGTATAGAGTTTAGGGTTTAAGGTTTAAGGTTTAGGATTTCAGCTTTAGGTTTCGGGTTTTAGTGTTAGGGTTTAGGGTTTAGGGTTTAAGATTTAAGGTTTGGGTTTAGGGTTTAGATACTAGGGTTTAGGGTTAGTGTTTACGCTTTCGGGTTTAGCTTTTAGGGTTTAGGATTTATAGTTTGGGGTGTAGTTTTAAGGGTTTAGGGTTTATGGTTTGGTGTTTAGGGTTTATAGTTTTGTTTTTAGGTGTTAATGTTTAGGATTTAGGTTTGCGATTTAGGGTTAGAGTTAGGGTTTGGGTTAGGGTTTTGGGTTTAGGGTCTAGGGTGTAGGGTTTAGGGTTTAGGGTTTAAGGTTGTAAGGGTTTAGGATTTATGGTTTTGAATTAAGGGTTTATAGTTTTGTTTTTAGGTGTTAATGTTTAAGATTTAGGTTTGCGATTTAGGGTTTAGTGTTTAGGGTTTAGGTTTTACGGTTTAGATTTGGGAATTGGGTTAAGGGTTTACAGTTTAGGGTTAAGTTTAGGGTTTAATGTTTATGGTTTAGGGTAAAAAGTTTAGGATTTAGGGTTTTGGGTTCAGGATGTTGGTTTGTGGTTTAGGGTTTATTTCTTATGATTTAGTGTTTTGGGTTTAGGTTGTTGGGTATATGGTTTAAGTTTAACGTTGAGGGTTTAGGATTTAAGGTTTAGGGTTTCCGGTTAAGGGTTTAGGGTTTAGGGTTTAGGGGTTTCATGCTAAAGTTTAGTGTTTGGGGTTTAGGGTTAGTGTTTAGGGTTTAGGTCTTATGATTTAGGGTTTTGAGTTTAGGGTGTTGGGTATATGTTTTAGGTTTAACATTCAGGGTTTAGGATTTAAGGTTTAGGGTTTCGGATTAAGGGTTTAGGGTTTAATATTTTAGGGTATTGGGTTTAGGGTTTCTGATTTAGGTTTTGAGTTTTCGTGTTAAGGTTTAGTGTTTGGGGTTTAGGGTTAGGGATACGGTTGGGGTTAGGGTTAGGGTGTAGGATTTAGGGTTTAGGTTTTAGGGTTCGGAGTTTAGGTGTAGGGTTTCTGGTTTAAGGTTTAGGGTTTAAGCTTTAGATTTAGGGTTTTCATGTCTGGGTTTATGGTTTGGGGTTTAGGGTTAGGGTTTGGGTTAGGGTTTTGGGTTTAGGGTTTAGGGTGTAGGGTTTAGGGTTTAGGGTTTAAGGTTGTAAGGGTTTAGGATTTATGGTTTGGAATTAAGGGTTTATAGTTTTGTTTTTAGGTGTTAATGTTTAGGATTTAGGTTTGCGATTTAGGGTTTAGTGTTTAGGGTTTAGGTTTTACGGTTTTGGATTTGGGAATTGGGTTAAGGGTTTACAGTTTAGGGTTAAGTTTAGGGTTTAATGTTTATGGTTTAGGGTTAAAGGTTTAGGATTTTGAGTTTCGGGTTCAGGATGTTGGTTTGTGGTTTAGGGTTTAGGTCTTATGATTTTTGGTTTTATGTTTAGGGTCTTGGATATATGGTTTAGGTTTAACGTTGAGGGTTTAGGATTTAAGGTTTTGGGTTTTGGGTTTGGAGTTTAGGGTTTATGGTTTAGGGTATAGGTTTTAGGGTTTAAGGTTTAAGGTTTAGGATTTCAGCTTTAGGTTTAGGGTATTCATGCTAAGGTTTAGTGTTTGGGGTTTAGGGTTAGGGTTAGGATTTAGGGTTTAGGGTTTAGGGTTTAAGGTTTAGGGTTTCAGCTTTAGGTTTAGGGTTTTCTTGTAAAGGTTTAGGGTTTGGGGTTTAGGGTTAGGGTTAGGGTTTGGGTTTAGGGTTTAGGCCTTATGATTTAAGGTTTTGGGTTTCAGGTGTTGGCTATAGGTTATAGGTTTCACGTTTAGGGTTTAGGCCTTATGATTTAGGGTTTTGGGTTTTGGGTATTGGGTATAAGTTTTAGGTTTCACGTTGAGGGTTTAGGATTTAAGGTTTAGGGTTTCGGGTTAAGGGTTTAGGGTTTAATATTTTGTGCTTTTGGGTTTAGGTTTTCTGATTTAGGTTTTGAGTTTTCGTGTTAAGGTTTAGTGTTTGGGGTTTACGGTTAGGGATAGGGTTGGGGTTAGGGTTAGGGTTTAGGGTTTAGGGTTTAGTCTTTAAGGTTTTGAGATTAGGTGTAGGGTTTCTTGTTTAAGGTTTAGGGTTAAAGCTTTAGGTTTAGGGTTTTCGTGTCAGGGTTTTTGGTTTGGGGTTTAGGGTTAGGGTTAGGGTTAGGGTTAGGGTTTAGGGATTAAGGTTTTGGGTTTTTGGGTTTTGGGTTTATGCTTTAGGGTATAGGGTTTAGGGTTTAGGGTTTAAGGTTTAAGGTTTATGAATTCAGGTTTAGGTTTCGGGTTTTAGTGTTATGTATTAGGGTATAGGGTTTAGGGTTTAAGGTTTAGGTAAGGGTATAGGGTTTAGGGTTTAAGGTTGTAAGGGTTTAGGATTTATGGTTTGGAATTAAGGGTTTATATTTTTGTTTTTAGGTGTTAATGTTTAGGATTTAGGTTTGCGATTTAGGGTTTATTGTTTAGGGTTTGGGTTTTAGGGTTTAGATCTTGGAATTGGGTTATGGGTGTAAAGGTTAGGGTTAAGTTTAGGGTTTAATGTTTATGGTTTAGGGTTAAAGGTTTAGGATTTTGAGTTTCGGGTTCAGGATGTTGGTTTGTGGTTTAAGGTTTAGGTCTTTTTATTTTTGGTTTTATGTTTACGGTCTTGGGTATATGGTTTAGGTTTAACGTTGAGGGTTTAGGATTTAAGGTTTAGGGTTTCGGGTTATGGGTTTAGGGTTTAGGGTTTCAGCTTTAGGTTTAGAGTTTTCGTGCTAAGATTTAGTGTTTGGGGTTTAGGGTTAGGGTTAGGGTTTTGGGTTTAGGGTTTAGGGTTTGAGTTTAGGTGTAGGGTTTCTGGTTTAAGGTTTAGGGTTTAAGCTTTAGGTTTAGGGTTTTCTTGTAAAAGTTTAGGGTTTGGGGTTTAGGGTTAGGGGTTAGGGTTTGGGTTAGGAATTAGGGTTTAGATCTTATGATTTAGGGTTTTGGGTTAAGGGTGTTGGGTATAGGTTTTAGGTTTCACGTTGAGGGTTTAGGATTTAAGGTTTAGGGTTTCGGGTTAAGGGTTTAGGGTTTAATATTTTGTGGTTTTGGGTTTAGGTTTTCAGATTTGGGTTTAGAGTTTTCGTGTTAAGGTTTAGTGTTTGGGGTTTAAGGTTAGAGATAGGGTTGGGGTTAGGGTTAGGGTTTAGGGTTTAGGTTTTAGGGTTCGGAGTTTAGGTGTAGGGTTTCTGGTTTAAGGTTTTGGGTTTAAGCTTTAGATTTAGGGTTTTCATGTATGGGTTTATGGTTTGGGGTTTAGGGTTAGGGTTAGGGTTAGGGTTTTGGGTTTAGGGTTTTGGTTTTGGAGTTTAGGGTTTATGGTTTAGGGTATAGGTTTTAGGGTTTAAGGTTTAAGGTTTAGGATTTCAGCTTTAGGTTTAGGGTATTCGTGCTAAGGTTTAGTGTTTGGGGTTTAGGGTTAGGGTTAGGATTTAGGGTTTAGGGTTTAGGGTTTAAGGTTTAGGGTTTCAGCTTTAGGTTTAGGGTTTTCTTGTAAAGGTTTAGGGTTTGGGGTTTAGGGTTAGGGTTAGGGTTAGGGTTTAGGGTTTAGGCCTTATGATTTAGGGTTTTGGGTTTAGGGTATTGGGTATAGGTTTTAGGTTTCACGTTGAGGGTTTAGGATTTAAGGTTTATGGTTTCGGGTTAAGGGTTTAGGGTTTAATATTTTGTGGTTTTGGGTTTAGGTCTTCTGATTTAGGTTTTGAGTTTTCATGTTAAGGGTTTAAGGCTAGGGTTTAGGGTTTAGGGTTTAGGCTTTAGGCTTTGGAGTTTAGGTGTAGGGTTTCTTGTTTAAGGTTTAAGGGTTAGGCTTTAGGGTTTAGGGTTTTGGGTTAGGAGTTTAGGGTTTATGGATTAGGGTATAGGGTTTAGGGTTTTGGGTTGGGAGTTTAGGGTTTATGGATTAGGGTATAGGGTTTAGGGTTTATAGTTTTGTTTTTAGGTGTTAATGTTTAGGATTTAGGTTTGCGATTTAGGGTTTAGTGTTTAGGGTTTAGGTTTTACGGTTTAGATTTGGGAATTGGGTTAAGGGTTTACAGTTTAGTGTTAAGTTTAGGGTTTAATGTTTATTGTTTAGGGTAAAAATTTTAGGATTTAGGGTTTTGGGTTCAGGATGTTGGTTTGTGGTTTAGGGTTTATTTCTTATAATTTAGTGTTTTGGGTTTAGGTTGTTGGGTATATGGTTTAAGTTTAACGTTGATGGTTTAGGATTTAAGGTTTTGGGTTTCGGGTTAAGGGTTTAGGGTTTAGGGTTTAATATTTTGGGGTTTAGGGTTTAGGGGTTTCATGCTAAAGTTTAGTGTTTGGGGTTTAGGGTTAGAGTTAGGTTTAGGGTTAGGGTTAGGGTTTAGGGATTAGGGTTTAGGGTTTAGGGTTGGAGTTTAGGTGTAGGGTTTCTGGTTTAAGGTTTAGGGTTTCAGCTTTAGGTTTAGGGTTAGGGTTAGGGTTTAGGTCTTATGATTTAGGGTTGGGTATATGTTTTAGGTTTAACATTCATGGTTTAGGATTTAAGGTTTAGGGTTTCGGATTAAGGGTTTAGGGTTTAATATTTTGGGGTATTGGGTTTAGGGTTTCTGATTTAGGTTTTGAGTTTTCGTGTTAAGGTTTAGTGTTTGGGGTTTACGGTTAGGGATAGGGTTGGGGTTAGGGTTAGGGTTTAGGGTTTAGGGTTTAGGTTTTAGGGTTCGGAGTTTAGGTGTAGGGTTTCTGGTTTAAGGTTTAGGGTTTAAGCTTTAGATTTAGGGTTTTCATGTCTGGGTTTATGGTTTGGGGTTTAGGGTTAGGGTTTGGGTTAGGGTTTTGGGTTTAGGGTTTAGGGTGTAGGGTTTAGGGTTTAGGGTTTAAGGTTGTAAGGGTTTAGGATTTATGGTTTTGAATTAAGGGTTTATAGTTTTGTTTTTAGGTGTTAATGTTTAGGATTTAGGTTTGCTATTTAGAGTTTAGTGTTTAGGGTTTAGGTTTTACGGTTTAGATTTGGGAATTGGGTTAAGGATTTACAGTTTAGGGTTAAGTTTAGGGTTTAATGTTTATGGTTTAGGGTAAAAAGTTTAGGATTTAGGGTTTTGGGTTTAGGATGTTGGTTTGTGGTTTAGGGTTTATTTCTTATGATTAAGTGTTTTGGGTTTAGGTTGTTGTGTATATGGTTTAAGTTTAACGTTGAGGGTTTAGGATTAAAGGTTTAGGGTTTCGGGTTAAGGGTTTAGGGTTTAGGGTTTAATATTTTGGGGTTTATGGTTTAGGGTTTTCGTGCTAAGGTTTAGTGTTTGGGGTTTAGGGTTAGAGTTAGGCTTAGGGTTAGGGTTAGGGTTTAGGGATTAGGGTTTAGGGTTTAGGGTTGGAGTTTAGGTGTAGGGTTTCTGGTTTAAGGTTTAGGGTTTCAGCTTTAGGTTTAGGGTTTTTTTGTAAAGGTTTAGGGTTTAGGGTTTAGGGTTAGGGTTAGGGTTAGGGTTTAGGGTTTAGGTCTTATGATTTAGGGTTTTGAGTTTAGGGTGTTGGGTATATGTTTTAGGTTTAACATTCAGGGTTTAGGATTTAAGGTTTAGGGTTTCGGATTAAGGGTGTAGGGTTTAATATTTTAGGGTATTGGGTTTAGGGTTTAGGTTTTAGGGTTCGGAGTTTAGGTGTAGGGTTTCTGGTTTAAGGTTTAGGGTTTAAGCTTTAGATTTAGGGTTTTCAAGTCTGGGTTTATGGTTTGGGGTTTAGGGTTAGGGTTTGGGTTAGGGTTTTGGGTTTAGGTTTTAGGGTGTAGGGTTTAGGGTTTAGGGTTTAAGGTTGTAAGGGTTTAGGATTTATGGTTTGGAATTAAGGGTTTATAGTTTTGTTTTTAGGTGTTAATGTTTAGGATTTAGGTTTGCGATTTAGGGTTTAGTGTTTAGGGTTTAGGTTTTACGGTTTAGATTTGGGAATTGGGTTAAGGGTTTACAGTTTAGGGTTAAGTTTAGGGTTTAATGTTTATGGTTTAGGGTAAAAAGTTTAGGATTTAGGGTTTCGGGTTCAGGATGTTGGTTTGTGGTTTAGGGTTTAGGTCTTATGATTTTTGGTTTTATGTTTAGGGTCTTGGGTATATGGTTTAGGTTTAACGTTGAGGGTTTAGGATTTTAGGTTTAGGGTTTTGGGTTTGGAGTTTAGGGTTTATGGTTTAGGGTATAGGTTTTAGGGTTTAAGGTTTAAGGTTTAGGATTTCAGCTTTAGGTTTAGGGTATTCATGCTAAGGTTTAGTGTTTGGGGTTTAGGGTTAGGGTTAGGATTTAGGGTTTAGGGTTTAGGGTTTAAGGTTTAGGGTTTCAGCTTTAGGTTTAGGGTTTTCTTGTAAAGGTTTAGGGTTTGGGGTTTAGGGTTAGGGTTAGGATTAGGGTTTAGGGTTTAGGCCTTATGATTTAGGGTTTTGGGTTTAGGGTATTGGGTATAGGTTTTAGGTTTCACGTTGAGGGTTTAGGATTTAAGGTTTAGGGTTTCGGGTTAAGGGTTTAGGGTTTAATATTTTGTGGTTTTGGGTTTAGGTCTTCTGATTTAGGTTTTGAGTTTTCATGTTAAGGGTTTAAGGCTTGGGTTTAGGGTTTAGGGTTTAGGCTTTAGGCTTTGGAGTTTAGGTGTAGGGTTTCTTGTTTAAGGTTTAAGGGTTAGGCTTTAGGGTTTAGGGTTTTGGGTTAGGAGTTTAGGGTTTATGGATTAGGGTATAGGGTTTAGGGTTTTGGGTTGGGAGTTTAGGGTTTATAGATTAGGGTATAGGGTTTAGGGTTTAAGGTTTAAGGTTTAGGATTTTATCTTTAGGTTTCGGGTTTAAGTGTTATGGTTTAGGGTATAGGGTTTAGGGTTTGGAGTTTAGTGTTTATGGTTTAGGGTATAGGGTTTAGGGTTGAAGGTTTAAGGTTTAGGATTTCAGCTTTAGGTTTCGGGTTTTTAGTGTTATGGTTTAGGGTATAGAGTTTAGGGTTTAAGGTTTAAGGTTTAGGATTTCAGCTTTAGGTTTCGGGTTTTAGTGTTAGGGTTTAGGGTTTAGGGTTTAAGATTTAAGGTTTGGGTTTAGGGTTTAGATACTAGGGTTTAGGGTTAGTGTTTACGCTTTCGGGTTTAGCTTTTAGGGTTTAGGATTTATAGTTTGGGGTGTAGTTTTAAGGGTTTAGGGTTTATGGTTTGGTGTTTAGGGTTTATAGTTTTGTTTTTAGGTGTTAATGTTTAGGATTTAGGTTTGCGATTTAGGGTTAGAGTTAGGGTTTGGGTTAGGGTTTTGGGTTTAGGGTTTAGGGTGTAGGGTTTAGGGTTTAGGGTTTAGGGTTTAAGGTTGTAAGGGTTTAGGATTTATGGTTTTGAATTAAGGGTTTATAGTTTTGTTTTTAGGTGTTAATGTTTAAGATTTAGGTTTGCGATTTAGGGTTTAGTGTTTAGGGTTTAGGTTTTACGGTTTAGATTTGGGAATTGGGTTAAGGGTTTACAGTTTAGGGTTAAGTTTAGGGTTTAATGTTTGTGGTTTAGGGTTTATTTCTTATGATTTAGTGTTTTGGGTTTAGGTTGTTGGGTATATGGTTTAAGTTTAACGTTAAGGGTTTAGGGTTTAGGGTTTAATATTTTGGGGTTTAGGGTTTAGGGGTTTCATGCTAAAGTTTAGTGTTTGGGGTTTAGGGTTAGAGTTTAGGGTTTAGGTCTTATGATTTAGGGTTTTGAGTTTAGGGTGTTGGGTATATGTTTTAGGTTTAACATTCAGGGTTTAGGATTTAAGGTTTAGGGTTTCGGATTAAGGGTTTAGGGTTTAATATTTTAGGGTATTGGGTTTAGGGTTTCTGATTTAGGTTTTGAGTTTTCGTGTTAAGGTTTAGTGTTTGGGGTTTAGGGTTAGGGATACGGTTGGGGTTAGGGTTAGGGTGTAGGATTTAGGGTTTAGGTTTTAGGGTTCGGAGTTTAGGTGTAGGGTTTCTGGTTTAAGGTTTAGGGTTTAAGCTTTAGATTTAGGGTTTTCATGTCTGGGTTTATGGTTTGGGGTTTAGGGTTAGGGTTTGGGTTAGGGTTTTGGGTTTAGGGTTTAGGGTGTAGGGTTTAGGGTTTAGGGTTTAAGGTTGTAAGGGTTTAGGATTTATGGTTTGGAATTAAGGGTTTATAGTTTTGTTTTTAGGTGTTAATGTTTAGGATTTAGGTTTGCGATTTAGGGTTTAGTGTTTAGGGTTTAGGTTTTACGGTTTAGATTTGGAAATTGGGTTAAGGGTTTACAGTTTAGAGTTAAGTTTAGGGTTTAATGTTTATGGTTTAGGGTTAAAGGTTTAGGATTTTGAGTTTCGGGTTCAGGATGTTGGTTTGTGGTTTAGGGTTTAGGTCTTATGATTTTTGGTTTTATGTTTAGGGTCTTGGATATATGGTTTAGGTTTAACGTTGAGGGTTTAGGATTTAAGGTTTTGGGTTTTGGGTTTGGAGTTTAGGGTTTATGGTTTAGGGTATAGGTTTTAGGGTTTAAGGTTTAAGGTTTAGGATTTCAGCTTTAGGTTTAGGGTATTCATGCTAAGGTTTAGTGTTTGGGGTTTAGGGTTAGGGTTAGGATTTAGGGTTTAGGGTTTAGGGTTTAAGGTTTAGGGTTTCAGCTTTAGGTTTAGGGTTTTCTTGTAAAGGTTTAGGGTTTGGGGTTTAGGGTTAGGGTTAGGGTTTGGGTTTAGGGTTTAGGCCTTATGATTTAAGGTTTTGGGTTTCAGGTGTTGGCTATAGGTTATAGGTTTCACGTTTAGGGTTTAGGCCTTATGATTTAGGGTTTTGGGTTTAGGGTATTGGGTATAAGTTTTAGGTTTCACGTTGAGGGTTTAGGATTTAAGGTTTAGGGTTTCAGGTTAAGGGTTTAGGGTTTAATATTTTGTGCTTTTGGGTTTAGGTTTTCTGATTTAGGTTTTGAGTTTTCGTGTTAAGGTTTAGTGTTTGGGGTTTACGGTTAGGGATAGGGTTGGGGTTAGGGTTAGGGTTTAGGGTTTAGGGTTTAGTCTTTAAGGTTTTGAGATTAGGTGTAGGGTTTCTTGTTTAAGGTTTAGGGTTAAAGCTTTAGGTTTAGGGTTTTCGTGTCAGGGTTTTTGGTTTGGGGTTTAGGGTTAGGGTTAGGGTTAGGGTTAGGGTTTAGGGATTAAGGTTTAGGGTTTTTGGGTTTTGGGTTTATGCTTTAGGGTATAGGGTTTAGGGTTTAGGGTTTAAGGTTTAAGGTTTATGAATTCAGGTTTAGGTTTCGGGTTTTAGTGTTATGTATTAGGGTATAGGGTTTAGGGTTTAAGGTTTAGGTAAGGGTATAGGGTTTAGGGTTTAAGGTTGTAAGGGTTTAGGATTTATGGTTTGGAATTAAGGGTTTATATTTTTGTTTTTAGGTGTTAATGTTTAGGATTTAGGTTTGCGATTTAGGGTTTATTGTTTAGGGTTTGGGTTTTAGGGTTTAGATCTTGGAATTGGGTTATGGGTGTAAAGGTTAGGGTTAAGTTTAGGGTTTAATGTTTATGGTTTAGGGTTAAAGGTTTAGGATTTTGAGTTTCGGGTTCAGGATGTTGGTTTGTGGTTTAAGGTTTAGGTCTTTTTATTTTTGGTTTTATGTTTAGGGTCTTGGGTATATGGTTTAGGTTTAACGTTGAGGGTTTAGGATTTAAGGTTTAGGGTTTCGGGTTATGGGTTTAGGGTTTAGGGTTTCAGCTTTAGGTTTAGAGTTTTCGTGCTAAGATTTAGTGTTTGGGGTTTAGGGTTAGGGTTAGGGTTTTGGGTTTAGGGTTTAGGGTTTGAGTTTAGGTGTAGGGTTTCTGGTTTAAGGTTTAGGGTTTAAGCTTTAGGTTTAGGGTTTTCTTGTAAAAGTTTAGGGTTTGGGGTTTAGGGTTAGGGGTTAGGGTTTGGGTTAGGAATTAGGGTTTAGATCTTATGATTTAGGGTTTTGGGTTAAGGGTGTTGGGTATAGGTTTTAGGTTTCACCTTGAGGGTTTAGGATTTAAGGTTTAGGGTTTCGGGTTAAGGGTTTAGGGTTTAATATTTTGTGGTTTTGGGTTTAGGTTTTCAGATTTGGGTTTAGAGTTTTCGTGTTAAGGTTTAGTGTTTGGGGTTTAAGGTTAGAGATAGGGTTGGGGTTAGGGTTAGGGTTTAGGGTTTAGGTTTTAGGGTTCGGAGTTTAGGTGTAGGGTTTCTGGTTTAAGGTTTTGGGTTTAAGCTTTAGATTTAGGGTTTTCATGTATGGGTTTATGGTTTGGGGTTTAGGGTTAGGGTTAGGGTTAGGGTTTTGGGTTTAGGGTTTTGGTTTTGGAGTTTAGGGTTTATGGTTTAGGGTATAGGTTTTAGGGTTTAAGGTTTAAGGTTTAGGATTTCAGCTTTAGGTTTAGGGTATTCGTGCTAAGGTTTAGTGTTTGGGGTTTAGGGTTAGGGTTAGGATTTAGGGTTTAGGGTTTAGGGTTTAAGGTTTAGGGTTTCAGCTTTAGGTTTAGGGTTTTCTTGTAAAGGTTTAGGGTTTGGGGTTTAGGGTTAGGGTTAGGGTTAGGGTTTAGGGTTTAGGCCTTATGATTTAGGGTTTTGGGTTTAGGGTATTGGGTATAGGTTTTAGGTTTCACGTTGAGGGTTTAGGATTTAAGGTTTATGGTTTCGGGTTAAGGGTTTAGGGTTTAATATTTTGTGGTTTTGGGTTTAGGTCTTCTGATTTAGGTTTTGAGTTTTCATGTTAAGGGTTTAAGGCTAGGGTTTAGGGTTTAGGGTTTAGGCTTTAGGCTTTGGAGTTTAGGTGTAGGGTTTCTTGTTTAAGGTTTAAGGGTTAGGCTTTAGGGTTTAGGGTTTTGGGTTAGGAGTTTAGGGTTTATGGATTAGGGTATAGGGTTTAGGGGTTTGGGTTGGGAGTTTAGGGTTTATGGATTAGGGTATAGGGTTTAGGGTTTATAGTTTTGTTTTTAGGTGTTAATGTTTAGGATTTAGGTTTGCGATTTAGGGTTTAGTGTTTAGGGTTTAGGTTTTACGGTTTAGATTTGGGAATTGGGTTAAGGGTTTACAGTTTAGTGTTAAGTTTAGGGTTTAATGTTTATTGTTTAGGGTAAAAATTTTAGGATTTAGGGTTTTGGGTTCAGGATGTTGGTTTGTGGTTTAGGGTTTATTTCTTATAATTTAGTGTTTTGGGTTTAGGTTGTTGGGTATATGGTTTAAGTTTAACGTTGATGGTTTAGGATTTAAGGTTTAGGGTTTCGGGTTAAGGGTTTAGGGTTTAGGGTTTAATATTTTGGGGTTTAGGGTTTAGGGGTTTCATGCTAAAGTTTAGTGTTTGGGGTTTAGGGTTAGAGTTAGGTTTAGGGTTAGGGTTAGGGTTTAGGGATTAGGGTTTAGGGTTTAGGGTTGGAGTTTAGGTGTAGGGTTTCTGGTTTAAGGTTTAGGGTTTCAGCTTTAGGTTTAGGGTTAGGGTTAGGGTTTAGGTCTTATGATTTAGGGTTGGGTATATGTTTTAGGTTTAACATTCAGGGTTTAGGATTTAAGGTTTAGGGTTTCGGATTAAGGGTTTAGGGTTTAATATTTTGGGGTATTGGGTTTAGGGTTTCTGATTTAGGTTTTGAGTTTTCGTGTTAAGGTTTAGTGTTTGGGGTTTACGGTTAGGGATAGGGTGGGGGTTAGGGTTAGGGTTTAGGGTTTAGGGTTTAGGTTTTAGGGTTCGGAGTTTAGGTGTAGGGTTTCTGGTTTAAGGTTTAGGGTTTAAGCTTTAGATTTAGGGTTTTCATGTCTGGGTTTATGGTTTGGGGTTTAGGGTTAGGGTTTGGGTTAGGGTTTTGGGTTTAGGGTTTAGGGTGTAGGGTTTAGGGTTTAGGGTTTAAGGTTGTAAGGGTTTAGGATTTATGGTTTTGAATTAAGGGTTTATAGTTTTGTTTTTAGGTGTTAATGTTTAGGATTTAGGTTTGCTATTTAGAGTTTAGTGTTTAGGGTTTAGGTTTTACGGTTTAGATTTGGGAATTGGGTTAAGGATTTACAGTTTAGGGTTAAGTTTAGGGTTTAATGTTTATGGTTTAGGGTAAAAAGTTTAGGATTTAGGGTTTTGGGTTCAGGATGTTGGTTTGTGGTTTAGGGTTTATTTCTTATGATTAAGTGTTTTGGGTTTAGGTTGTTGTGTATATGGTTTAAGTTTAACGTTGAGGGTTTAGGATTAAAGGTTTAGGGTTTCGGGTTAAGGGTTTAGGGTTTAGGGTTTAATATTTTGGGGTTTATGGTTTAGGGTTTTCGTGCTAAGGTTTAGTGTTTGGGGTTTAGGGTTAGAGTTAGGCTTAGGGTTAGGGTTAGGGTTTAGGGATTAGGGTTTAGGGTTTAGGGTTGGAGTTTAGGTGTAGGGTTTCTGGTTTAAGGTTTAGGGTTTCAGCTTTAGGTTTAGGGTTTTTTTGTAAAGGTTTAGGGTTTAGGGTTTAGGGTTAGGGTTAGGGTTAGGGTTTAGGGTTTAGGTCTTATGATTTAGGGTTTTGAGTTTAGGGTGTTTGGTATATGTTTTAGGTTTAACATTCAGGGTTTAGGATTTAAGGTTTAGGGTTTCGGATTAAGGGTGTAGGGTTTAATATTTTAGGGTATTGGGTTTAGGGTTTAGGTTTTAGGGTTCGGAGTTTAGGTGTAGGGTTTCTGGTTTAAGGTTTAGGGTTTAAGCTTTAGATTTAGGGTTTTCAAGTCTGGGTTTATGGTTTGGGGTTTAGGGTTAGGGTTTGGGTTAGGGTTTTGGGTTTAGGTTTTAGGGTGTAGGGTTTAGGGTTTAGGGTTTAAGGTTGTAAGGGTTTAGGATTTATGGTTTGGAATTAAGGGTTTATAGTTTTGTTTTTAGGTGTTAATGTTTAGGATTTAGGTTTGCGATTTAGGGTTTAGTGTTTAGGGTTTAGGTTTTACGGTTTAGATTTGGGAATTGGGTTAAGGGTTTACAGTTTAGGGTTAAGTTTAGGGTTTAATGTTTATGGTTTAGGGTAAAAAGTTTAGGATTTAGGGTTTCGGGTTCAGGATGTTGGTTTGTGGTTTAGGGTTTAGGTCTTATGATTTTTGGTTTTATGTTTAGGGTCTTGGGTATATGGTTTAGGTTTAACGTTGAGGGTTTAGGATTTTAGGTTTAGGGTTTTGGGTTTGGAGTTTAGGGTTTATGGTTTAGGGTATAGGTTTTAGGGTTTAAGGTTTAAGGTTTAGGATTTCAGCTTTAGGTTTAGGGTATTCATGCTAAGGTTTAGTGTTTGGGGTTTAGGGTTAGGGTTAGGATTTAGGGTTTAGGGTTTAGGGTTTAAGGTTTAGGGTTTCAGCTTTAGGTTTAGGGTTTTCTTGTAAAGGTTTAGGGTTTGGGGTTTAGGGTTAGGGTTAGGATTAGGGTTTAGGGTTTAGGCCTTATGATTTAGGGTTTTGGGTTTAGGGTATTGGGTATAGGTTTTAGGTTTCACGTTGAGGGTTTAGGATTTAAGGTTTAGGGTTTCGGGTTAAGGGTTTAGGGTTTAATATTTTGTGGTTTTGGGTTTAGGTCTTCTGATTTAGGTTTTGAGTTTTCATGTTAAGGGTTTAAGGCTAGGGTTTAGGGTTTAGGGTTTAGGCTTTAGGCTTTGGAGTTTAGGTGTAGGGTTTCTTGTTTAAGGTTTAAGGGTTAGGCTTTAGGGTTTAGGGTTTTGGGTTAGGAGTTTAGGGTTTATGGATTAGGGTATAGGGTTTAGGGTTTTGGGTTGGGAGTTTAGGGTTTATAGATTAGGGTATAGGGTTTAGGGTTTAAGGTTTAAGGTTTAGGATTTTATCTTTAGGTTTCGGGTTTAAGTGTTATGGTTTAGGGTATAGGGTTTAGGGTTTGGAGTTTAGTGTTTATGGTTTAGGGTATAGGGTTTAGGGTTGAAGGTTTAAGGTTTAGGATTTCAGCTTTAGGTTTCGGGTTTTTAGTGTTATGGTTTAGGGTATAGAGTTTAGGGTTTAAGGTTTAAGGTTTAGGATTTCAGCTTTAGGTTTCGGGTTTTAGTGTTAGGGTTTAGGGTTTAGGGTTTAAGATTTAAGGTTTGGGTTTAGGGTTTAGATACTAGGGTTTAGGGTTAGTGTTTACGCTTTCGGGTTTAGCTTTTAGGGTTTAGGATTTATAGTTTGGGGTGTAGTTTTAAGGGTTTAGGGTTTATGGTTTGGTGTTTAGGGTTTATAGTTTTGTTTTTAGGTGTTAATGTTTAGGATTTAGGTTTGCGATTTAGGGTTAGAGTTAGGGTTTGGGTTAGGGTTTTGGGTTTAGGGTTTAGGGTGTAGGGTTTAGGGTGTAGGGTTTAAGGTTGTAAGGGTTTAGGATTTATGGTTTTGAATTAAGGGTTTATAGTTTTGTTTTTAGGTGTTAATGTTTAAGATTTAGGTTTGCGATTTAGGGTTTAGTGTTTAGGGTTTAGGTTTTACGGTTTAGATTTGGGAATTGGGTTAAGGGTTTACAGTTTAGGGTTAAGTTTAGGGTTTAATGTTTATGGTTTAGGGTAAAAAGTTTAGGATTTAGGGTTTTGGGTTCAGGATGTTGGTTTGTGGTTTAGGGTTTATTTCTTATGATTTAGTGTTTTGGGTTTAGGTTGTTGGGTATATGGTTTAAGTTTAACGTTGAGGGTTTAGGATTTAAGGTTTAGGGTTTCCGGTTAAGGGTTTAGGGTTTAGGGTTTAATATTTTGGGGTTTAGGGTTTAGGGGTTTCATGCTAAAGTTTAGTGTTTGGGGTTTAGGGTTAGAGTTTAGGGTTTAGGTCTTATGATTTAGGGTTTTGAGTTTAGGGTGTTGGGTATATGTTTTAGGTTTAACATTCAGGGTTGAGGATTTAAGGTTTAGGGTTTCGGATTAAGGGTTTAGGGTTTAATATTTTAGGGTATTGGGTTTAGGGTTTCTGATTTAGGTTTTGAGTTTTCGTGTTAAGGTTTAGTGTTTGGGGTTTAGGGTTAGGGATACGGTTGGGGTTAGGGTTAGGGCGTAGGATTTAGGGTTTAGGTTTTAGGGTTCGGAGTTTAGGTGTAGGGTTTCTGGTTTAAGGTTTAGGGTTTAAGCTTTAGATTTAGGGTTTTCATGTCTGGGTTTATGGTTTGGGGTTTAGGGTTAGGGTTTGGGTTAGGGTTTTGGGTTTAGGGTTTAGGGTGTAGGGTTTAGGGTTTAGGGTTTAAGGTTGTAAGGGTTTAGGATTTATGGTTTGGAATTAAGGGTTTATAGTTTTGTTTTTAGGTGTTAATGTTTAGGATTTAGGTTTGCGATTTAGGGTTTAGTGTTTAGGGTTTAGGTTTTACGGTTTAGATTTGGGAATTGGGTTAAGGGTTTACAGTTTAGGGTTAAGTTTAGGGTTTAATGTTTATGGTTTAGGGTTAAAGGTTTAGGATTTTGAGTTTCGGGTTCAGGATGTTGGTTTGTGGTTTAGGGTTTAGGTCTTATGATTTTTGGTTTTATGTTTAGGGTCTTGGATATATGGTTTAGGTTTAACGTTGAGGGTTTAGGATTTAAGGTTTAGGGTTTTGGGTTTGGAGTTTAGGGTTTATGGTTTAGGGTATAGGTTTTAGGGTTTAAGGTTTAAGGTTTAGGATTTCAGCTTTAGGTTTAGGGTATTCATGCTAAGGTTTAGTGTTTGGGGTTTAGGGTTAGGGTTAGGATTTAGGGTTTAGGGTTTAGGGTTTAAGGTTTAGGGTTTCAGCTTTAGGTTTAGGGTTTTCTTGTAAAGGTTTAGGGTTTGGGGTTTAGGGTTAGGGTTAGGGTTTGGGTTTAGGGTTTAGGCCTTATGATTTAAGGTTTTGGGTTTCAGGTGTTGGCTATAGGTTATAGGTTTCACGTTTAGGGTTTAGGCCTTATGATTTAGGGTTTTGGGTTTAGGGTATTGGGTATAAGTTTTAGGTTTCACGTTGAGGGTTTAGGATTTAAGGTTTAGGGTTTCGGGTTAAGGGTTTAGGGTTTAATATTTTGTGCTTTTGGGTTTAGGTTTTCTGATTTAGGTTTTGAGTTTTCGTGTTAAGGTTTAGTGTTTGGGGTTTACGGTTAGGGATAGGGTTGGGGTTAGGGTTAGGGTTTAGGGTTTAGGGTTTAGTCTTTAAGGTTTTGAGATTAGGTGTAGGGTTTCTTGTTTAAGGTTTAGGGTTAAAGCTTTAGGTTTAGGGTTTTCGTGTCAGGGTTTTTGGTTTGGGGTTTAGGGTTAGGGTTAGGGTTAGGGTTAGGGTTTAGGGATTAAGGTTTTGGGTTTTTGGGTTTTGGGTTTATGCTTTAGGGTATAGGGTTTAGGGTTTAGGGTTTAAGGTTTAAGGTTTATGAATTCAGGTTTAGGTTTCGGGTTTTAGTGTTATGTATTAGGGTATAGGGTTTAGGGTTTAAGGTTTAGGTAAGGGTATAGGGTTTAGGGTTTAAGGTTGTAAGGGTTTAGGATTTATGGTTTGGAATTAAGGGTTTATATTTTTGTTTTTAGGTGTTAATGTTTAGGATTTAGGTTTGCGATTTAGGGTTTATTGTTTAGGGTTTGGGTTTTAGGGTTTTGATCTTGGAATTGGGTTATGGGTGTAAAGGTTAGGGTTAAGTTTAGGGTTTAATGTTTATGGTTTAGGGTTAAAGGTTTAGGATTTTGAGTTTCGGGTTCAGGATGTTGGTTTGTGGTTTAAGGTTTAGGTCTTATGATTTTTGGTTTTATGCTTAGGGTCTTGGGTATATGGTTTAGGTTTAACGTTGAGGGTTTAGGATTTAAGGTTTAGGGTTTCGGGTTATGGGTTTAGGGTTTAGGGTTTCAGCTTTAGGTTTAGAGTTTTCGTGCTAAGATTTAGTGTTTGGGGTTTAGGGTTAGGGTTAGGGTTTTGGGTTTAGGGTTTAGGGTTTGAGTTTAGGTGTAGGGTTTCTGGTTTAAGGTTTAGGGTTTAAGCTTTAGGTTTAGGGTTTTCTTGTAAAAGTTTAGGGTTTTTGGTTTAGGGTTAGGGTTAGGGTTAGGGTTAGGGGTTAGGGTTTAGATCTTATGATTTAGGGTTTTGGGTTAAGGGTGTTGGGTATAGGTTTTAGGTTTCACGTTGAGGGTTTAGGATTTAAGGTTTAGGGTTTCGGGTTAAGGGTTTAGGGTTTAATATTTTGTGGTTTTGGGTTTAGGTTTTCAGATTTGGGTTTAGAGTTTTCGTGTTAAGGTTTAGTGTTTGGGGTTTAAGGTTAGAGATAGGGTTGGGGTTAGGGTTAGGGTTTAGGGTTTAGGTTTTAGGGTTTAGGTTTAGGGTATTCATGCTAAGGTTTAGTGTTTGGGGTTTAGGGTTAGGGTTAGGATTTAGGGTTTAGGGTTTAGGGTTTAAGGTTTAGGGTTTCAGCTTTAGGTTTAGGGTTTTCTTGTAAAGGTTTAGGGTTTGGGGTTTAGGGTTAGGGTAAGGATTAGGGTTTAGTGTTTAGGCCTTATGATTTAGGGTTTTGGGTTTAGGGTATTGGGTATAGGTTTTAGGTTTCACGTTGAGGGTTTAGGATTTAAGGTTTAGGGTTTCGGGTTAAGGGTTTAGGGTTTAATATTTTGTGGTTTTGGGTTTAGGTCTTCTGATTTAGGTTTTGAGTTTTCATGTTAAGGGTTTAAGGCTAGGGTTTAGGGTTTAGGGTTTAGGCTTTAGGCTTTGGAGTTTAGGTGTAGGGTTTCTTGTTTAAGGTTTAAGGGTTAGGCTTTAGGGTTTAGGGTTTTGGGTTAGGAGTTTAGGGTTTATGGATTAGGGTATAGGGTTTAGGGTTTTGGGTTGGGAGTTTAGGGTTTATAGATTAGGGTATAGGGTTTAGGGTTTAAGGTTTAAGGTTTAGGATTTTATCTTTAGGTTTCGGGTTTAAGTGTTATGGTTTAGGGTATAGGGTTTAGGGTTTGGAGTTTAGTGTTTATGGTTTAGGGTATAGGGTTTAGGGTTGAAGGTTTAAGGTTTAGGATTTCAGCTTTAGGTTTCGGGTTTTTAGTGTTATGGTTTAGGGTATAGAGTTTAGGGTTTAAGGTTTAAGGTTTAGGATTTCAGCTTTAGGTTTCGGGTTTTAGTGTTAGGGTTTAGGGTTTAGGGTTTAAGATTTAAGGTTTGGGTTTAGGGTTTAGATACTAGGGTTTAGGGTTAGTGTTTACGCTTTCGGGTTTAGCTTTTAGGGTTTAGGATTTATAGTTTGGGGTGTAGTTTTAAGGGTTTAGGGTTTATGGTTTGGTGTTTAGGGTTTATAGTTTTGTTTTTAGGTGTTAATGTTTAGGATTTAGGTTTGCGATTTAGGGTTAGAGTTAGGGTTTGGGTTAGGGTTTTGGGTTTAGGGTTTAGGGTGTAGGGTTTAGGGTTTAGGGTTTAAGGTTGTAAGGGTTAGGATTTATGGTTTTGAATTAAGGGTTTATAGTTTTGTTTTTAGGTGTTAATGTTTAAGATTTAGGTTTGCGATTTAGGGTTTAGTGTTTAGGGTTTAGGTTTTACGGTTTAGATTTGGGAATTGGGTTAAGGGTTTACAGTTTAGGGTTAAGTTTAGGGTTTAATGTTTATGGTTTAGGGTAAAAAGTTTAGGATTTAGGGTTTTGGGTTCAGGATGTTGGTTTGTGGTTTAGGGTTTATTTCTTATGATTTAGTGTTTTGGGTTTAGGTTGTTGGGTATATGGTTTAAGTTTAACGTTGAGGGTTTAGGATTTAAGGTTTAGGGTTTCCGGTTAAGGGTTTAGGGTTTAGGGTTTAATATTTTGGGGTTTAGGGTTTAGGGGTTTCATGCTAAAGTTTAGTGTTTGGGGTTTAGGGTTAGAGTTTAGGGTTTAGGTCTTATGATTTAGGGTTTTGAGTTTAGGGTGTTGGGTATATGTTTTAGGTTTAACATTCAGGGTTTAGGATTTAAGGTTTAGGGTTTCGGATTAAGGGTTTAGGGTTTAATATTTTAGGGTATTGGGTTTAGGGTTTCTGATTTAGGTTTTGAGTTTTCGTGTTAAGGTTTAGTGTTTAGGGTTTAGGGTTAGGGATACGGTTGGGGTTAGGGTTAGGGCGTAGGATTTAGGGTTTAGGTTTTAGGGTTCGGAGTTTAGGTGTAGGGTTTCTGGTTTAAGGTTTAGGGTTTAAGCTTTAGATTTAGGGTTTTCATGTCTGGGTTTATGGTTTGGGGTTTAGGGTTAGGGTTTGGGTTAGGGTTTTGGGTTTAGGGTTTAGGGTGTAGGGTTTAGGGTTTAGGGTTTAAGGTTGTAAGGGTTTAGGATTTATGGTTTGGAATTAAGGGTTTATAGTTTTGTTTTTAGGTGTTAATGTTTAGGATTTAGGTTTGCGATTTAGGGTTTAGTGTTTAGGGTTTAGGTTTTACGGTTTAGATTTGGGAATTGGGTTAAGGGTTTACAGTTTAGGGTTAAGTTTAGGGTTTAATGTTTATGGTTTAGGGTTAAAGGTTTAGGATTTTGAGTTTCGGGTTCAGGATGTTGGTTTGTGGTTTAGGGTTTAGGTCTTATGATTTTTGGTTTTATGTTTAGGGTCTTGGATATATGGTTTAGGTTTAACGTTTAGGGTTTAGGGTTTAGGGTTTAAGGTTTAGGGTTTCAGCTTTAGGTTTAGGGTTTTCTTGTAAAGGTTTAGGGTTTGGGGTTTAGGGTTAGGGTTAGGGTTAGGGTTTAGGGTTTAGGCCTTATGATTTAGGGTTTTGGGTTTAGGGTATTGGGTATAGGTTTTAGGTTTCACGTTGAGGGTTTAGGATTTAAGGTTTATGGTTTCGGGTTAAGGGTTTAGGGTTTAATATTTTGTGGTTTTGGGTTTAGGTCTTCTGATTTAGGTTTTGAGTTTTCATGTTAAGGGTTTAAGGCTAGGGTTTAGGGTTTAGGGTTTAGGCTTTAGGCTTTGGAGTTTAGGTGTAGGGTTTCTTGTTTAAGGTTTAAGGGTTAGGCTTTAGGGTTTAGGGTTTTGGGTTAGGAGTTTAGGGTTTATGGATTAGGGTATAGGGTTTAGGGTTTTGGGTTGGGAGTTTAGGGTTTATGGATTAGGGTATAGGGTTTAGGGTTTATAGTTTTGTTTTTAGGTGTTAATGTTTAGGATTTAGGTTTGCGATTTAGGGTTTAGTGTTTAGGGTTTAGGTTTTACGGTTTAGATTTGGGAATTGGGTTAAGGGTTTACAGTTTAGTGTTAAGTTTAGGGTTTAATGTTTATTGTTTAGGGTAAAAAGTTTAGGATTTAGGGTTTTGGGTTCAGGATGTTGGTTTGTGGTTTAGGGTTTATTTCTTATAATTTAGTGTTTTGGGTTTAGGTTGTTGGGTATATGGTTTAAGTTTAACGTTGATGGTTTAGGATTTAAGGTTTAGGGTTTCGGGTTAAGGGTTTAGGGTTTAGGGTTTAATATTTTGGGGTTTAGGGTTTAGGGGTTTCATGCTAAAGTTTAGTGTTTGGGGTTTAGGGTTAGAGTTAGGTTTAGGGTTAGGGTTAGGGTTTAGGGATTAGGGTTTAGGGTTTAGGGTTGGAGTTTAGGTGTAGGGTTTCTGGTTTAAGGTTTAGGGTTTCAGCTTTAGGTTTAGGGTTAGGGTTAGGGTTTAGGGTTTAGGTCTTATGATTTAGGGTTTTGAGTTTAGGGTGTTGGGTATATGTTTTAGGTTTAACATTCAGGGTTTAGGATTTAAGGTTTAGGGTTTCGGATTAAGGGTTTAGGGTTTAATATTTTGGGGTATTGGGTTTAGGGTTTCTGATTTAGGTTTTGAGTTTTCGTGTTAAGGTTTAGTGTTTGGGGTTTACGGTTAGGGATAGGGTTGGGGTTAGGGTTAGGGTTTAGGGTTTAGGGTTTAGGTTTTAGGGTTCGGAGTTTAGGTGTAGGGTTTCTGGTTTAAGGTTTAGGGTTTAAGCTTTAGATTTAGGGTTTTCATGTCTGGGTTTATGGTTTGGGGTTTAGGGTTAGGGTTTGGGTTAGGGTTTTGGGTTTAGGGTTTAGGGTGTAGGGTTTAGGGTTTAGGGTTTAAGGTTGTAAGGGTTTAGGATTTATGGTTTTGAATTAAGGGTTTATAGTTTTGTTTTTAGGTGTTAATGTTTAGGATTTAGGTTTGCTATTTAGAGTTTAGTGTTTAGGGTTTAGGTTTTACGGTTTAGATTTGGGAATTGGGTTAAGGGTTTACAGTTTAGGGTTAAGTTTAGGGTTTAATGTTTATGGTTTAGGGTAAAAAGTTTAGGATTTAGGGTTTTGGGTTCAGGATGTTGGTTTGCGGTTTAGGGTTTATTTCTTATGATTAAGTGTTTTGGGTTTAGGTTGTTGGGTATATGGTTTAAGTTTAACGTTGAGGGTTTAGGATTTAAGGTTTAGGGTTTCGGGTTAAGGGTTTAGGGTTTAGGGTTTAATATTTTGGGGTTTATGGTTTAGGGTTTTCGTGCTAAGGTTTAGTGTTTGGGGTTTAGGGTTAGAGTTAGGCTTAGGGTTAGGGTTAGGGTTTAGGGATTAGGGTTTAGGGTTTAGGGTTGGAGTTTAGGTGTAGGGTTTCTGGTTTAAGGTTTAGGGTTTCAGCTTTAGGTTTAGGGTTTTTTTGTAAAGGTTTAGGGTTTAGGGTTTAGGGTTAGGGTTACGGTTAGGGTTTAGGGTTTAGGTCATATGATTTAGGGTTTTGAGTTTAGGGTGTTGGGTATATGTTTTAGGTTTAACATTCAGGGTTTAGGATTTAAGGTTTAGGGTTTCGGATTAAGGGTGTAGGGTTTAATATTTTAGGGTATTGGGTTTAGGGTTTAGGTTTTAGGGTTCGGAGTTTAGGTGTAGGGTTTCTGGTTTAAGGTTTAGGGTTTAAGCTTTAGATTTAGGGTTTTCAAGTCTGGGTTTATGGTTTGGGGTTTAGGGTTAGGGTTTGGGTTAGGGTTTTGGGTTTAGGGTTTAGGGTGTAGGGTTTAGGGTTTAGGGTTTAAGGTTGTAAGGGTTTAGGATTTATGGTTTGGAATTAAGGGTTTATAGTTTTGTTTTTAGGTGTTAATGTTTAGGATTTAGGTTTGCGATTTAGGGTTTAGTGTTTAGGGTTTAGGTTTTACGGTTTAGATTTGGGAATTGGGTTAAGGGTTTACAGTTTAGGGTTAAGTTTAGGGTTTAATGTTTATGGTTTAGGGTTAAAGGTTTAGGATTTTGAGTTTCGGGTTCAGGATGTTGGTTTGTGGTTTAGGGTTTAGGTCTTATGATTTTTGGTTTTATGTTTAAGGTCTTGGGTATATGGTTTAGGTTTAACGTTGAGGGTTTAGGATTTAAGGTTTAGGGTTTTGGGTTTGGAGTTTAGGGTTTATGGTTTAGGGTATAGGTTTTAGGGTTTAAGGTTTAAGGTTTAGGATTTCAGCTTTAGGTTTAGGGTATTCATGCTAAGGTTTAGTGTTTGGGGTTTAGGGTTAGGGTTAGGATTTAGGGTTTAGGGTTTAGGGTTTAAGGTTTAGGGTTTCAGCTTTAGGTTTAGGGTTTTCTTGTAAAGGTTTAGGGTTTGGGGTTTAGGGTTAGGGTTAGGATTAGGGTTTAGGGTTTAGGCCTTATGATTTAGGGTTTTGGGTTTAGGGTATTGGGTATAGGTTTTAGGTTTCACGTTGAGGGTTTAGGATTTAAGGTTTAGGGTTTCGGGTTAAGGGTTTAGGGTTTAATATTTTGTGGTTTTGGGTTTAGGTCTTCTGATTTAGGTTTTGAGTTTTCATGTTAAGGGTTTAAGGCTAGGGTTTAGGGTTTAGGGTTTAGGCTTTAGGCTTTGGAGTTTAGGTGTAGGGTTTCTTGTTTAAGGTTTAAGGGTTAGGCTTTAGGGTTTAGGGTTTTGGGTTAGGAGTTTAGGGTTTATGGATTAGGGTATAGGGTTTAGGGTTTTGGGTTGGGAGTTTAGGGTTTATAGATTAGGGTATAGGGTTTAGGGTTTAAAGTTTAAGGTTTAGGATTTTATCTTTAGGTTTCGGGTTTAAGTGTTATGGTTTAGGGTATAGGGTTTAGGGTTTGGAGTTTAGTGTTTATGGTTTAGGGTATAGGGTTTAGGGTTGAAGGTTTAAGGTTTAGGATTTCAGCTTTAGGTTTCGGGTTTTTAGTGTTATGGTTTAGGGTATAGAGTTTAGGGTTTAAGGTTTAAGGTTTAGGATTTCAGCTTTAGGTTTCGGGTTTTAGTGTTAGGGTTTAGGGTTTAGGGTTTAAGATTTAAGGTTTGGGTTTAGGGTTTAGATACTAGGGTTTAGGGTTAGTGTTTACGCTTTCGGGTTTAGCTTTTAGGGTTTAGGATTTATAGTTTGGGGTGTAGTTTTAAGGGTTTAGGGTTTATGGTTTGGTGTTTAGGGTTTATAGTTTTGTTTTTAGGTGTTAATGTTTAGGATTTAGGTTTGCGATTTAGGGTTAGAGTTAGGGTTTGGGTTAGGGTTTTGGGTTTAGGGTTTAGGGTGTAGGGTTTAGGGTTTAGGGTTTAAGGTTGTAAGGGTTTAGGATTTATGGTTTTGAATTAAGGGTTTATAGTTTTGTTTTTAGGTGTTAATGTTTAAGATTTAGGTTTGTGATTTAGGGTTTAGTGTTTAGGGTTTAGGTTTTACGGTTTAGATTTGGGAATTGGGTTAAGGGTTTACAGTTTAGGGTTAAGTTTAGGGTTTAATGTTTATGGTTTAGGGTAAAAAGTTTAGGATTTAGGGTTTTGGGTTCAGGATGTTGGTTTGTGGTTTAGGGTTTATTTCTTATGATTTAGTGTTTTGGGTTTAGGCTGTTGGGTATATGGTTTAAGTTTAACGTTGAGGGTTTAGGATTTAAGGTTTAGGGTTTCCGGTTAAGGGTTTAGGGTTTAGGGTTTAATATTTTGGGGTTTAGGGTTTAGGGTTTTCATGCTAAAGTTTAGTGTTTAGGGTTTAGGGTTAGAGTTAGGCTTAGGGTTAGGGTTAGGGTTTAGGGATTAGGTTTTAGGGTTTAGGGTTGGAGTTTAGGTGTAGGGTTTCCGGTTAAAGGTTTAGGGTTTCATCTTTAGGTTTAGGGTTTTTTTGTAAAGGTTTAGGGTTTAGGGTTTAGGGTTAGGGTTAGGGTTAGGGTTTAGGGTTTAGGTTTGGGTTTAGGGTTTAGGGTTTAGGGTTTAGGTTTTAGGGTTCGGAGTTTAGGTGTAGGGTTTCTGGTTTAAGGTTTAGGGTTTAAGCTTTAGATTTAGGGTTTTCATGTCTGGGTTTATGGTTTGGGGTTTAGGGTTAGGGTTTGGGTTAGGGTTTTGGGTTTAGGGTTTAGGGTGTAGGGTTTAGGGTTTAGGGTTTAAGGTTGTAAGGGTTTAGGATTTATGGTTTTGAATTAAGGGTTTATAGTTTTGTTTTTAGGTGTTAATGTTTAGGATTTAGGTTTGTGATTTAGGGTTTAGTGTTAAGGGTTTAGGTTTTACGGTTTAGATTTGGGAATTGGGTTAAGGGTTTACAGTTTAGGGTTAAGTTTAGGGTTTAATGTTTATGGTTTAGGGTAAAAAGTTTAGGATTTAGGGTTTTGGGTTCAAGATGTTGGTTTGTGGTTTAGGGTTTATTTCTTATGATTAAGTGTTTTGGGTTTAGGTTGTTGGGTATATGGTTTAAGTTTAACGTTGAGGGTTTAGGATTTAAGGTTTAGGGTTTCGGGTTAAGGGTTTAGGGTTTAGGGTTTAATATTTTGGGGTTTATGGTTTAGGGGTTTCATGCTAAAGTTTAGTGTTTGGGGTTTAGGGTTAGAGTTAGGTTTAGGGTTAGGGTTAGGGTTTAGGGATTAGGGTTTAGGGTTTAGGGTTGGAGTTTAGGTGTAGGGTTTCTGGTTTAAGGTTTAGGGTTTCAGCTTTAGGTTTAGGGTTAGGGTTAGGGTTTAGGGTTTAGGTCTTATGATTTAGGGTTTTGAGTTTAGGGTGTTGGGTATATGTTTTAGGTTTAACATTCAGGGTTTAGGATTTAAGGTTTAGGGTTTCAGATTAAGGGTTTAGGGTTTAATATTTTGGGGTATTGGGTTTAGGGTTTCTGATTTAGGTTTTGAGTTTTCGTGTTAAGGTTTAGTGTTTGGGGTTTACGGTTAGGGATAGGGTTGGGGTTAGGGTTAGGGTTTAGGGTTTAGGGTTTAGGTTTTAGGGTTCGGAGTTTAGGTGTAGGGTTTCTGGTTTAAGGTTTAGGGTTTAAGCTTTAGATTTAGGGTTTTCATGTCTGGGTTTATGGTTTGGGGTTTAGGGTTAGGGTTTGGGTTAGGGTTTTGGGTTTAGGGTTTAGGGTGTAGGGTTTAGGGTTTAGGGTTTAAGGTTGTAAGGGTTTAGGATTTATGGTTTTGAATTAAGGGTTTATAGTTTTGTTTTTAGGTGTTAATGTTTAGGATTTAGGTTTGCTATTTAGAGTTTAGTGTTTAGGGTTTAGGTTTTACGGTTTAGATTTGGGAATTGGGTTAAGGGTTTACAGTTTAGGGTTAAGTTTAGGGTTTAATGTTTATTGTTTAGGGTAAAAAGTTTAGGATTTAGGGTTTTGGGTTCAGGATGTTGGTTTGTGGTTTAGGGTTTATTTCTTATAATTTAGTGTTTTGGGTTTAGGTTGTTGGGTATATGGTTTAAGTTTAACGTTGATGGTTTAGGATTTAAGGTTTAGGGTTTCGGGTTAAGGGTTTAGGGTTTAGGGTTTAATATTTTGGGGTTTAGGGTTTAGGGGTTTCATGCTAAAGTTTAGTGTTTGGGGTTTAGGGTTAGAGTTAGGTTTAGGGTTAGGGTTAGGGTTTAGGGATTAGGGTTTAGGGTTTAGGGTTGGAGTTTAGGTGTAGGGTTTCCGGTTAAAGGTTTAGGGTTTCATCTTTAGGTTTAGGGTTTTTTTGTAAAGGTTTAGGGTTTAGGGTTTAGGTTTGGGTTTAGGGTTTAGGGTTTAGGGTTTAGGTTTTAGGGTTCGGAGTTTAGGTGTAGGGTTTCTGGTTTAAGGTTTAGGGTTTAAGCTTTAGATTTAGGGTTTTCATGTCTGGGCTTATGGTTTGGGGTTTAGGGTTAGGGTTTGGGTTAGGGTTTTGGGTTTAGGGTTTAGGGTGTAGGGTTTAGGGTTTAGGATTTATGGTTTTGAATTAAGGGTTTATAGTTTTGTTTTTAGGTGTTAATGTTTAGGATTTAGGTTTGCGATTTAGGGTTTAGTGTTAAGGGTTTAGGTTTTACGGTTTAGATTTGGGAATTGGGTTAAGGGTTTACAGTTTTGGGTTAAGTTTAGGGTTTAATGTTTATGGTTTAGGGTAAAAAGTTTAGGATTTAGGGTTTCGGGTTCAGGATGTTGGTTTGTGGTTTAGGGTTTATTTCTTATGATTTAGTGTTTTGGGTTTAGGTTGTTGGGTATATGGTTTAAGATTAACGTTGAGGGTTTAGGATTTAAGGTTTAGGGTTTCGGGTTAAGGGTTTAGGGTTTAGGGTTTAATATTTTGGGGTTTAGGGTTTAGTGGTTTCATGCTAAAGTTTAGTGTTTGGGGTTTAGGGTTAGAGTTAGGCTTAGGGTTATGGTTAGGTTTTAGGGATTAGGGTTTAGGGTTTAGGGTTGGAGTTTAGGTGTAGGGTTTCCGGTTAAAGGTTTAGGGTTTCATCTTTAGGTTTAGTGTTTTTTTGTAAAGGTTTAGGGTTTAGGGTTTAGGTTTGGGTTTAGGGTTTAGGGTTTAGAGTTTAGGTTTTAGGGTTCGGAGTTTAGGTGTAGGGTTTCTGGTTTAAGGTTTAGGGTTTAAGCTTTAGATTTAGGGTTTTCATGTCTGGGTTTATGGTTTGGGGTTTAGGGTTAGGGTTTGGGTTAGGGTTTTGGGTTTAGGGTTTAGGGTGTAGGGTTTAGGGTTTAGGGTTTAAGGTTGTAAGGGTTTAGGATTTATGGTTTTGAATTAAGGGTTTATAGTTTTGTTTTTAGGTGTTAATGTTTAGGATTTAGGTTTGCTATTTAGAGTTTAGTGTTTAGGGTTTAGGTTTTACGGTTTAGATTTGGGAATTGGGTTAAGGGTTTACAGTTTTGGGTTAAGTTTAGGGTTTAATGTTTATGGTTTAGGGTAAAAAGTTTAGGATTTAGGGTTTTGGGTTCAGGATGTTGGTTTGTGGTTTAGGGTTTATTTCTTATGATTTAGTGTTTTGGGTTTAGGTTGTTGGGTATATGGTTTAAGTTTAACGTTGAGGGTTTAGGATTTAAGGTTTAGGGTTTCGGGTTAAGGGTTTAGGGTTTAGGGTTTAAATTTTTTGGGGTTTAGGGTTTAGGGTTTTCGTGCTAAAGTTTAGTGTTTGGGGTTTAGGGTTAGAGTTAGGCTTAGGGTTAGGGTTAGGGTTTAGGGATTAGGGTTTAGGGTTTAGGGTTGGAGTTTAGGTGTAGGGTTTCTGGTTTAAGGTTTAGGGTTTCAGCTTTAGGTTTAGGGTTTTTTTGTAAAGGTTTAGGGTTTAGGGTTTAGGGTTAGGGTGAGGGTTAGGGTTTAGGGTTAGGGTTAGGGTTAGGGTTTAGGGTTTAGGTCTTATGATTTAGGGTTTTGAGTTTAAGGTGTTGGGTATATGTTTTAGGTTTAACATTCAGGGTTTAGGATTTAAGGTTTGGGGTTTAGGGTTTAAGGTTTAGGGTTTCAGCTTTAGGTTTAGGTTTTTCTTGTAAAGGTTTAGGGTTTGGGGTTTAGGGTTTGGGTTAGGGTTAGGGTTTAAGGTTTTGGGCTTATGATTTAGGGTTTTGGGTTTAGGGTATTGGGTATAGGTTTTAGGTTTCACGTTGAGGGTTTAGGATTTAAGGTTTAGGGTTTCGGGTTAAGGGTTTAGGGTTTAATATTTTGTGGTTTTGGGTTTAGGTCTTCTGATTTAGGTTTTGAGTTTTCATGTTAAGGGTTTAAGGCTAGGGTTTAGGGTTTAGGGTTTAGGCTTTAGGCTTTGGAGTTTAGGTGTAGGGTTTCTTGTTTAAGGTTTAAGGGTTAGGCTTTAGGGTTTAGGGTTTTGGGTTAGGAGTTTAGGGTTTATGGATTAGGGTATAGGGTTTAGGGTTTTGGGTTGGGAGTTTATGGTTTATGGATTAGGGTATAGGGTTTAGGGTTTAAGGTTTAAGGTTTAGGATTTTATCTTTAGGTTTCGGGTTTAAGTGTTATGGTTTAGGGTATAGGGTTTAGGGTTTGGAGTTTAGTGTTTATGGTTTAGGGTATAGGGTTTAGGGTTGAAGGTTTAAGGTTTAGGATTTCAGCTTTAGGTTTCGGGTTTTTAGTGTTATGGTTTAGGGTATAGGGTTTAGGGTTTAAGGTTTAAGGTTTAGGATTTCAGCTTTAGGTTTCGGGTTTTAGTGTTAGGGTTTAGGGTTTAGGGTTTAAGATTTAAGGTTTGGGTTTAGGGTTTAGATATTAGGGTTTAGGGTTAGTGTTTACGCTTTCGGGTTTAGCTTTTAGGGTTTAGGATTTATAGTTTGGGGTGTAGTTTTAAGGGTTTAGGGTTTATGGTTTGGTGTTTAGGGTTTATAGTTTTGTTTTTAGGTGTTAATGTTTAGGATTTAGGTTTGCGATTTAGGGTTTAGTGTTTAGGGTTTAGGTTTGACGGTTTAGATTTGGGAATTGGGTTAAGGGTTTAGAGTTTAGTGTTAAGTTTAGGGTTTAATGTTTATGGTTTAGGGTAAAAAGTTTAGGATTTAGGGTTTTGGGTTCAGGATGTTGGTTTGTGGTTTAGGGTTTATTTCTTATGATTTAGTGTTTTGGGTTTAGGTTGTTGGGTTTAAGTTTAACGTTGATGGTTTAGGATTTAAGGTTTAGGGTTTCGGGTTAAGGGTTTAGTTAGGGTTAGAGTTAGGGTTAGGGTCTAGGATTTAGGGTTTTGGGTTAATGGTTTAGGGTATAGGGTTTAGGGTTTAAGGTTTAAGGTTTATGAATTCAGCTTTAGGTTTCGGGTTTTAGTGTTATGTATTAGGGTATAGGGTTTAGGGTTTAAGGTTTAGGTAAGGGTATAGAGTTTAAGGTTTAAGGTTGTAAGGGTTTAGGGTTTATGGTTTGGAATTAAGGGTTTATAGTTTTGTTTTTAGGTGTTAATGTTTAGGAATTAGGTTTGCGATTTAGGGTTTACTGTTTAGGGTTTAGGTTTTAGGGTTTAGATTTTGGAATTTGGTTATGGGTTTAAAGGTTAGGGTTAAGTTTAGGGTTTAATGTTTATGGTTTAGGGTTAAAAGTTTAGGATTTTGGGTTTCGGGTTCAGGATGTTGGTTTGTGGTTTAGGGTTTAAGTCTTATGATTTTGGGTTTCATGTTTAGGGTGTTGGGTATATGGTTTAGGTTTAACATTGAGGGTTGAGGATTTAAGGTTTAGGTTTAACGTTGAGGGTTATGGGTTTAGGGTTTATGGTTTCAGCTTTAGGTTTAGGGTTTTCATATCAGGGTTTATGGTTTGGGGTTTAGGGTTAGGGTTAGGGTTTAGGGTTTAGGGTTTAGGTGTTAGGGTTTAGGGTTCAGGGTTTCAGCTTTAGGTTTAGAGTTTTCGTGTTAAGGTTTAGTGTTTGGTGTTTAGGGTTAGGGTTACAGTTAGGGTTAGGATTAGGATTAGGGTATAGGGTTTAGGTTTAACGTTGAGGGTTATGGGTTTAGGGTTTATGGTTTCAGCTTTAGGTTTAGTGTTTTCGGGCTAAGGTTTAGTGTTTGGGGTTTAGGGTTAGGGTTAGGGTTTAGGGTTTAGGGTTTAGGTGGTAGGGTTTAGGGTTCAGGGTTTCAGCTTTAGGTTTAGAGTTTTCGTGTTAAGGTTTATTGTTTGGGGTTTAGGGTTAGGGTTACAGTTAGGGTTAAGATTAAGGTTTAGGGTTTAGGGTTTAGGGTTGGAGTTTAGGTGTAGGGTTTCTGGTTTAAGGTTTAGGGTTTCAGCTTTAGGTTTAGGGTTTTCTGGTAGAGGTTTAGGGTTTGGGGTTTAGGGTTAGGGTTAGGGTTAGGGTTAAGGTTTAGGGTTTAGGTCTTATGATTTAGGGTTTTGGGTTTAGGGTGTTGGGTATAGGTTTTAGGTTTCATGTTGAGGGTTTAGGATTTAAGGTTTAGGGTTTCGGGTTAAGGGTTTAGGGTTTAATATTTTGTGCTTTTAGGTTTAGGTTTTCTGATTTAGGTTTTGAGTTTTCGTTTTAAGGTTTAGTGTTTGGGGTTTAGGGTTAGGGATAGGGTTGGGGTTAGGGTTAGGGTTTAGGGTTTAGGGTTTAGTCTTTAGGGTTTGGAGTTTAGGTGTAGGGTTTCTTGTTTAAGGTTTAGGGTTAAAGCTTTAGGTTTATGGTTTTCGTGTCAGGGTTTATGGTTTGGGGTTTAGGGTTAGGGTTAGGGTTTAGGGTTTAGGGTTTAGGGTTTTGGGTTTTTGAGTTTAGGGTTTATGGTTTAGGGTATAGGGTTTAGGGTTTAAGGTTTAAGGTTTATGAATTCAGCTTTAGGTTTCGGGTTTTAGTGTTATGTATTAGAGTATAGGGTATAGGGTTTAAGGTTTAGGTAAGGGTATAGAGTTTAAGGTTTAAGGTTGTAAGGGTTTAGGGTTTATGGTTTGGAATTAAGGGTTTATAGTTTTGTTTTTAGGTGTTAATGTTTAGGAATTAGGTTTTGCGATTTAGGGTTTACTGTTTAGGGTTTAGGTTTTAGGGTTTAGATTTTGGAATTGGGTTATGGGTTTAAAGGTTAGGGTTAAGTTTAGGGTTTAATGTTTATGGTTTAGGGTTAAAGGTTTAGGATTTTGGGTTTCGGGTTCAGGATGTTGGTTTGAGGTTCAGGGTTTAAGTCTTATGATTTTGGGTTTCATGTTTAGGGTGTTGGGTATATGGTTTAGGTTTAACGTTGAGGGTTTAGGATTTAAGGTTTAGGTTTAACGTTGAGGGTTATGGGTTTAGGGTTTATGGTTTCAGCTTTAGGTTTAGAGTTTTCGGGCTAAGGTTTAGTGTTTGGGGTTTAGGGTTAGGGTTAGGGTTTAGGGTTTAGGGTTTAGGTGGTAGGGTTTAGGGTTCAGGGTTTCAGCTTTAGGTTTAGAGTTTTTGTGTTAAGGTTTATTGTTTGGGGTTTAGGGTTAGGGTTACAGTTAGGGTTAGGATTAGGGTTTAGGGTTTAGGTCTTATGATTTAGGGTTTTGGGTTTAGGGTGTTGGGTATACGTTTTAGGTTTCACGTTGAGTGTTTAGGATTTAAGGTTTAGGGTTTCGGGTTAAGGGTTTAGGGTTTAATATTTTGTGCTTTTGGGTTTAGGTTTTCTGATTTAGGTTTTGAGTTTTCGTTTTAAGGTTTAGTGTTTGGGGTTTAGGGTTAGGGATAGGGTTGGGGTTAGGGTTAGGGTTTAGGGTTTAGGGTTTAGTCTTTATGGTTTTGAGTTTAGGTGTAGGGTTTCTTGTTTAAGGTTTAAGGTTAAAGCTTTAGGTTTAAGGTTTTCGTTTTAGGGTTTATGGTTTGTGCTTTAGGGTTAGAGTTAGGGTTAGGGTCTAGGATTTAGGGTTTTGGGTTTTTGAGTTTTGGGTTTATGGTTTAGGGTATAGGGTTTAGGGTTTAAGGTTTAAGGTTTATGAATTCAGCTTTTGGTTTCGGGATTTAGTGTTATGTATTAGGGTATAGGGTTTAGGGTTTAAGGTTTAGGTAAGAGTATAGAGTTTAAGGTTTAAGGTTGTAAGGGTTTAGGGTTTATGGTTTGGAATTAAGGGTTTATAGTTTTGTTTTTAGGTGTTAATGTTTAGGAATTAGGTTTGCGATTTAGGGTTTACTGTTTAGGGTTTAGGTTTTAGGGTTTAGATTTTGGAATTGGGTTATGGGTTTAAAGGTTAGGGTTAAGTTTAGGGTTTAATGGTTATGGTTTAGGGTTAAAGGTTTAGGATTTTGGGTTTCGGGTCAGGATGTTGGTTTGAGGTTTAGGTTTTAAGTCTTATGATTTTGGGTTTCATGTTTAGGGTGTTGGGTATATGGTTTAGGTTTAACGTTGAGGGTTTAGGATTTAAGGTTTAGGTTTAACGTTGAGGGTTACGGGTTTAGGGTTTATGGTTTCAGCTTTAGGTTTAGAGTTTTCGGGCTAAGGTTTAGTGTTCGGGGTTTAGGGTTAGGGTTAGGGTTTAGGGTTTAGGGTTTAGGTGGTAAGGTTTAGGGTTTAGGTGGTAGGGTTTAGGGTTTAGGGTTTAAGGTTTAGGGTTTCAGCTTTAGGTTTAGAGTTTTCGTGTTAAGGTTTATTGTTTGGGGTTCAGGGTTAGGGTTACGGTTAGGGTTAGGATTAGGATTTAGTGTTTAGGTCTTATGATTTAGGGTTTTGGGTTTAGGGTGTTGGGTATAGGTTTTAGGTTTCACGTTGAGTGTTTAGGATTTAAGGTTTAGGGTTTCGGGTTAAGGGTTTAGGGTTTAATATGTTGTGCTTTTGGGTTTAGGTTTTCTGATTTAGGTTTTGAGTTTTCGTTTTAAGGTTTAGTGTTTGGGGTTTAGGGTTAGGGATAGGGTTGGGGTTAGGGTTAGGGTTTAGGGTTTAGGGTTTAGTCTTTAGGGTTTTGAGTTTAGGTGTAGGGTTTCTTGTTTAAGGTTTAGGGCTAAAGCTTTAGGTTTAGGGTTTTTGTGTTAGGGTTTATGGTTTGGGGTTTAGGGTTAGAGTTAGGGTTAGGGTCTAGGATTTAGGGTTTTGTGTTTTTGAGTTTTGGGTTTATGGTTTAGGGTTTCGGGTTAAGGGTTTAGGGTTTAATATTTTGTGCTTTTAGGTTTAGGTTTTCTGATTTAGGTTTTGAGTTTTCGTTTTAAGGTTTAGTGTTTGGGGTTTAGGGTTAAGGATAGGGTTGGGGTTAGGGTTAGGGTTTAGGGTTTAGGGTTTAGTCTTTAGGGTTTGGAGTTTAGGTGTTGGGTTTCTTGTTTAAGGTTTAGGGTTAAAGCTTTAGGTTTATGGTTTTCGTGTCAGGGTTTATGGTTTGGGGTTTAGGGTTAGGGTTAGGGTTTAGGGTTTAGGGTTTAGGGTTTTGGGTTTTTGAGTTTAGGGTTTATGGTTTAGGGTTTATGGCTTAGGGTATAGGGTTTAGGGTTTAAGGTTTAAGGTTTATGAATTCAGCTTTAGGTTTCGGGTTTTAGTGTTATGTATTAGGGTATAGGGTTTAGGGTTTAAGGTTTAGGTAAGGGTATAGAGTTTAAGGTTTAAGGTTGTAAGGGTTTAGGGTTTATGGTTTTGAATTAAGGGTTTATAGTTTTGTTTTTAGGTGTTAATGTTTAAGAATTAGGTTTGCGATTTAGGGTTTACTGTTTAGGGTTTAGGTTTTAGGGTTTAGATTTTGGAATTGGGTTATGAGTTTAAAGGTTAGGGTTAAGTTTAGGGTTGAATGTTTATGGTTTAGGGTTAAAGGCTTAGGATTTTGGGTTTCGGGTTCAGGATGTTGGTTTGAGGTTCAGGGTTTAAGTCTTATGATTTTGGGTTTCATGTTTAGGGTGTTGGGTATATGGTTTAGGTTTAACGTTGAGGGTTTAGGATTTAAGGTTTAGGTTTAACGTTGAGGGTTATGGGTTTAGGGTTTATGGTTTCAGCTTTAGGTTTAGAGTTTTCGGGCTAAGGTTTAGTGTTTGGGGTTTAGGGTTAGGGTTAGGGTTTAGGGTTTAGGGTTTAGGTGGTAGGGTTTAGGGTTCAGGGTTTCAGCTTTAGGTTTAGAGTTTTTGTGTTAAGGTTTATTGTTTGGGGTTTAGGGTTAGGGTTACAGTTAGGGTTAGGATTAGGGTTTAGGGTTTAGGTCTTATGATTTAGGGTTTTGGGTTTAGGGTGTTGGGTATACGTTTTAGGTTTCACGTTGAGTGTTTAGGATTTAAGGTTTAGGGTTTCGGGTTAAGGGTTTAGGGTTTAATATTTTGTGCTTTTGGGTTTAGGTTTTCTGATTTAGGTTTTGAGTTTTCGTTTTAAGGTTTAGTGTTTGGGGTTTAGGGTTAGGGATATGGTTGGGGTTAGGGTTAGGGTTTAGGGTTTAGGGTTTAGTCTTTAGGGTTTTGAGTTTAGGTGTAGGGTTTCTTGTTTAAGGTTTAGGGCTAAAGCTTTCGGTTTAGGGTTTTTGTGTTAGGGTTTATGGTTTGGGGTTTAGGGTTAGAGTTAGGGTTAGGGTCAAGGATTTAGGGTTTTGGGTTTATGGTTTAGGGTATAGGGTTTAGGGTTTAAGGTTTAAGGTTTATGAATTCAGCTTTAGGTTTCGGGTTTTAGTGTTATGTATTAGGGTATAGGGTTGAGGGTTTAAGGTTTAGGTAAGGGTATAGAGTTTAAGGTTTAAGGTTGTAAGGGTTTAGGGTTTATGGTTTGGAATTAAGGGTTTATAGTTTTGTTTTTAGGTGTTAATGTTTAGGAATTAGGTTTGCGATTTAGGGTTTACTGTTTAGGGTTTAGGTTTTAGGGTTTAGATTTTGGAATTTGGTTATGGGTTTAAAGGTTAGGGTTAAGTTTAGGGTTTAATGTTTATGGTTTAGGGTTAAAAGTTTAGGATTTTGGGTTTCGGGTTCAGGATGTTGGTTTGTGGTTTAGGGTTTAAGTCTTATGATTTTGGGTTTCATGTTTAGGGTGTTGGGTATATGGTATAGGTTTAACATTGAGGGTTTAGGATTTAAGGTTTAGGTTTAACGTTGAGGTTTATGGGTTTAGGGTTTATGGTTTCAGCTTTAGGTTTAGGGTTTTCATATTAGGGTTTATGGTTTGGGGTTTAGGGTTAGGGTTAGGGTTTAGGGTTTAGGGTTTAGGTGTTAGGGTTTAGAGTTCAGGGTTTCAGCTTTAGGTTCAGAGTTTTCGTGTTAAGGTTTAGTGTTTGGTGTTTAGGGTTAGGGTTACAGTTAGGGTTAGGATTAGGATTAGGGTATAGGGTTTACGTTTAACGTTGAGGGTTATGGGTTTAGGGTTTATGGTTTCAGCTTTAGGTTTAGTGTTTTCGGGCTAAGGTTTAGTGTTTGGGGTTTAGGGTTAGGGTTAGGGTTTAGGGTTTAGGGTTTAGGTGGTAGGGTTTAAGGTTCAGGGTTTCAGCTTTAGGTTTAGAGTTTTCGTGTTAAGGTTTATTGTTTGGGGTTTAGGGTTAGGGTTACAGTTAGGGTTAAGATTAAGGTTTAGGGTTTAGGGTTTAGGGTTGGAGTTTAGGTGTAGGGTTTCTGGTTTAAGGTTTAGGGTTTCAGCTTTAGGTTTAGGGTTTTCTGGTAAAGGTTTAGGGTTTGGGGTTTAGGGTTAGGGTTAGGGTTAGGGTTAAGGTTTAGGGTTTAGGTCTTATGATTTAGGGTTTTGGGTTTAGTGTGTTGGGTATAGGTTTTAGGTTTCATGTTGAGGGTTTAGGATTTAAGGTTTAGGGTTTCGTGTTAAGGGTTTAGGGTTTAATATTTTGTGCTTTTAGGTTTATGTTTTCTGATTTAGGTTTTGAGTTTTCGTTTTAAGGTTTAGTGTTTGGGGTTTAGGGTTAGGGATAGGGTTGGGGTTAGGGTTAGGGTTTAGGGTTTAGGGTTTAGTCTTTAGGGTTTGGAGTTTAGGTGTAGGGTTTCTTGTTTAAGGTTTAGGGTTAAAGCTTTAGGTTTATGGTTTTCGTGTCAGGGTTTATGGTTTGGGGTTTAGGGTTAGGGTTAGGGTTTAGGGTTTAGGGTTTAGGGTTTTGGGTTTTTGAGTTTAGGGTTTATGGTTTAGGGTATAGGGTTTAGGGTTTAAGGTTTAAGGTTTATGAATTCAGCTTTAGGTTTCGGGTTTTAGTGTTATGTATTAGGGTATAGGGTTTAGGGTTTAAGGTTTAGGTAAGAGTATAGAGTTTAAGGTTTAAGGTTGTAAGGGTTTAGGGTTTATGGTTTGGAATTAAGGGTTTATAGTTTTGTTTTTAGGTGTTAATGTTTAGGAATTAGGTTTGCGATTTAGGGTTTACTGTTTAGGGTTTAGGTTTTAGGGTTTAGATTTTGGAATTGGGTTATGGGTTTAAAGGTTAGGGTTAAGTTTAGGGTTAAAGGTTTAGGATTTTGGGTTTCGGGTTCAGGATGTTGGTTTGAGGTTTAGGGTTTAAGTCTTATGATTTTGGGTTTCATGTTTAGGGTGTTGGGTATATGGTTTAGGTTTAACGTTGAGGGTTTAGGATTTAAGGTTTAGGTTTAACGTTGAGGGTTACGGGTTTAGGGTTTATGGTTTCAGCTTTAGGTTTACAGTTTTCGGGCTAAGGTTTAGTGTTCGGGGTTTAGGGTTAGGGTTAGGGTTTAGGGTTTAGAGTTTAGGTGGTAGGGTTTAGGGTTTAGGTGGTAGGGTTTAGGGTTTAGTGTTTAGGGTTTAGGGTTTCAGCTTTAGGTTTAAAGTTTTCGTGTTAAGGTTTATTGTTTGGGGTTTAGGGTTAGGGTTACAGTTAGGGTTAGGATTAGGATTTAGGGTTTAGGTCTTATGATTTAGGGTTTTGGGTTTAGGGTGTTGGGTATAGGTTTTAGGTTTCACGTTGAGTGTTTAGGATTTAAGGTTTAGGGTTTCGGGTTAAGGGTTTAGGGTTTAATATTTTGTGCTTTTGGGTTTAGGTTTTCTGATTCAGGTTTTGAGTTTTCGTTTTAAGGTTTAGTGTTTGGGGTTTAGGGTTAGGGATAGGGTTGGGGTTAGGGTTAGGGTTTAGGGTTTAGGGTTTAGTCTTTAGGGTTTGGAGTTTAGGTGTAGGGTTTCTTGTTTAAGGTTTAGGGTTAAAGCTTTAGGTTTATGGTTTTCGTGTCAGGGTTTATGGTTTGGGGTTTAGGGTTAGGGTTAGGGTTTAGGGTTTAGGGTTTAGGGTTTTGGGTTTTTGAGTTTAGGGTTTATGGTTTAGGGTATAGGGTTTAGGGTTTAAGGTTTAAGGTTTATGAATTCAGCTTTAGGTTTCGGGTTTTAGTGTTATGTATTAGGGTATAGGGTATAGGGTTTAAGGTTTAGGTAAGGGTATAGAGTTTAAGGTTTAAGGTTGTAAGGGTTTGGGGTTTATGGTTTGGAATTAAGGGTTTATAGTTTTGTTTTTAGGTGTTAATGTTTAGGAATTAGGTTTTGCGATTTAGGGTTTACTGTTTAGGGTTTAGGTTTTAGGGTTTAGATTTTGGAATTGGGTTATGGGTTTAAAGGTTAGGGTTAAGTTTAGGGTTTAATGTTTATGGTTTAGGGTTAAAGGTTTAGGATTTTGGGTTTCGGGTTCAGGATGTTGGTTTGAGGTTCAGGGTTTAAGTCTTATGATTTTGGGTTTCATGTTTAGGGTGTTGGGTATATGGTTTAGGTTTAACGTTGAGGGTTTAGGATTTAAGGTTTAGGTTTAACGTTGAGGGTTATGGGTTTAGGGTTTATGGTTTCAGCTTTAGGTTTAGAGTTTTCGGGCTAAGGTTTAGTGTTTGGGGTTTAGGGTTAGGGTTAGGGTTTAGGGTTTAGGGTTTAGGTGGTAGGGTTTAGGGTTCAGGGTTTCAGCTTTAGGTTTAGAGTTTTTGTGTTAAGGTTTATTGTTTGGGGTTTAGGGTTAGGGTTACAGTTAGGGTTAGGATTAGGGTTTAGGGTTTAGGTCTTATGATTTAGGGTTTTGGGTTTAGGGTGTTGGGTATACGTTTTAGGTTTCACGTTGAGTGTTTAGGATTTAAGGTTTAGGGTTTCGGGTTAAGGGTTTAGGGTTTAATATTTTGTGCTTTTGGGTTTAGGTTTTCTGATTTAGGTTTTGAGTTTTCGTTTTAAGGTTTAGTGTTTGGGGTTTAGGGTTAGGGATAGGGTTGGGGTTAGGGTTAGGGTTTAGGGTTTAGGGTTTAGTCTTTATGGTTTTGAGTTTAGGTGTAGGGTTTCTTGTTTAAGGTTTAAGGTTAAAGCTTTAGGTTTAAGGTTTTCGTTTTAGGGTTTATGGTTTGTGCTTTAGGGTTAGAGTTAGGGTTAGGGTCTAGGATTTAGGGTTTTGGGTTTTTGAGTTTTGGGTTTATGGTTTAGGGTATAGGGTTTAGGGTTTAAGGTTTAAGGTTTATGAATTCAGCTTTTGGTTTCGGGATTTAGTGTTATGTATTAGGGTATAGGGTTTAGGGTTTAAGGTTTAGGTAAGAGTATAGAGTTTAAGGTTTAAGGTTGTAAGGGTTTAGGGTTTATGGTTTGGAATTAAGGGTTTATAGTTTTGTTTTTAGGTGTTAATGTTTAGGAATTAGGTTTGCGATTTAGGGTTTACTGTTTAGGGTTTAGGTTTTAGGGTTTAGATTTTGGAATTGGGTTATGGGTTTAAAGGTTAGGGTTAAGTTTAGGGTTTAATGGTTATGGTTTAGGGTTAAAGGTTTAGGATTTTGGGTTTCGGGTCAGGATGTTGGTTTGAGGTTTAGGTTTTAAGTCTTATGATTTTGGGTTTCATGTTTAGGGTGTTGGGTATATGGTTTAGGTTTAACGTTGAGGGTTTAGGATTTAAGGTTTAGGTTTAACGTTGAGGGTTACGGGTTTAGGGTTTATGGTTTCAGCTTTAGGTTTAGAGTTTTCGGGCTAAGGTTTAGTGTTCGGGGTTTAGGGTTAGGGTTAGGGTTTAGGGTTTAGGGTTTAGGTGGTAAGGTTTAGGGTTTAGGTGGTAGGGTTTAGGGTTTAGGGTTTAAGGTTTAGGGTTTCAGCTTTAGGTTTAGAGTTTTCGTGTTAAGGTTTATTGTTTGGGGTTCAGGGTTAGGGTTACGGTTAGGGTTAGGATTAGGATTTAGTGTTTAGGTCTTATGATTTAGGGTTTTGGGTTTAGGGTGTTGGGTATAGGTTTTAGGTTTCACGTTGAGTGTTTAGGATTTAAGGTTTAGGGTTTCGGGTTAAGGGTTTAGGGTTTAATATGTTGTGCTTTTGGGTTTAGGTTTTCTGATTTAGGTTTTGAGTTTTCGTTTTAAGGTTTAGTGTTTGGGGTTTAGGGTTAGGGATAGGGTTGGGGTTAGGGTTAGGGTTTAGGGTTTAGGGTTTAGTCTTTAGGGTTTTGAGTTTAGGTGTAGGGTTTCTTGTTTAAGGTTTAGGGTTAAAGCTTTAGGTTTATGGTTTTCGTGTCAGGGTTTATGGTTTGGGGTTTAGGGTTAGGGTTAGGGTTTAGGGTTTAGGGTTTAGGGTTTTGGGTTTTTGAGTTTAGGGTTTATGGTTTAGGGTTTCGGGTTAAGGGTTTAGGGTTTAATATTTTGTGCTTTTAGGTTTAGGTTTTCTGATTTAGGTTTTGAGTTTTCGTTTTAAGGTTTAGTGTTTGGGGTTTAGGGTTAAGGATAGGGTTGGGGTTAGGGTTAGGGTTTAGGGTTTAGGGTTTAGTCTTTAGGGTTTGGAGTTTAGGTGTTGGGTTTCTTGTTTAAGGTTTAGGGTTAAAGCTTTAGGTTTATGGTTTTCGTGTCAGGGTTTATGGTTTGGGGTTTAGGGTTAGGGTTAGGGTTTAGGGTTTAGGGTTTAGGGTTTTGGGTTTTTGAGTTTAGGGTTTATGGTTTAGGGTTTATGGCTTAGGGTATAGGGTTTAGGGTTTAAGGTTTAAGGTTTATGAATTCAGCTTTAGGTTTCGGGTTTTAGTGTTATGTATTAGGGTATAGGGTTTAGGGTTTAAGGTTTAGGTAAGGGTATAGAGTTTAAGGTTTAAGGTTGTAAGGGTTTAGGGTTTATGGTTTTGAATTAAGGGTTTATAGTTTTGTTTTTAGGTGTTAATGTTTAAGAATTAGGTTTACGATTTAGGGTTTACTGTTTAGGGTTTAGGTTTTAGGGTTTAGATTTTGGAATTGGGTTATGAGTTTAAAGGTTAGGGTTAAGTTTAGGGTTGAATGTTTATGGTTTAGGGTTAAAGGCTTAGGATTTTGGGTTTCGGGTTCAGGATGTTGGTTTGAGGTTCAGGGTTTAAGTCTTATGATTTTGGGTTTCATGTTTAGGGTGTTGGGTATATGGTTTAGGTTTAACGTTGAGGGTTTAGGATTTAAGGTTTAGGTTTAACGTTGAGGGTTATGGGTTTAGGGTTTATGGTTTCAGCTTTAGGTTTAGAGTTTTCGGGCTAAGGTTTAGTGTTTGGGGTTTAGGGTTAGGGTTAGGGTTTAGGGTTTAGGGTTTAGGTGGTAGGGTTTAGGGTTCAGGGTTTCAGCTTTAGGTTTAGAGTTTTTGTGTTAAGGTTTATTGTTTGGGGTTTAGGGTTAGGGTTACAGTTAGGGTTAGGATTAGGGTTTAGGGTTTAGGTCTTATGATTTAGGGTTTTGGGTTTAGGGTGTTGGGTATACGTTTTAGGTTTCACGTTGAGTGTTTAGGATTTAAGGTTTAGGGTTTCGGGTTAAGGGTTTAGGGTTTAATATTTTGTGCTTTTGGGTTTAGGTTTTCTGATTTAGGTTTTGAGTTTTCGTTTTAAGGTTTAGTGTTTGGGGTTTAGGGTTAGGGATATGGTTGGGGTTAGGGTTAGGGTTTAGGGTTTAGGGTTTAGTCTTTAGGGTTTTGAGTTTAGGTGTAGGGTTTCTTGTTTAAGGTTTAGGGCTAAAGCTTTCGGTTTAGGGTTTTTGTGTTAGGGTTTATGGTTTGGGGTTTAGGGTTAGAGTTAGGGTTAGGGTCAAGGATTTAGGGTTTTGGGTTTATGGTTTAGGGTATAGGGTTTAGGGTTTAAGGTTTAAGGTTTATGAATTCAGCTTTAGGTTTCGGGTTTTAGTGTTATGTATTAGGGTATAGGGTTGAGGGTTTAAGGTTTAGGTAAGGGTATAGAGTTTAAGGTTTAAGGTTGTAAGGGTTTAGGGTTTATGGTTTGGAATTAAGGGTTTATAGTTTTGTTTTTAGGTGTTAATGTTTAGGAATTAGGTTTGCGATTTAGGGTTTACTGTTTAGGGTTTAGGTTTTAGGGTTTAGATTTTGGAATTTGGTTATGGGTTTAAAGGTTAGGGTTAAGTTTAGGGTTTAATGTTTATGGTTTAGGGTTAAAAGTTTAGGATTTTGGGTTTCGGGTTCAGGATGTTGGTTTGTGGTTTAGGGTTTAAGTCTTATGATTTTGGGTTTCATGTTTAGGGTGTTGGGTATATGGTATAGGTTTAACATTGAGGGTTTAGGATTTAAGGTTTAGGTTTAACGTTGAGGTTTATGGGTTTAGGGTTTATGGTTTCAGCTTTAGGTTTAGGGTTTTCATATTAGGGTTTATGGTTTGGGGTTTAGGGTTAGGGTTAGGGTTTAGGGTTTAGGGTTTAGGTGTTAGGGTTTAGAGTTCAGGGTTTCAGCTTTAGGTTCAGAGTTTTCGTGTTAAGGTTTAGTGTTTGGTGTTTAGGGTTAGGGTTACAGTTAGGGTTAGGATTAGGATTAGGGTATAGGGTTTACGTTTAACGTTGAGGGTTATGGGTTTAGGGTTTATGGTTTCAGCTTTAGGTTTAGTGTTTTCGGGCTAAGGTTTAGTGTTTGGGGTTTAGGGTTAGGGTTAGGGTTTAGGGTTTAGGGTTTAGGTGGTAGGGTTTAAGGTTCAGGGTTTAGCTTTAGGTTTAGAGTTTTCGTGTTAAGGTTTATTGTTTGGGGTTTAGGGTTAGGGTTACAGTTAGGGTTAAGATTAAGGTTTAGGGTTTAGGGTTTAGGGTTGGAGTTTAGGTGTAGGGTTTCTGGTTTAAGGTTTAGGGTTTCAGCTTTAGGTTTAGGGTTTTCTGGTAAAGGTTTAGGGTTTGGGGTTTAGGGTTAGGGTTAGGGTTAGGGTTAAGGTTTAGGGTTTAGGTCTTATGATTTAGGGTTTTGGGTTTAGTGTGTTGGGTATAGGTTTTAGGTTTCATGTTGAGGGTTTAGGATTTAAGGTTTAGGGTTTCGTGTTAAGGGTTTAGGGTTTAATATTTTGTGCTTTTAGGTTTATGTTTTCTGATTTAGGTTTTGAGTTTTCGTTTTAAGGTTTAGTGTTTGGGGTTTAGGGTTAGGGATAGGGTTGGGGTTAGGGTTAGGGTTTAGGGTTTAGGGTTTAGTCTTTAGGGTTTGGAGTTTAGGTGTAGGGTTTCTTGTTTAAGGTTTAGGGTTAAAGCTTTAGGTTTATGGTTTTCGTGTCAGGGTTTATGGTTTGGGGTTTAGGGTTAGGGTTAGGGTTTAGGGTTTAGGGTTTAGGGTTTTGGGTTTTTGAGTTTAGGGTTTATGGTTTAGGGTATAGGGTTTAGGGTTTAAGGTTTAAGGTTTATGAATTCAGCTTTAGGTTTCGGGTTTTAGTGTTATGTATTAGGGTATAGGGTTTAGGGTTTAAGGTTTAGGTAAGAGTATAGAGTTTAAGGTTTAAGGTTGTAAGGGTTTAGGGTTTATGGTTTGGAATTAAGGGTTTATAGTTTTGTTTTTAGGTGTTAATGTTTAGGAATTAGGTTTGCGATTTAGGGTTTACTGTTTAGGGTTTAGGTTTTAGGGTTTAGATTTTGGAATTGGGTTATGGGTTTAAAGGTTAGGGTTAAGTTTAGGGTTAAAGGTTTAGGATTTTGGGTTTCGGGTTCAGGATGTTGGTTTGAGGTTTAGGGTTTAAGTCTTATGATTTTGGGTTTCATGTTTAGGGTGTTGGGTATATGGTTTAGGTTTAACGTTGAGGGTTTAGGATTTAAGGTTTAGGTTTAACGTTGAGGGTTACGGGTTTAGGGTTTATGGTTTCAGCTTTAGGTTTACAGTTTTCGGGCTAAGGTTTAGTGTTCGGGGTTTAGGGTTAGGGTTAGGGTTTAGGGTTTAGAGTTTAGGTGGTAGGGTTTAGGGTTTAGGTGGTAGGGTTTAGGGTTTAGTGTTTAGGGTTTAGGGTTTCAGCTTTAGGTTTAAAGTTTTCGTGTTAAGGTTTATTGTTTGGGGTTTAGGGTTAGGGTTACAGTTAGGGTTAGGATTAGGATTTAGGGTTTAGGTCTTATGATTTAGGGTTTTGGGTTTAGGGTGTTGGGTATAGGTTTTAGGTTTCACGTTGAGTGTTTAGGATTTAAGGTTTAGGGTTTCGGGTTAAGGGTTTAGGGTTTAATATTTTGTGCTTTTGGGTTTAGGTTTTCTGATTCAGGTTTTGAGTTTTCGTTTTAAGGTTTAGTGTTTGGGGTTTAGGGTTAGGGATAGGGTTGGGGTTAGGGTTAGGGTTTAGGGTTTAGGGTTTAGTCTTTAGGGTTTGGAGTTTAGGTGTAGGGTTTCTTGTTTAAGGTTTAGGGTTAAAGCTTTAGGTTTATGGTTTTCGTGTCAGGGTTTATGGTTTGGGGTTTAGGGTTAGGGTTAGGGTTTAGGGTTTAGGGTTTAGGGTTTTGGGTTTTTGAGTTTAGGGTTTATGGTTTAGGGTATAGGGTTTAGGGTTTAAGGTTTAAGGTTTATGAATTCAGCTTTAGGTTTCGGGTTTTAGTGTTATGTATTAGGGTATAGGGTATAGGGTTTAAGGTTTAGGTAAGGGTATAGAGTTTAAGGTTTAAGGTTGTAAGGGTTTAGGGTTTATGGTTTGGAATTAAGGGTTTATAGTTTTGTTTTTAGGTGTTAATGTTTAGGAATTAGGTTTTGCGATTTAGGGTTTACTGTTTAGGGTTTAGGTTTTAGGGTTTAGATTTTGGAATTGGGTTATGGGTTTAAAGGTTAGGGTTAAGTTTAGGGTTTAATGTTTATGGTTTAGGGTTAAAGGTTTAGGATTTTGGGTTTCGGGTTCAGGATGTTGGTTTGAGGTTCAGGGTTTAAGTCTTATGATTTTGGGTTTCATGTTTAGGGTGTTGGGTATATGGTTTAGGTTTAACGTTGAGGGTTTAGGATTTAAGGTTTAGGTTTAACGTTGAGGTTTATGGGTTTAGGGTTTATGGTTTCAGCTTTAGGTTTAGGGTTTTCATATTAGGGTTTATGGTTTGGGGTTTAGGGTTAGGGTTAGGGTTTAGGGTTTAGGGTTTAGGTGTTAGGGTTTAGAGTTCAGGGTTTCAGCTTTAGGTTCAGAGTTTTCGTGTTAAGGTTTAGTGTTTGGTGTTTAGGGTTAGGGTTACAGTTAGGGTTAGGATTAGGATTAGGGTATAGGGTTTACGTTTAACGTTGAGGGTTATGGGTTTAGGGTTTATGGTTTCAGCTTTAGGTTTAGTGTTTTCGGGCTAAGGTTTAGTGTTTGGGGTTTAGGGTTAGGGTTAGGGTTTAGGGTTTAGGGTTTAGGTGGTAGGGTTTAAGGTTCAGGGTTTAGCTTTAGGTTTAGAGTTTTCGTGTTAAGGTTTATTGTTTGGGGTTTAGGGTTAGGGTTACAGTTAGGGTTAAGATTAAGGTTTAGGGTTTAGGGTTTAGGGTTGGAGTTTAGGTGTAGGGTTTCTGGTTTAAGGTTTAGGGTTTCAGCTTTAGGTTTAGGGTTTTCTGGTAAAGGTTTAGGGTTTGGGGTTTAGGGTTAGGGTTAGGGTTAGGGTTAAGGTTTAGGGTTTAGGTCTTATGATTTAGGGTTTTGGGTTTAGTGTGTTGGGTATAGGTTTTAGGTTTCATGTTGAGGGTTTAGGATTTAAGGTTTAGGGTTTCGTGTTAAGGGTTTAGGGTTTAATATTTTGTGCTTTTAGGTTTATGTTTTCTGATTTAGGTTTTGAGTTTTCGTTTTAAGGTTTAGTGTTTGGGGTTTAGGGTTAGGGATAGGGTTGGGGTTAGGGTTAGGGTTTAGGGTTTAGGGTTTAGTCTTTAGGGTTTGGAGTTTAGGTGTAGGGTTTCTTGTTTAAGGTTTAGGGTTAAAGCTTTAGGTTTATGGTTTTCGTGTCAGGGTTTATGGTTTGGGGTTTAGGGTTAGGGTTAGGGTTTAGGGTTTAGGGTTTAGGGTTTTGGGTTTTTGAGTTTAGGGTTTATGGTTTAGGGTATAGGGTTTAGGGTTTAAGGTTTAAGGTTTATGAATTCAGCTTTAGGTTTCGGGTTTTAGTGTTATGTATTAGGGTATAGGGTTTAGGGTTTAAGGTTTAGGTAAGAGTATAGAGTTTAAGGTTTAAGGTTGTAAGGGTTTAGGGTTTATGGTTTGGAATTAAGGGTTTATAGTTTTGTTTTTAGGTGTTAATGTTTAGGAATTAGGTTTGCGATTTAGGGTTTACTGTTTAGGGTTTAGGTTTTAGGGTTTAGATTTTGGAATTGGGTTATGGGTTTAAAGGTTAGGGTTAAGTTTAGGGTTAAAGGTTTAGGATTTTGGGTTTCGGGTTCAGGATGTTGGTTTGAGGTTTAGGGTTTAAGTCTTATGATTTTGGGTTTCATGTTTAGGGTGTTGGGTATATGGTTTAGGTTTAACGTTGAGGGTTTAGGATTTAAGGTTTAGGTTTAACGTTGAGGGTTACGGGTTTAGGGTTTATGGTTTCAGCTTTAGGTTTACAGTTTTCGGGCTAAGGTTTAGTGTTCGGGGTTTAGGGTTAGGGTTAGGGTTTAGGGTTTAGAGTTTAGGTGGTAGGGTTTAGGGTTTAGGTGGTAGGGTTTAGGGTTTAGTGTTTAGGGTTTAGGGTTTCAGCTTTAGGTTTAAAGTTTTCGTGTTAAGGTTTATTGTTTGGGGTTTAGGGTTAGGGTTACAGTTAGGGTTAGGATTAGGATTTAGGGTTTAGGTCTTATGATTTAGGGTTTTGGGTTTAGGGTGTTGGGTATAGGTTTTAGGTTTCACGTTGAGTGTTTAGGATTTAAGGTTTAGGGTTTCGGGTTAAGGGTTTAGGGTTTAATATTTTGTGCTTTTGGGTTTAGGTTTTCTGATTCAGGTTTTGAGTTTTCGTTTTAAGGTTTAGTGTTTGGGGTTTAGGGTTAGGGATAGGGTTGGGGTTAGGGTTAGGGTTTAGGGTTTAGGGTTTAGTCTTTAGGGTTTGGAGTTTAGGTGTAGGGTTTCTTGTTTAAGGTTTAGGGTTAAAGCTTTAGGTTTATGGTTTTCGTGTCAGGGTTTATGGTTTGGGGTTTAGGGTTAGGGTTAGGGTTTAGGGTTTAGGGTTTAGGGTTTTGGGTTTTTGAGTTTAGGGTTTATGGTTTAGGGTATAGGGTTTAGGGTTTAAGGTTTAAGGTTTATGAATTCAGCTTTAGGTTTCGGGTTTTAGTGTTATGTATTAGGGTATAGGGTATAGGGTTTAAGGTTTAGGTAAGGGTATAGAGTTTAAGGTTTAAGGTTGTAAGGGTTTAGGGTTTATGGTTTGGAATTAAGGGTTTATAGTTTTGTTTTTAGGTGTTAATGTTTAGGAATTAGGTTTTGCGATTTAGGGTTTACTGTTTAGGGTTTAGGTTTTAGGGTTTAGATTTTGGAATTGGGTTATGGGTTTAAAGGTTAGGGTTAAGTTTAGGGTTTAATGTTTATGGTTTAGGGTTAAAGGTTTAGGATTTTGGGTTTCGGGTTCAGGATGTTGGTTTGAGGTTCAGGGTTTAAGTCTTATGATTTTGGGTTTCATGTTTAGGGTGTTGGGTATATGGTTTAGGTTTAACGTTGAGGGTTTAGGATTTAAGGTTTAGGTTTAACGTTGAGGGTTATGGGTTTAGGGTTTATGGTTTCAGCTTTAGGTTTAGAGTTTTCGGGCTAAGGTTTAGTGTTTGGGGTTTAGGGTTAGGGTTAGGGTTTAGGGTTTAGGGTTTAGGTGGTAGGGTTTAGGGTTCAGGGTTTCAGCTTTAGGTTTAGAGTTTTTGTGTTAAGGTTTATTGTTTGGGGTTTAGGGTTAGGGTTACAGTTAGGGTTAGGATTAGGGTTTAGGGTTTAGGTCTTATGATTTAGGGTTTTGGGTTTAGGGTGTTGGGTATACGTTTTAGGTTTCACGTTGAGTGTTTAGGATTTAAGGTTTAGGGTTTCGGGTTAAGGGTTTAGGGTTTAATATTTTGTGCTTTTGGGTTTAGGTTTTCTGATTTAGGTTTTGAGTTTTCGTTTTAAGGTTTAGTGTTTGGGGTTTAGGGTTAGGGATAGGGTTGGGGTTAGGGTTAGGGTTTAGGGTTTAGGGTTTAGTCTTTATGGTTTTGAGTTTAGGTGTAGGGTTTCTTGTTTAAGGTTTAAGGTTAAAGCTTTAGGTTTAAGGTTTTCGTTTTAGGGTTTATGGTTTGTGCTTTAGGGTTAGAGTTAGGGTTAGGGTCTAGGATTTAGGGTTTTGGGTTTTTGAGTTTTGGGTTTATGGTTTAGGGTATAGGGTTTAGGGTTTAAGGTTTAAGGTTTATGAATTCAGCTTTTGGTTTCGGGATTTAGTGTTATGTATTAGGGTATAGGGTTTAGGGTTTAAGGTTTAGGTAAGAGTATAGAGTTTAAGGTTTAAGGTTGTAAGGGTTTAGGGTTTATGGTTTGGAATTAAGGGTTTATAGTTTTGTTTTTAGGTGTTAATGTTTAGGAATTAGGTTTGCGATTTAGGGTTTACTGTTTAGGGTTTAGGTTTTAGGGTTTAGATTTTGGAATTGGGTTATGGGTTTAAAGGTTAGGGTTAAGTTTAGGGTTTAATGGTTATGGTTTAGGGTTAAAGGTTTAGGATTTTGGGTTTCGGGTCAGGATGTTGGTTTGAGGTTTAGGTTTTAAGTCTTATGATTTTGGGTTTCATGTTTAGGGTGTTGGGTATATGGTTTAGGTTTAACGTTGAGGGTTTAGGATTTAAGGTTTAGGTTTAACGTTGAGGGTTACGGGTTTAGGGTTTATGGTTTCAGCTTTAGGTTTAGAGTTTTCGGGCTAAGGTTTAGTGTTCGGGGTTTAGGGTTAGGGTTAGGGTTTAGGGTTTAGGGTTTAGGTGGTAAGGTTTAGGGTTTAGGTGGTAGGGTTTAGGGTTTAGGGTTTAAGGTTTAGGGTTTCAGCTTTAGGTTTAGAGTTTTCGTGTTAAGGTTTATTGTTTGGGGTTCAGGGTTAGGGTTACGGTTAGGGTTAGGATTAGGATTTAGTGTTTAGGTCTTATGATTTAGGGTTTTGGGTTTAGGGTGTTGGGTATAGGTTTTAGGTTTCACGTTGAGTGTTTAGGATTAAAGGTTTAGGGTTTCGGGTTAAGGGTTTAGGGTTTAATATGTTGTGCTTTTGGGTTTAGGTTTTCTGATTTAGGTTTTGAGTTTTCGTTTTAAGGTTTAGTGTTTGGGGTTTAGGGTTAGGGATAGGGTTGGGGTTAGGGTTAGGGTTTAGGGTTTAGGGTTTAGTCTTTAGGGTTTTGAGTTTAGGTGTAGGGTTTCTTGTTTAAGGTTTAGGGCTAAAGCTTTAGGTTTAGGGTTTTTGTGTTAGGGTTTATGGTTTGGGGTTTAGGGTTAGAGTTAGGGTTAGGGTCTAGGATTTAGGGTTTTGTGTTTTTGAGTTTTGGGTTTATGGTTTAGGGTTTCGGGTTAAGGGTTTAGGGTTTAATATTTTGTGCTTTTAGGTTTAGGTTTTCTGATTTAGGTTTTGAGTTTTCGTTTTAAGGTTTAGTGTTTGGGGTTTAGGGTTAAGGATAGGGTTGGGGTTAGGGTTAGGGTTTAGGGTTTAGGGTTTAGTCTTTAGGGTTTGGAGTTTAGGTGTTGGGTTTCTTGTTTAAGGTTTAGGGTTAAAGCTTTAGGTTTATGGTTTTCGTGTCAGGGTTTATGGTTTGGGGTTTAGGGTTAGGGTTAGGGTTTAGGGTTTAGGGTTTAGGGTTTTGGGTTTTTGAGTTTAGGGTTTATGGTTTAGGGTTTATGGCTTAGGGTATAGGGTTTAGGGTTTAAGGTTTAAGGTTTATGAATTCAGCTTTAGGTTTCGGGTTTTAGTGTTATGTATTAGGGTATAGGGTTTAGGGTTTAAGGTTTAGGTAAGGGTATAGAGTTTAAGGTTTAAGGTTGTAAGGGTTTAGGGTTTATGGTTTTGAATTAAGGGTTTATAGTTTTGTTTTTAGGTGTTAATGTTTAGGAATTAGGTTTGCGATTTAGGGTTTACTGTTTAGGGTTTAGGTTTTAGGGTTTAGATTTTGGAATTGGGTTATGGGTTTAAAGGTTAGGGTTAAGTTTAGGGTTGAATGTTTATGGTTTAGGGTTAAAGGCTTAGGATTTTGGGTTTCGGGTTCAGGATGTTGGTTTGAGGTTCAGGGTTTAAGTCTTATGATTTTGGGTTTCATGTTTAGGGTGTTGGGTATATGGTTTAGGTTTAACGTTGAGGGTTTAGGATTTAAGGTTTAGGTTTAACGTTGAGGGTTATGGGTTTAGGGTTTATGGTTTCAGCTTTAGGTTTAGAGTTTTCGGGCTAAGGTTTAGTGTTTGGGGTTTAGGGTTAGGGTTAGGGTTTAGGGTTTAGGGTTTAGGTGGTAGGGTTTAGGGTTCAGGGTTTCAGCTTTAGGTTTAGAGTTTTTGTGTTAAGGTTTATTGTTTGGGGTTTAGGGTTAGGGTTACAGTTAGGGTTAGGATTAGGGTTTAGGGTTTAGGTCTTATGATTTAGGGTTTTGGGTTTAGGGTGTTGGGTATACGTTTTAGGTTTCACGTTGAGTGTTTAGGATTTAAGGTTTAGGGTTTCGGGTTAAGGGTTTAGGGTTTAATATTTTGTGCTTTTGGGTTTAGGTTTTCTGATTTAGGTTTTGAGTTTTCGTTTTAAGGTTTAGTGTTTGGGGTTTAGGGTTAGGGATATGGTTGGGGTTAGGGTTAGGGTTTAGGGTTTAGGGTTTAGTCTTTAGGGTTTTGAGTTTAGGTGTAGGGTTTCTTGTTTAAGGTTTAGGGCTAAAGCTTTCGGTTTAGGGTTTTTGTGTTAGGGTTTATGGTTTGGGGTTTAGGGTTAGAGTTAGGGTTAGGGTCAAGGATTTAGGGTTTTGGGTTTATGGTTTAGGGTATAGGGTTTAGGGTTTAAGGTTTAAGGTTTATGAATTCAGCTTTAGGTTTCGGGTTTTAGTGTTATGTATTAGGGTATAGGGTTTAGGGTTTAAGGTTTAGGTAAGGGTATAGAGTTTAAGGTTTAAGGTTGTAAGGGTTTAGGGTTTATGGTTTGGAATTAAGGGTTTATAGTTTTGTTTTTAGGTGTTAATGTTTAGGAATTAGGTTTGCGATTTAGGGTTTACTGTTTAGGGTTTAGGTTTTAGGGTTTAGATTTTGGAATTTGGTTATGGGTTTAAAGGTTAGGGTTAAGTTTAGGGTTTAATGTTTATGGTTTAGGGTTAAAAGTTTAGGATTTTGGGTTTCGGGTTCAGGATGTTGGTTTGTGGTTTAGGGTTTAAGTCTTATGATTTTGGGTTTCATGTTTAGGGTGTTGGGTATATGGTATAGGTTTAACATTGAGGGTTTAGGATTTAAGGTTTAGGTTTAACGTTGAGGGTTATGGGTTTAGGGTTTATGGTTTCAGCTTTAGGTTTAGGGTTTTCATATTAGGGTTTATGGTTTGGGGTTTAGGGTTAGGGTTAGGGTTTAGGGTTTAGGGTTTAGGTGTTAGGGTTTAGAGTTCAGGGTTTCAGCTTTAGGTTCAGAGTTTTCGTGTTAAGGTTTAGTGTTTGGTGTTTAGGGTTAGGGTTACAGTTAGGGTTAGGATTAGGATTAGGGTATAGGGTTTACGTTTAACGTTGAGGGTTATGGGTTTAGGGTTTATGGTTTCAGCTTTAGGTTTAGTGTTTTCGGGCTAAGGTTTAGTGTTTGGGGTTTAGGGTTAGGGTTAGGGTTTAGGGTTTAGGGTTTAGGTGGTAGGGTTTAAGGTTCAGGGTTTCAGCTTTAGGTTTAGAGTTTTCGTGTTAAGGTTTATTGTTTGGGGTTTAGGGTTAGGGTTACAGTTAGGGTTAAGATTAAGGTTTAGGGTTTAGGGTTTAGGGTTGGAGTTTAGGTGTAGGGTTTCTGGTTTAAGGTTTAGGGTTTCAGCTTTAGGTTTAGGGTTTTCTGGTAAAGGTTTAGGGTTTGGGGTTTAGGGTTAGGGTTAGGGTTAGGGTTAAGGTTTAGGGTTTAGGTCTTATGATTTAGGGTTTTGGGTTTAGTGTGTTGGGTATAGGTTTTAGGTTTCATGTTGAGGGTTTAGGATTTAAGGTTTAGGGTTTCGTGTTAAGGGTTTAGGGTTTAATATTTTGTGCTTTTAGGTTTAGGTTTTCTGATTTAGGTTTTGAGTTTTCGTTTTAAGGTTTAGTGTTTGGGGTTTAGGGTTAGGGATAGGGTTGGGGTTAGGGTTAGGGTTTAGGGTTTAGGGTTTAGTCTTTAGGGTTTGGAGTTTAGGTGTAGGGTTTCTTGTTTAAGGTTTAGGGTTAAAGCTTTAGGTTTATGGTTTTCGTGTCAGGGTTTATGGTTTGGGGTTTAGGGTTAGGGTTAGGGTTTAGGGTTTAGGGTTTAGGGTTTTGGGTTTTTGAGTTTAGGGTTTATGGTTTAGGGTATAGGGTTTAGGGTTTAAGGTTTAAGGTTTATGAATTCAGCTTTAGGTTTCGGGTTTTAGTGTTATGTATTAGGGTATAGGGTTTAGGGTTTAAGGTTTAGGTAAGAGTATAGAGTTTAAGGTTTAAGGTTGTAAGGGTTTAGGGTTTATGGTTTGGAATTAAGGGTTTATAGTTTTGTTTTTAGGTGTTAATGTTTAGGAATTAGGTTTGCGATTTAGGGTTTACTGTTTAGGGTTTAGGTTTTAGGGTTTAGATTTTGGAATTGGGTTATGGGTTTAAAGGTTAGGGTTAAGTTTAGGGTTAAAGGTTTAGGATTTTGGGTTTCGGGTTCAGGATGTTGGTTTGAGGTTTAGGGTTTAAGTCTTATGATTTTGGGTTTCATGTTTAGGGTGTTGGGTATATGGTTTAGGTTTAACGTTGAGGGTTTAGGATTTAAGGTTTAGGTTTAACGTTGAGGGTTACGGGTTTAGGGTTTATGGTTTCAGCTTTAGGTTTACAGTTTTCGGGCTAAGGTTTAGTGTTCGGGGTTTAGGGTTAAGGTTAGGGTTTAGGGTTTAGAGTTTAGGTGGTAGGGTTTAGGGTTTAGGTGGTAGGGTTTAGGGTTTAGTGTTTAGGGTTTAGGGTTTCAGCTTTAGGTTTAAAGTTTTCGTGTTAAGGTTTATTGTTTGGGGTTTAGGGTTAGGGTTACAGTTAGGGTTAGGATTAGGATTTAGGGTTTAGGTCTTATGATTTAGGGTTTTGGGTTTAGGGTGTTGGGTATAGGTTTTAGGTTTCACGTTGAGTGTTTAGGATTTAAGGTTTAGGGTTTCGGGTTAAGGGTTTAGGGTTTAATATTTTGTGCTTTTGGGTTTAGGTTTTCTGATTCAGGTTTTGAGTTTTCGTTTTAAGGTTTAGTGTTTGGGGTTTAGGGTTAGGGATAGGGTTGGGGTTAGGGTTAGGGTTTAGGGTTTAGGGTTTAGTCTTTAGGGTTTTGAGTTTAGGTGTAGGGTTTCTTGTTTAAGGTTTAGGGCTAAAGCTTTAGGTTTAGGGTTTTTGTGTTAGTGTTTATGGTTTGGGGTTTAGGGTTAGAGTTAGGGTTAGGGTCTAGGATTTAGGGATTTGTGTTTTTGAGTTTTGGGTTTATGGTTTAGGGTATAGAGTTTAGGGTTTAAGGTTTAAGGTTTATGAATTCAGCTTTAGGTTTCGGGTTTTAGTGTTATGTATTAGGGTATAGGGTTTAGGGTTTAAGGTTTAGGTAAGGTTATAGAGTTTAAGGTTTAAGGTTGTAAGGGTTTAGGCTTTATGGTTTGGAATTAAGGGTTTATAGTTTTGTTTTTAGGTGTTAATGTTTAGGAATTAGGTTTGCGATTTAGGGTTTACTGTTTAGGGTTTAGGTTTTAGGGTTTAGATTTTGGAATTTGGTTATGGGTTTAAAGGTTAGGGTTAAGTTTAGGGTTTAATGTTTATGGTTTAGGGATAAAAGTTTAGGATTTTGGGTTTCGGGTTCAGGATGTTGGTTTGTGGTTTAGGGTTTAAGTCTTATGATTTTGGGTTTCATGTTTAGGGTGTTAGGTATATGGTTTAGGTTTAACATTGAGGATTTAGGATTTAAGGTTTAGGTTTAACGTTGAGGGTTATGGGTTTAGGGTTTATGGTTTCAGCTTTAGGTTTAGGGTTTTCATATCTGGGTTTATGGTTTGGGGTTTAGGGTTAGGGTTAGGGTTTAGGGTTTAGGGTTTAGGTGTTAGGGTTTAGGGTTTAGGGTTTAGGTGTTAGGGTTAGGGTTACAGTTAGGGTTAGGATTAGGATTAGGGTATAGGGTTTAGGGCTGGAGTTTAGGTGTAGGGTTTCTGGTTCAAGGTTTAGGGTTTAAGGTTTAGGGTTTAAGCTTTAGGTTTAGGGTTTTCTTGTAAAATTTTAGGGTTTCAGGTTTAGGGTTAGGGCTAAGGTTAGGGTTATGGTTTAGGGTTTAGGTCTTATGATTTAGGGTTTTGGGTTTAGGGTGTTGGTTATAGGTTTTTGGTTTCACGTTGAGGGTTTAGGATTTAAGGTTTAGGGTTTCGGGTTAAGAGTTTAGGGTTTAATATTTTGTTGTTTTGGGTTTAGGTTTTCAGATTTAGGTTTAGAGTTTTCGTGTTAAGGTTTAGTGTTTGGGGTTTAGGGTTAGGGATAGTGTTGGGGTTAGGGTTAGGGTTTAGGGTTTAGGGTTTAGGTTTTAGGGTTCGGAGTTTAGGTGTAGGGTTTCTAGTTTAAGGTTTAGGGTTTAAGCTTTAGATTTAGGGTTTTCATGTCTGGGTTTATGGTTTGGGGTTTAGGGTTAGGGTTAGGGTTAGGGTTTTGGGTTTAGGGTTTTGGGTTTGGAGTTTAGGGTTTATGCTTTAGGGTATAGGTTTTAGGGTTTAAGGCTTAAGGTTTAGGGTTTAGGGTTTAGGGTTGGAGTTTAGGTGTAGGGTTTCTGGTTTAAGGTTTAGGGTTTGGGGTTTAGGGTTAGGGTTAGGGTTAGGGTTAGGGGTTAGGGTTTAGGTCTTATGATTTAGGGTTTTGGGTTTAGGGTGTTGGGGTTTAAGGTTTAGGGTTTAGAGTTTTCTTGTTAAGGTTTAGTGGTTGGGGTTTAGGGTTAGAGTTAGGGTTAGGGTTAGGGTTTAGGGATTAGGGTTTAGGGTTTAGGGTTAGAGTTTAGGTGTAGGGTTTCTGGTTTAAGGTTTAGGGTTTCAGCTTTAGGTTTAGGGTTTTTTTGTAAAGGTTTAGGGTTTAGGGTTTAGGGTTAGGGTTAGGGTTAGGGTTTAGGGTTTAGGTCTTATGATTTAGGGTTTTGAGTTTAGGGTGTTGGATATATGTTTTAGGTTTAACGTTCAGGGTTTAGGATTTAAGGTTTAGGGTTTAATATTTTGGGGTTTTGGGTTTAGGGTTTCTGATTTAGGTTTTTAGTTTTCGTGTTAAGGTTTAGTGTTTGGGGTTTAGGGTTAGGGATAGGGTTGGGGTTAGGGTTAGGGTTTAGGGTTTAGGGTTTAGTGATTAGGGTTTGGAGTTTAGGTGTAGGGTTTCTTGTTTAAGGTTTAGGGTTAAAACTTTAGGTTTAGGGTTTTCGTGTCAGGGTTTATGGTTTAGGGTTTAGGGTTAGGGTTAGGGTTAGGGTTTAGGGTTTAGGGTTTTGGGTTTTTGAGTTTTGGGTTGATGGTTGAGGGTATAGGGTTTAGAGTTTAAGGTTTAAGGTTTATGAATTCAGCTTTAGGTTTCGGGTTTTAGTGTTATGTATTTGGGTATAGGGTTTAGGGTTTAAGGTTTAGGTTAGGGTATAGGGTTTAGGGTTTAAGGTTGTATGGGTTTAGGGTTTATGGTTTGGAATTAAGGGTTTATAGTTTTGTTTTTAGGTGTTAATGTTTAGGATTTAGGTTTGCGATTTAGGGTTTAATGTTTAGGGTTTAGGTTTTAGGGTTTAGATTTTGGAATTGGGTTATGGGTTTAAAGGTTAGGGTTAAGTTTAGGGTTTAATGTTTATGGTTTAGGGTTAAAGGTTTAGGATTTTGGGTTTCGGGTTCAGGATGTTGGTTTGTGGTTTATGGTTTAAGTCTTATGATTTTGGGTTTCATGTTTAGGGTGTTGGGTATATGGTTTAGGTTTAACATTAAGGGTTTAGGATTTAAGGTTTAGGTTTAACGTTGAGGGTTATGGGTTTAGGGTTTATGGTTTCAGCTTTAGGGTTAGGGTTTTCATATCAGGGTTTATGGTTTGGGGTTTAGGGTTAGGGTTAGGGTTTAGGGTTTAGGGTTTAGGTGTTAGGGTTTAGGGTTCAGGGTTTCAGCTTTAGTTTTAGAGTTTTCGTGTTAAGGTTTAGTGTTTGGTGTTTAGGGTTAGGGTTACAGTTAGGGTTAGGATTAGGATTAGGGTATAGGGTTTAGGTTTAACGTTGAGGGTTATGGGTTTAGGGTTTACGGTTTCAGCTTTAGGTTTAGTGTTTTCGGGCTAAGGTTTAGTGTTTGGGGTTTAGGGTTAGGGTTAGGGTTTAGGGTTTAGGGTTTAGGTGGTAGGGTTTAGGGTTTAGGGTTGGAGTTTAGGTGTAGGGTTTCTGGTTTAAGGTTTAGGGTTTAAGCTTTAGGTTTAGTGTTTTCTTGTAAAAGTTTAGGGTTTGGGGTTTAGGGTTAGGGTTAGGGTTAGGGTTAGGGGTTAGGGTTTAGGTCTTATGATTTAGGGTTTTGGGTTTAGGGTGTTGGGGTTTAAGGTTTAGGGTTTAGGGTTTATGGTTTACGCTTTAGGGTTTAGGGTTTAGGGTTTAAGGTTTAGGTTTAGGGTTTTCTTGTAAAATTTTAGGGTTTCAGGTTTAGTGTTAGGGCTAAGGTTAGGGTTATGGTTTAGGGTTTAGGTCCTATGATTTAGGGTTTTGGGTTTAGGGTGTTGGTTATAGGTTTTTGGTTTCACGTTGAGGGTTTTTGATTTAAGGTTTAGGGTTTCGGGTTAAGAGTTTAGGGTTTAATATTTTGTGGTTTTGGGTTTAGGTTTTCAGATTTAGGTTTAGAGTTTTCGTGTTAAGGTTTAGTGTTTGGGGTTTAGGGTTAGGGATAGTGTTGGGGTTAGGGTTAGGGTTTAGGGTTTAGGGTTTAGGTTTTAGGGTTCGGAGTTTAGGTGTAGGGTTTCTAGTTTAAGGTTTAGGGTTTAAGCTTTAGATTTAGTGTTTTCATGTCTGGGTTTATGGTTTGGGGTTTAGGGTTAGGGTTAGGGTTAGGGTTTTGGGTTTAGGGTTTTGGGTTTGGAGTTTAGGGTTTATGCTTTAGGGTATAGGTTTTAGGGTTTAAGGTTTAAGGTTTAGGGTTTAGGGTTTAGGGTTTAGGGTTGGAGTTTAGGTGTAGGGTTTCTGGTTTAAGGTTTAGGGTTTAAGCTTTAGGTTTAGTGTTTTCTTGTAAAAGTTTAGGGTTTGGGGTTTAGGGTTAGGGTTAGGGTTAGGGTTAGGGGTTAGGGTTTAGGTCTTATGATTTAGGGTTTTGGGTTTAGGGTGTTGGGGTTTAAGGTTTAGGGTTTAGGGTTTAGGGTTAGGGTTAGGGTTAGGGTTTAGGGTTTAGGTCTTATGATTTAGGGTTTTGAGTTTAGGGTGTTGGATATATGTTTTAGGTTTAACGTTCAGGGTTTAGGATTTAAGGTTTAGGGTTTAATATTTTGGGGTTTTGGGTTTAGGGTTTCTGATTTAGGTTTTTAGTTTTCGTGTTAAGGTTTAGTGTTTGGGGTTTAGGGTTAGGGATAGGGTTGGGGTTAGGGTTAGGGTTTAGGGTTTAGGGTTTAGTGATTAGGGTTTGGAGTTTAGGTGTAGGGTTTCTTGTTTAAGGTTTAGGGTTAAAACTTTAGGTTTAGGGTTTTCGTGTCAGGGTTTATGGTTTAGGGTTTAGGGTTAGGGTTAGGGTTAGGGTTTAGGGTTTAGGGTTTTGGGTTTTTGAGTTTTGGGTTGATGGTTGAGGGTATAGGGTTTAGAGTTTAAGGTTTAAGGTTTATGAATTCAGCTTTAGGTTTCGGGTTTTAGTGTTATGTATTTGGGTATAGGGTTTAGGGTTTAAGGTTTAGGTTAGGGTATAGGGTTTAGGGTTTAAGGTTGTATGGGTTTAGGGTTTATGGTTTGGAATTAAGGGTTTATAGTTTTGTTTTTAGGTGTTAATGTTTAGGATTTAGGTTTGCGATTTAGGGTTTAATGTTTAGGGTTTAGGTTTTAGGGTTTAGATTTTGGAATTGGGTTATGGGTTTAAAGGTTAGGGTTAAGTTTAGGGTTTAATGTTTATGGTTTAGGGTTAAAGGTTTAGGATTTTGGGTTTCGGGTTCAGGATGTTGGTTTGTGGTTTATGGTTTAAGTCTTATGATTTTGGGTTTCATGTTTAGGGTGTTGGGTATATGGTTTAGGTTTAACATTAAGGGTTTAGGATTTAAGGTTTAGGTTTAACGTTGAGGGTTATGGGTTTAGGGTTTATGGTTTCAGCTTTAGGGTTAGGGTTTTCATATCAGGGTTTATGGTTTGGGGTTTAGGGTTAGGGTTAGGGTTTAGGGTTTAGGGTTTAGGTGTTAGGGTTTAGGGTTCAGGGTTTCAGCTTTAGTTTTAGAGTTTTCGTGTTAAGGTTTAGTGTTTGGTGTTTAGGGTTAGGGTTACAGTTAGGGTTAGGATTAGGATTAGGGTATAGGGTTTAGGTTTAACGTTGAGGGTTATGGGTTTAGGGTTTACGGTTTCAGCTTTAGGTTTAGTGTTTTCGGGCTAAGGTTTAGTGTTTGGGGTTTAGGGTTAGGGTTAGGGTTTAGGGTTTAGGGTTTAGGTGGTAGGGTTTAGGGTTTAGGGTTGGAGTTTAGGTGTAGGGTTTCTGGTTTAAGGTTTAGGGTTTAAGCTTTAGGTTTAGTGTTTTCTTGTAAAAGTTTAGGGTTTGGGGTTTAGGGTTAGGGTTAGGGTTAGGGTTAGGGGTTAGGGTTTAGGTCTTATGATTTAGGGTTTTGGGTTTAGGGTGTTGGGGTTTAAGGTTTAGGGTTTAGGGTTTATGGTTTACGCTTTAGGGTTTAGGGTTTAGGGTTTAAGGTTTAGGTTTAGGGTTTTCTTGTAAAATTTTAGGGTTTCAGGTTTAGTGTTAGGGCTAAGGTTAGGGTTATGGTTTAGGGTTTAGGTCCTATGATTTAGGGTTTTGGGTTTAGGGTGTTGGTTATAGGTTTTTGGTTTCACGTTGAGGGTTTTTGATTTAAGGTTTAGGGTTTCGGGTTAAGAGTTTAGGGTTTAATATTTTGTGGTTTTGGGTTTAGGTTTTCAGATTTAGGTTTAGAGTTTTCGTGTTAAGGTTTAGTGTTTGGGGTTTAGGGTTAGGGATAGTGTTGGGGTTAGGGTTAGGGTTTAGGGTTTAGGGTTTAGGTTTTAGGGTTCGGAGTTTAGGTGTAGGGTTTCTAGTTTAAGGTTTAGGGTTTAAGCTTTAGATTTAGTGTTTTCATGTCTGGGTTTATGGTTTGGGGTTTAGGGTTAGGGTTAGGGTTAGGGTTTTGGGTTTAGGGTTTTGGGTTTGGAGTTTAGGGTTTATGCTTTAGGGTATAGGTTTTAGGGTTTAAGGTTTAAGGTTTAGGGTTTAGGGTTTAGGGTTTAGGGTTGGAGTTTAGGTGTAGGGTTTCTGGTTTAAGGTTTAGGGTTTAAGCTTTAGGTTTAGTGTTTTCTTGTAAAAGTTTAGGGTTTGGGGTTTAGGGTTAGGGTTAGGGTTAGGGTTAGGGGTTAGGGTTTAGGTCTTATGATTTAGGGTTTTGGGTTTAGGGTGTTGGGGTTTAAGGTTTAGGGTTTAGAGTTTTCTTGTTAAGGTTTAGTGGTTTGGGTTTAGGGTTAGAGTTAGGGTTAGGGTTAGGGTTTAGGGATTAGGGTTTAGGGTTTAGGGTTAGAGTTTAGGTGTAGGGTTTCTGGTTTAAGGTTTAGGGTTTCAGCTTTAGGTTTAGGGTTTTTTTGTAAAGGTTTAGGGTTTAGGGTTTAGGGTTAGGGTTAGGGTTAGGGTTTAGGGTTTAGGTCTTATGATTTAGGGTTTTGAGTTTAGGGTGTTGGATATATGTTTTAGGTTTAACGTTCAGGGTTTAGGATTTAAGGTTTAGGGTTTAATATTTTGGGGTTTTGGGTTTAGGGTTTCTGATTTAGGTTTTTAGTTTTCGTGTTAAGGTTTAGTGTTTGGGGTTTAGGGTTAGGGATAGAGTTGGGGTTAGGGTTAGGGTTTAGGGTTTAGGGTTTAGTGTTTAGGGTTTGGAGTTTAGGTGTAGGGTTTCTTGTTTAAGGTTTAGGGTTTAAACTTTAGGTTTAGGGTTTTCGTGTCAGGGTTTATGGTTTAGGGTTTAGGGTTAGGGTTAGGGTAAGGGTTTAGGGTTTAGGGTTTTGGGTTTTTGAGTTTTGGGTTGATGGTTTAGGGTATAGGGTTTAGAGTTTAAGGTTTAAGGTTTATGAATTCAGCTTTAGGTTTCGGGTTTTAGTGTTATGTATTTGGGTATAGGGTTTAGGGTTTAAGGTTTAGGTTAGGGTATAGGGTTTAGGGTTTAAGGTTGTATGGGTTTAGGGTTTATGGTTTGGAGTTAAGGGTTTATAGTTTTGTTTTTAGGAGTTAATGTTTAGGATTTAGGTTTGCGATTTAGGGTTTAATGTTTAGGGTTTAGGTTTTAGGGTTTAGATTTTGGAATTGGGTTATGGGTTTAAAGGTTAGGGTTAAGATTAGGGTTTAATGTTTATGGTTTAGGGTTAAAGGTTTAGGATTTTGGGTTTCGGGTTCAGGATGTTGGTTTGTGGTTTATGGTTTAAGTCTTATGATTTTGGGTTTCATGTTTAGGGTGTTGGGTATATGGTTTAGGTTTAACATTGAGGGTTTAGGATTTAAGGTTTAGGTTTAACGTTGAGGGTTATGGGTTTAGGGTTTATGGTTTCAGCTTTAGGGCTAGGGTTTTCATATCAGGGTTTATGGTTTGGGGTTTAGGGTTAGGGTTAGGGTTTAGGGTTTAGGGTTTAGGTGTTAGGGTTTAGGGTTCAGGGTTTCAGCTTTAGTTTTAGAGTTTTCGTGTTAAGGTTTAGTGTTTGGTGTTTAGGGTTAGGGTTACAGTTAGGGTTAGGATTAGGATTAGGGTATCGGGTTTAGGGTTGGAGTTTAGGTGTAGGGTTTAGGGTTTAAGGTTTAGGGTTTAAGCTTTAGGTTTAGGGTTTCCTTGTAAAAGTTTAGGGTTTCGGGTTTAGGGTTAGGGCTAAGGTTAGGGTTATGGTTTGGGGTTTAGGGTTAGGGTTAGGGTTTAGGGTTTAGGGTTTAGGGTTAGGGTTAGGGTTTAGGGTTATGGTTTAGGGTTTAGGGTTTAGGTGTTAGGGTTTAGGGTTCAGGGTTTCAGCTTTAGTTTTAGAGTTTTCGTGTTAAGGTTTAGTGTTTGGTGTTTAGGGTTAGGGTTACAGTTAGGGTTAGGATTAGGATTAGGGTATCGGGTTTAGGGTTGGAGTTTAGGTGTAGAGTTTAGGGTTTAAGGTTTAGGGTTTAAGCTTTAGGTTTAGGGTTTCCTTGTAAAAGTTTAGGGTTTCGGGTTTAGGGTTAGGGCTAAGGTTAGGGTTATTGTTTAGGGTTTAGGTCTTATGATTTAGGGTTTTGGGTTTAGGGTGTTGGTTATAGGTTTTTGGTTTCACGTTGAGGGTTTAGGATTTAAGGTTTAGGGTTTCGGGCTAAGAGTTTAGGGTTTAATATTTTGTGGTTTTGGGTTTAGGTTTTCAGATTTAGGTTTAGAGTTTTCGTGTTAAGGTTTAGTGTTTGGGGTTTATGGTTAGGGATAGTGTTGGGGTTAGGGTTAGGGTTTAGGGTTTAGGGTTTAGGTTTTAGGGTTTGGAGTTTAGGTGTAGGGTTTCTAGTTTAAGGTTTAGGGTTTAAGCTTTAGATTTAGGGTTTTCATGTCTGGGTTTATGGTTTGGGGTATAGGGTTAAGGTTAGGGTTAGGGTTTTGGGTTTAGGGTTTTGGGTTTGGAGTTTAGGGTTTATGCTTTAGGGTATAGGTTTTAGGGTTTAAGGTTTAAGGTTTAGGGTTTAGGGTTTAGGGTTTAGGGTTGGAGTTTAGGTGTAGGGTTTCTGGTTTAAGGTTTAGGGTTTAAGCTTTAGGTTTAGTGTTTTCTTGTAAAAGTTTAGGGTTTGGGGTTTAGGGTTAGGGTTAGGGTTAGGGTTAGGGGTTAGGGTTTAGGTCTTATGATTTAGGGTTTTGGGTTTAGGGTGTTGGGGTTTAAGGTTTAGGGTTTAGGGTTTATGGTTTAGGCTTTAGGGTTTAGGGTTTAGGGTTTAAGGTTTAGGGTTTAGAGTTTTCCTGTTAAGGTTTAGTGGTTGGGGTTTAGGGTTAGAGTTAGGGTTAAATTTAGGGTTTAGGGATTAGGGTTTAGGGTTTAGGGTTGGAGTTTAGGTGTAGGATTTCTGGTTTAAGGTTTAGGGTTTCAGGTTTAGGTTTAGGGTTTTTTTGTAAAGGTTTAGGGTTAGAGTTAGGGTTAGGGTCTAGGATTTAGGGTTTTGGGTTTTTGAGTTTTGGGTTTATGGTTTAGGGTATAGGGTTTAGGGTTTAAGGTTTAAGGTTTATGAATTCAGCTTTAGGTTTCGGGTTTTAGTGTTATGTATTTGGGTATAGGGTTTAGGGTTTAAGGTTTAGGTTAGGGTATAAGGTTTAGGGTTTAAGGTTGTATGGGTTTAGGGTTTATGGTTTGGAATTAAGGGTTTATAGTTTTGTTTTTAGGTGTTAATGTTTAGGATTTAGGTTTGCGATTTAGGGTTTAATGTTTAGGGTTTAGGTTTTAGGGTTTAGATTTTGGAATTGGGTTATGGGTTTAAAGGTTAGGGTTAAGTTTAGGGTTTAATGTTTATGGTTTAGGGTTAAAAGTTTAGGATTTTGGGTTTCGGGTTCAAGAAGTTGGTTTGTGGTTTATGGTTTAAGTCTTATGATTTTGGGTTTCATGTTTAGGGTGTTGGGTATATGGTTTAGGTTTAACATTGAGGGTTTAGGATTTAAGGTTTAGGTTTAACGTTGAGGGTTATGGGTTTAGGGTTTATGGTTTCAGCTTTAGGGCTAGGGTTTTCATATCAGGGTTTATGGTTTGGGGTTTAGGGTTAGGGTTAGGGTTTAGGGTTTAGGGTTTAGGTGTTAGGGTTTAGGGTTCAGGGTTCAGCTTTAGTTTTAGAGTTTTCGTGTTAAGGTTTAGTGTTTGGTGTTTAGGGTTAGGGTTACAGTTAGGGCTAGGATTAGGATTAGGGTATCGGGTTTAGGGTTGGAGTTTAGGTGTAGGGTTTAGGGTTTAAGGTTTAGGGTTTAAGCTTTAGGTTTAGGGTTTCCTTGTAAAAGTTTAGGGTTTCGGGTTTAGGGTTAGGGCTAAGGTTAGGGTTATGGTTTAGGGTTTAGGTCTTATGATTTAGGGTTTTGGGTTTAGGGTGTTGGTTATAGGTTTTTGGTTTCACGTTGAGGGTTTAGGATTTAAGGTTTAGGGTTTCGGGCTAAGAGTTTAGGGTTTAATATTTTGTGGTTTTGGGTTTAGGTTTTCAGATTTAGGTTTAGAGTTTTCGTGTTAAGGTTTAGTGTTTGGGGTTTAGGGTTAGGGATAGTGTTGGGGTTAGGGTTAGGGTTTAGGGTTTAGGGATTAGGTTTTAGGGTTCGGAGTTTAGGTGTAGGGTTTCTAGTTTAAGGTTTAGGGTTTAAGCTTTAGATTTAGGGTTTTCATGTCTGGGTTTATGGTTTGGGGTTTAGGGTTAGGGTTAGGGTTAGGGTTTTGGGTTTAGGGTTTTGGGTTTGGAGTTTAGGGTTTATGCTTTAGGGTATAGGTTTTAGGGTTTAAGGTTTAAGGTTTAGGGTTTAGGGTTTAGGGTTTAGGGTTAGAGTTTAGGTGTAGGGTTTCTGGTTTAAGGTTTAGGGTTTAAGCTTTAGGTTTAGTGTTTTCTTGTAAAAGTTTAGGGTTTGGGGTTTAGGGTTAGGGTTAGGGTTAGGGTTAGGGGTTAGGGTTTAGGTCTTATGATTTAGGGTTTTGGGTTTAGGGTGTTGGGGTTTAAGGTTTAGGGTTTAGGGTTTATGGTTTAGGCTTTAGGGTTTAGGGTTTAGGGTTTAAGGTTTAGGGTTTAGAGTTTTCCTGTTAAGGTTTAGTGGTTGGGGTTTAGGGTTAGAGTTAGGGTTAGGGTTAGGGTTTAGGGATTAGGGTTTAGGGTTTAGGGTTGGAGTTTAGGTGTAGGGTTTCTGGTTTAAGTTTTAGGGTTTCAGGTTTAGGTTTAGGGTTTTTTTGTAAAGGTTTAGGGTTAGAGTTAGGGTTAGGGTCTAGGATTTAGGGTTTTGGGTTTTTGAGTTTTGGGTTTATGGTTTAGGGTATAGGGTTTAGGGTTTAAGGTTTAAGGTTTATGAATTCAGCTTTAGGTTTCGGGTTTTAGTGTTATGTATTAGGGTATAGGGTTTAGGGTTTAAGGTTTCGGTAAGGGTATAAAGTTTAAGGTTTAAGGTTGTAAGGGTTTAGGGTTTATGGTTTGGAATTAAGGGTTTATAGTTTTGTTTTTAGGTGTTAATGTTTAGGAATTAGGTTTGCGATTTAGGGTTTACTGTTTAGGGTTTAGGTTTTAGGATTTAGATTTTGGAATTTGGTTATGGGTTTAGGTTTAGATTTAGGGTTTTCATGTCTGGGTTTATGGTTTGGGGTTTAGGGTTAGGGTTAGGGTTAGGGTTTTGGGTTTAGGGTTTTGGGTTTGGAGTTTAGGGTTTATGCTTTAGGGTATAGGTTTTAGGGTTTAAGGTTTAAGGTTTAGGGTTTAGGGTTTAGGGTTTAGGGTTGGAGTTTAGGTGTAGGGTTTCTGGTTTAAGGTTTAGGGTTTAAGCTTTAGGTTTAGTGTTTTCTTGTAAAAGTTTAGGGTTTGGGGTTTAGGGTTAGGGTTAGGGTTAGGGTTAGGGGTTAGGGTTTAGGTCTTATGATTTAGGGTTTTGGGTTTAGGGTGTTGGGGTTTAAGGTTTAGGGTTTAGGGTTTAGGGTTTAGGGTTTAAGGTTTAGGGTTTAGAGTTTTCCTGTTAAGGTTTAGTGGTTGGGGTTTAGGGTTAGAGTGAGGGTTAGGGTTAGGGTTTAGGGATTAGGGTTTAGGGTTTAGGGTTGGAGTTTAGGTGTAGGGTTTCTGGTTTAAGGTTTAGGGTTTCATCTTTAGGTTTACGGTTTTTTTGTAAAGGTTTAGGGTTTAGGGTTTAGGGTTAGGGTTAGGGTTAGGGTTTATGGTTTAGGTCTTATGATTTAGGGTTTTGAGTTTAGGGTGTTGGATATATGTTTTAGGTTTAACGTTCAGGGTTTAGGATTTAAGGTTTAGGGTTTAATATTTTGGGGTTTTGGGTTTAGGGTTTCTGATTTAGGTTTTGAGTTTTCGTGTTAAGGTTTAGTGTTTGGGGTTTAGGGTTAGGGATAGGGTTGGGGTTAGGGTTAGGGTTTAGGGTTTAGGGTTTAGTCTTTAGGGTTTAGAGTTGAGGTGTAGGGTTTCTTTTTTAAGGTTTAGGGTTAAAGCTTTAGGTTTAGGGTTTTCGTGTCAGGGTTTATGGTTTAGGGTTTAGGGTTAGGGTTAGGGTTAGGGTTTAGGGTTTTGGGTTTTGGGTTTTTGAGTTTAGGGTTTATGGTTTAGGGTATAGGGTTTAGAGTTTAAGGTTTAAGGTTTATGAATTCAGCTTTAGGTTTCGGGTTTTAGTGTTATGTATTAGGGTATAGGGTTTAGGGTTTAAGGTTTCGGTAAGGGTATAAAGTTTAAGGTTTAAGGTTGTAAGGGTTTAGGGTTTATGGTTTGGAATTAAGGGTTTATAGTTTTGTTTTTAGGTGTTAATGTTTAGGAATTAGGTTTGCGATTTAGGGTTTACTGTTTAGGGTTTAGGTTTTAGGATTTAGATTTTGGAATTTGGTTATGGGTTTAGGTTTAGATTTAGGGTTTTCATGTCTGGGTTTATGGTTTGGGGTTTAGGGTTAGGGTTAGGGTTAGGGTTTTGGGTTTAGGGTTTTGGGTTTGGAGTTTAGGGTTTATGCTTTAGGGTATAGGTTTTAGGGTTTAAGGTTTAAGGTTTAGGGTTTAGGGTTTAGGGTTTAGGGTTGGAGTTTAGGTGTAGGGTTTCTGGTTTAAGGTTTAGGGTTTAAGCTTTAGGTTTAGTGTTTTCTTGTAAAAGTTTAGGGTTTGGGGTTTAGGGTTAGGGTTAGGGTTAGGGTTAGGGGTTAGGGTTTAGGTCTTATGATTTAGGGTTTTGGGTTTAGGGTGTTGGGGTTTAAGGTTTAGGGTTTAGGGTTTAGGGTTTAGGGTTTAAGGTTTAGGGTTTAGAGTTTTCCTGTTAAGGTTTAGTGGTTGGGGTTTAGGGTTAGAGTGAGGGTTAGGGTTAGGGTTTAGGGATTAGGGTTTAGGGTTTAGGGTTGGAGTTTAGGTGTAGGGTTTCTGGTTTAAGGTTTAGGGTTTCATCTTTAGGTTTACGGTTTTTTTGTAAAGGTTTAGGGTTTAGGGTTTAGGGTTAGGGTTAGGGTTAGGGTTTATGGTTTAGGTCTTATGATTTAGGGTTTTGAGTTTAGGGTGTTGGATATATGTTTTAGGTTTAACGTTCAGGGTTTAGGATTTAAGGTTTAGGGTTTAATATTTTGGGGTTTTGGGTTTAGGGTTTCTGATTTAGGTTTTGAGTTTTCGTGTTAAGGTTTAGTGTTTGGGGTTTAGGGTTAGGGATAGGGTTGGGGTTAGGGTTAGGGTTTAGGGTTTAGGGTTTAGTCTTTAGGGTTTGGAGTTGAGGTGTAGGGTTTCTTTTTTAAGGTTTAGGGTTAAAGCTTTAGGTTTAGGGTTTTCGTGTCAGGGTTTATGGTTTAGGGTTTAGGGTTAGGGTTAGGGTTAGGGTTTAGGGTTTTGGGTTTTGGGTTTTTGAGTTTAGGGTTTATGGTTTAGGGTATAGGGTTTAGAGTTTAAGGTTTAAGGTTTATGAATTCAGCTTTAGGTTTCGGGTTTTAGTGTTATGTATTAGGGTATAGGGTTTAGGGTTTAAGGTTTCGGTAAGGGTATAAAGTTTAAGGTTTAAGGTTGTAAGGGTTTAGGGTTTATGGTTTGGAATTAAGGGTTTATAGTTTTGTTTTTAGGTGTTAATGTTTAGGATTTAGGGTTTAGGGTTTAGGTTTAGGTGTTACGGTTTAGGGTTCAGGGTTTCAGCTTTAGGTTTAGAGTTTTCGTGTTAAGGTTTAGTGTTTGGTGTTTAGGGTTAGGGTTACAGTTAGGGTTAGGATTAGGATTAGGGTATAGGGTTTAGGGTTGGAGTTTAGGTGTAGGGTTTCTGGTTTAAGGTTTAGGGTTTAAGGTTTAGGGTTTAAGCTTTAGGTTTAGGGTTTTCTTGTAAAATTTTAGGGTTTCGGGTTTAGGGTTAGGGCTAAGGTTAGGGTTATGGTTCAGGGTTTAGGTCTTATGATTTAGGGTTTTGGGTTTAGGGTGTTGGTCATAGGTTTTTGGTTTCACGTTGAGGGTTTAGGATTTAAGGTTTAGTGTTTCGGGTTAAGAGTTTAGGGTTTAATATTTTGTGGTTTTGGGTTTAGGTTTTCAGATTTAGGTTTAGAGTTTTCGTGTTAAGGTTTAGTGTTTGGGGTTTAGGGTTAGGGATAGTGTTGGGGTTAGGGTTAGGGTTTAGGGTTTAGGGTTTAGGTTTTAGGGTTCGGAGTTTAGGTGTAGGGTTTCTAGTTTAAGGTTTAGGGTTTAAGCTTTAGATTTAGGGTTTTCATGTCTGGGTTTATGGTTTGGGGTTTAGGGTTAGGGTTAGGGTTTTGGGTTTAGAGTTTTGGGTTTGGAGTTTAGGGTTTATGCTTTAGGGTATAGGTTTTAGGGTTTAAGGTTTAAGGTTTAGGGTTTAGGGTTTAGGGTTTAGGGTTGGAGTTTAGGTGTAGGGTTTCTGGTTTAAGGTTTAGGGTTTAAGCTTTAGGTTTAGTGTTTTCTTGTAAAAGTTTAGGGTTTGGGGTTTAGGGTTAGGGTTAGGGTTAGGGTTAGGGGTTAGGGTTTAGGTCTTATGATTTAGGGTTTTGGGTTTAGGGTGTTGGGGTTTAAGGTTTAGGGTTTAGGGTTTATGGTTTAGGCTTTAGGGTTTAGGGTTTAGGGTTTAAGGTTTAGGGTTTAGAGTTTTCCTGTTAAGGTTTAGTGGTTGGGGTTTAGGGTTAGAGTTAGGGTTAGGGTTAGGGTTTAGGGATTAGGGTTTAGGGTTTAGGGTTGGAGTTTAGGTGTAGGGTTTCTGGTTTAAGTTTTAGGGTTTCAGGTTTAGGTTTAGGGTTTTTTTGTAATGGTTTAGGGTTAGAGTTAAGGTTAGGGTCTAGGATTTAGGGTTTTGGGTTTTTGAGTTTTGGGTTTATGGTTTAGGGTATAGGGTTTAGGGTTTAAGGTTTAAGGTTTATGAATTCAGCTTTAGGTTTCGGGTTTTAGTGTTATGTATTAGGGTATAGGGTTTAGGGTTTAGGGTTTAGGGTTTAGGGTTTAGGGTTTAGGGTTTAGGGTTTAGGGTTTAAGGTTTAAGGTTTAGGGTTTAGGGTTTAGGGTTTAGGGTTGGAGTTTAGGTGTAGGGTTTCTGGTTTAAGGTTTAGGGTTTAAGCTTGAGGTTTAGTGTTTTCTTGTAAAAGTTTAGGGTTTGGGGTTTAGGGTTAGGGTTAGGGTTAGGGTTAGGGGTTAGGGTTTAGGTCTTATGATTTAGGGTTTTGGGTTTAGGGTGTTGGGGTTTAAGGTTTAGGGTTTAGGGTTTAGGGTTTAGGGTTTAGGGTTTAAGGTTTAGGGTTTAGAGTTTTCCTGTTAAGGTTTAGTGGTTGGGGTTTAGGGTTAGAGTTAGGGTTAGGGTTAGGGTTTAGGGATTAGGGTTTAGGGTTTAGGGTTGGAGTTTAGGTGTAGGGTTTCTGGTTTAAGGTTTAGGGTTTCAGCTTTAGGTTTAGGGTTTTTGTTTAAATGTTTAGGGTTTAGGGTTTAGGGTTAGGGTTAGGGTTAGGGTTTATGGTTTAGGTCTTATGATTTAGGGTTTTGAGTTTAGGGTGTTGGATATATGTTTTAGGTTTAACGTTCAGGGTTTAGGATTTAAGGTTTAGGGTTTGATATTTTGGGGTTTTGGGTTTAGGGTTTCTGATTTAGGTTTTGAGTTTTCGTGTTAAGGTTTAGTGTTTGGGGTTTAGGGTTAGGGATAGGGTTGGGGTTAGGGTTAGGGTTTAGGGTTTAGGGTTTAGTCTTTAGGGTTTGGAGTTTAGGTGTAGGGTTTCTTGTTTAAGGTTTAGGGTTAAAGCTTTAGGTTTAGGGTTTTCGTGTCAGGGTTTATGGTTTAGGGTTTAGGGTTAGGGTTAGGGTTAGGGTTTAGGGTTTAGGGTTTTGGGTTTTTGAGTTTTGGGTTGATGGTTTAAGGTATAGGGTTTAGAGTTTAAGGTTTAAGGTTTATGAATTCAGCTTTAGGTTTCGGGTTTTAGTGTTATGTATTAGGGTATAGGGTTTAGGGTTTAAGGTTTAGGTTAGGGTATAGGGTTTAGGGTTTAAGGTTGTATGGGTTTAGGGTTTATGGTTTGGAATTAAGGGTTTATAGTTTTGTTTTTAGGTGTTAATGTTTAGGATTTAGGTTTGCGATTTAGGGTTTAATGTTTAGGGTTTAGGTTTTAGGGTTTAGATTTTGGATTTGGATTATGGGTTTAAAGGTTAGGGTTAAGTTTAGGGTTTAATGTTTATGGTTTAGGGTTAAAGGTTTAGGATTTTGGGTTTCGGGTTCAGGATGTTGGTTTGTGGTTTATGGTTTAAGTCTTATGATTTTGGGTTTCATGTTTAGGGTGTTGGGTATATGGTTTAGGTTTAACATTGAGGGTTTAGGATTTAAGGTTTAGGTTTAAGGTTGAGGGTTATGGGTTTAGGGTTTATGGTATCAGCTTTAGGTTTAGGGTTTTCATATCTGGGTTTATGGTTTGGGGTTTAGGGTTAGGGTTAGGGTTTAGGGTTTAGGGTTTAGGTGTTAGGGTTTAGGGTTCAGGGTTTCAGCTTTAGTTTTAGAGTTTTCGTGTTAAGGTTTAGTGTTTGGTGTATAGGGTTAGGGTTACAGTTAGGGTTAGGATTAGGATGAGAGTATAGGGTTTAGGGTTGGAGTTTAGGTGTAGGGTTTAGGGTTTAAGGTTTAGGGTTTCCTTGTAAAAGTTTAGGGTTTCGGGTTTAGGGTTAGGGCTAAGGTTAGGGTTATGGTTTAGGGTTTAGGTCTTATGATTTAGGGTTTTGGGTTTAGGGTGTTGGTTATAGGTTTTTGGTTTCACGTTGAGGGTTTAGGATTTAAGGTTTAGGGTTTCGTGTTAAGAGTTTAGGGTTTAATATTTTGTGGTTTTGGGTTTAGGTTTTCAGATTTAGGTTTAGAGTTTTCGTGTTAAGGTTTAGTGTTTAGGGTTTAGGGTTAGGGATAGTGTTGGGGTTAGGGTTAGGGTTTAGGGTTTAGGGTTTAGGTTTTAGGGTTCAGAGTTTAGGTGTAGGGTTTCTAGTTTAAGGTTTAGGGTTTAAGCTTTAGATTTAGGGTTTTCATGTCTGGGTTTATGGTTTGGGGTTTAGGGTTAGGGTTAGGGTTAGGGTTTTGGGTTTAGGGTTTTGGGTTTGAGTTTAGGGTTTATGCTTTAGGGTATAGATTTTAGGGTTTAAGGTTTAAGGTTTAGGGTTTAGGGTTTAGGGTTTAGGGTTGGAGTTTAGGTGTAGGGTTTCTGGTTTAAGGTTTAAGGTTTAAGCTTTAGGTTTAGTGTTTTCTTGTAAAAGTTTAGGGTTTGGGGTTTAGGGTTAGGGTTAGGGTTAGGGTTAGGGGTTAGGGTTTAGGTCTTATGATTTAGGGTTTTGGGTTTAGGGTGTTGGGGTTTAAGGTTTAGGGTTTAGGGTTTAGGGTTTAGGGTTTAGGGTTTAGGGTTTAAGGTTTAGGGTTTAGAGTTTTCCTGTTAAGGTTTAGTGGTTGGGGTTTAGGGTTAGAGTTAGGGTTAGGGTTAGGGTTTAGGGATTAGGGTTTAGGGTTTAGGGTTGGAGTTTAGGTGTATGGTTTCTGGTTTAAGGTTTAGGGTTTCAGCTTTAGGTTTAGGGTTTTTTTGTAAAGGTTTAGGGTTTAGGGTTTAGGGTTAGGGTTAGGGTTAGGGTTTAGTGTTTAGGTCTTATGATTTAGGGTTTTGAGTTTAGGGTGTTGGATATATGTTTTAGGTTTAACGTTCAGGGTTTAGGATTTAAGGTTTAGGGTTTACTATTTTGGGGTTTTGGGTTTAGGGTTTCTGATTTAGGTTTTGAGTTTTCGTGTTAAGGTTTAGTGTTTGGGGTTTAGGGTTAGGGATAGGGTTGGGGTTAGGGTTAGGGTTTAGGGTTTAGGGTTTAGTCTTTAGGGTTTGGAGTTTAGGTGTAGAGTTTTTTGTTTAAGGTTAAGGGTTAAAGCTTTAGGTTTAGGGTTTTCGTGTCAGGGTTTATGGTTTAGGGTTTAGGGTTAGGGTTAGGGTTAGGGTTTAGGGTTTAGGGTTTTGGGTTTTTGAGTTTTGGGTTGATGGTTTAGGGTATAGGGTTTAGAGTTTAAGGTTTAAGGTTTATGAATTCAGCTTTAGGTTTCGGGTTTTAGTGTTACGTATTTGGGTATAGGGTTTAGGGTTTAAGGTTTAGGTTAGGGTATAGGGTTTAGGGTTTAAGGTTGTATGGGTTTAGGGTTTATGGTTTGGAATTAAGGGTTTATAGTTTTGTTTTTAGGTGTTAATGTTTAGGATTTAGGTTTGCGATTTAGGGTTTAATGTTTAGGGTTTAGGTTTAAGGGTTTAGATTTTGGAATTGGGTTATGGGTTTAAAGGTTAGGGTTTAGTTTAGGGTTTAATGTTTATGGTTTAGGGTTAAAGGTTTAGGATTTTGGGTTTCGGGTTCAGGATGTTGGTTTGTGGTTTAGGGTTTAAGTCTTATGATTTTGGGTTTCATGTTTAGGGTGTTGGGTATATGGTTTAGGTTTAACATTGAGGGTTTAGGGTTTAAGGTTTAGGTTTAACATTGAGGGTTATGGGTTTAGGGTTTATGGTTTCAGCTTTAGGTTTAGGGTTTTCATATCTGCGTTTATGGTTTGGGGTTTAGGGTTAGGGTTAGGGTTTAGGGTTTAGGGTTTAGGTGTTAGGGTTTAGAGTTCAGGGTTTCAGCTTTAGGTTTAGAGTTTTCGTGTTAAGGTTTAGTGTTTGGTGTTTAGGGTTAGGATTACAGTTAGGGTTAGGATTAGGATTAGGATATAGGGTTTAGGGTTGGAGGTTAGTTGTAGGGTTTCTGGTTTAAGGTTTAGGGTTTAAGCTTTAGGTTTAGGGTTTTCTTGTAAAAGTTTAGGGTTTCGGGTTTAGGGTTAGGGCTAAGGTTAGGGTTATGGTTTAGGGTTTAGGTCTTATGATTTAGGGTTTTGGGTTTAGGGTGTTAGTTATAGGTTTTTGGTTTCACGTTGAGGGTTTAGGATTTAAGGTTTAGGGTTTCGGGTTAAGAGTTTAGGGTTTAATATTTTGTGTTTTCGGGTTTAGGTTTTCAGATTTAGGTTTAGAGTTTTCGTGTTAAGGTTTAGTTTTTGGGGTTTAGGGTTAGGGATAGTGTTGGGGTTAGGGTTAGGGTTTAGGGTTTAGGGTTTAGGTTTTAGGGTTCGGAGTTTAGGTGTAGGGTTTCTAGTTTAAGGTTTAGGGTTTAAGCTTTAAATTTAGGGTTTTCATGTCTGGGTTTATGGTTTGGGGTTTAGGGTTAGGGTTAGGGTTAGGGTTTTGGGTTTAGGGTTTTGGGTTTGGAGTTTAGAGTTTAGGGTTTAGGGTTTAGGGTTGGAGTTTAGGTGTAGGGTTTCTGGTTTAAGGTTTAGGGTTTAAGGTTTAGGGTTTTCTTGTAAAAGTTTAGGGTTTGGGGTTTAGGGTTAGGGTTAGGGTTAGGGTTAGGGGTTAGGGTTTAGGTCTTATGATTTAGGGTTTTGGGTTTAGGGTGTTGGGGTTTAAGGTTTAGGGTTTAGGGTTTAGGGTTCAGGGTTTAGGGTTTAAGGTTTAGGGTTTAGAGTTTTCCTGTTAAGGTTTAGTGGTTGGGGTTTAGGGTTAGAGTTAGGGTTAGGGTTAGGGTTTAGGGATTAGGGTTTAGGGTTTAGGGTTGGAGTTTAGGTGTAGGGTTTCTGGTTTAAGGTTTAGGGTTTCAGCTTTAGGTTTAGGGTTTTTTTGTAAAGGTTTAGGGTTTAGGGTTTAGGGTTAGGGTTAGGGTTAGGGTTTAGGGTTTAGGTCTTATGATTTAGGGTTTTGAGTTTAGGGTGTTGGATATATGTTTTAGGTTTAACGTTCAGGGTTTAGGATTTAAGGTTTAGGGTTTAATATTTTGGGGTTTTGGGTTTAGGGTTTCTGATTTAGGTTTTGAGTTTTCGTGTTAAGGTTTAGTGTTTGGGGTTTAGGGTTAGGGATAGGGTTGGGGTTAGGGTTAGGGTTTAGGGTTTAGGGTTTAGTCTTTAGGGTTTGGAGTTTAGGTGTAGGGTTTCTTGTTTAAGGTTTAGGGTTAAAGCTTTAGGTTTAGGGTTTTCATGTCAGGGTTTATGGTTTAGGGTTTAGGGTTAGGGTTAGGGTTAGGGTTTAGGGTTTAGGGTTTTGGGTTTTTGAGTTTTGGGTTGATGGTTTAGGGTATAGGGTTTAGAGTTTAAGGTTTAAGGTTTATGAATTCAGCTTTAGGTTTCGGGTTTTAGTGTTATGTATTAGGGTATAGGGTTTAGGGTTTAAGGTTTAGGTTAGGGTATAGGGTTTAGGGTTTAAGGTTGTATGGGTTTAGGGTTTATGGTTTGGAATTAAGGGTTTATAGTTTTGTTTTTAGGTGTTAACGTTTAGGATTTAGGTTTTCGATTTAGGGTTTAATGTTTAGGGTTTAGGTTTAAGGGTTTAGATTTTGGAATTGTGTTATGGGTTTAAAGGTTAGGGTTAAGTTTAGGGTTTAATGTTTATGGTTTAGGGTTAAAGGTTTAGGATTTTGGGTTTAGGGTTTAGGGTTTAGGATTTTGGGTTTATGGTTTAGGGTTTCTGGTTTAAGGTTTAGGGTTTAAGCTTTAGGTTTAGGGTTTTCTTGTAAGAGTTTAGGGTTTCAGGTTTAGGGTTAGGGCTAAGGTTAGGGTTATTGTTTAGGGTTTAGGTCTTATGATTAGGGTTTTGGGTTTAGGGTGTTGGTTATAGGTTTTTGGTTTCACGTTGAGGGTTTAGGATTTAAGGTTTAGGGTTTCGGGTTAAGAGTTTAGGGTTTAATATTTTGTGTTTTCGGGTTTAGGTTTTCAGATTTAGGTTTAGAGTTTTCGTGTTAAGGTTTAGTGTTTTGGGTTTAGGGTTAGGGATAGTGTTGGGGTTAGGGTTAGGGTTTAGGGTTTAGGGTTTAGGTTTTAGGGTTCGGAGTTTAGGTGTAGGGTTTCTAGTTTAAGGTTTAGGGTTTAACCTTTAGATTTAGGGTTTTCATGTCTGGGTTTATGGTTTGGGGTTTAGAGTTAGGGTTAGGGTTAGGGTTTTGGGTTTAGGGTTTTGGGTTTGGAGTTTAGGCTTTATGCTTTAGGGTATAGGTTTTAGGGTTTAAGGCTTAAGGTTTAGGGTTTAGGGTTTAGGGTTTAGGGTTGGAGTTTAGGTGTAGGGTTTCTGGTTTACGGTTTAGGGTTTAAGCTTTAGGTTTAGTGTTTTCTTGTAAAAGTTTAGGGTTTGGGGTTTAGGGTTAGGGTTAGGGTTAGGGTTAGGGGTTAGGGTTTAGGTCTTATGATTTAGGGTTTAGGGTTTAGGGTTTAGGGTTTAGGGTTTAAGGTTTAGGGTTTAGAGTTTTCCTGTTAAGGTTTAGTGGTTGGGGTTTAGGGTTAGAGTTAGGGTTAGGGTTAGGGTTTAGGGATTAGGGTTTAGGGTTTAGGGTTGGAGTTTAGGTGTAGGGTTTCTGGTTTAAGGTTTAGGGTTTTAGCTTTAGGTTTAGGGTTTTTTTGTAAAGGTTTAGGGTTTAGGGTTTAGGGTTAGGGTTAGGGTTAGGGTTTAGGGTTTAGGTCTTATGATTTAGCGTTCTGAGTTTAGGGTGTTGGGTATATGTTTTAAGTTTAACGTTCAAGGTTTAGAATTTAAGGTTTAGGGTTTAATATTTTGGGGTTTTGGGTTTAGGGTTTCTGATTTAGGTTTTGAGTTTTCGTGTTAAGGTTTAGTGTTGTGGGTTTAGGGTTAGGGATAGGGTTGGGGTTAGGGTTAGGGTTTAGGGTTTAGGGTTTAGTCTTTAGGGTTTGGAGTTTAGGTGTAGGGTTTCTTGTTTAAAGTTTTGGGTTAAAGCTTTAGGTTTAGGGTTTTCGTGTCAGGGTTTATGGTTTAGGGTTTAGGGTTAGGGTTAGGGTTAGGGTTTAGGGTTTAGGGTTTTGGGTTTTTTAGTTTTGGGTTGATGGTTTAGGGTATAGGGTTTCGAGTTTAAGGTTTAAGGTTTATGAATTCAGCTTTAGGTTTCGGGTTTTAGTGTTATTTATTAGGGTATAGGGTTTAGGGTTTAAGGTTTAGGTTAGGGTATAAGGTTTAGGGTTTAAGGTTGTATGGGTTTGGGGTTTATGGTTTGGAATTAAGGGTTTATAGTTTTGTTTTTAGGTGTTAATGTTTAGGATTTAGGTTTGCGATTTAGGGTTTAATGTTTAGGGTTTAGGTTTTAGGGTTTAGATTTTGGAATTGGGTTATGGGTTTAAAGGTTAGGGATAAGTTTAGGGTTTAATGTTTATGGTTTAGGGTTTAAGGTTTAGGATTTTGGGTTTCGGGTTCAGGATGTTGGTTTGTGGTTTAGGGTTTAAGTCTTATGATTTTGGGTTTCATGTTTAGGGTGTTGGGTATATGGTTTAGGTTTAACATTGAGGGTTTAGGATTTAAGGTTTAGGTTTAACGTTGAGGGTTATGGGTTTAGGGTTTATGGTTTCAGTTTCAGCTTTAGGGTTTTCATGTCTGGGTTTATGGTTTGGGGTTTAGGGTTAGGGTTAGGGTTTAGGGTTTAGGGTTTAGGTGTTAGGGTTTAGGGTTTAGGGTTTCAGCTTTAGGTTTAGAGTTTTCGTGTTAAGGTTTAGTGTTTGGGGTTTAGGGTTAGGGTTACAATTAGGGTTAGGATTAGGGTTTAGGGTTTAGGGTTTAGGGTTGGAGTTTAGGTGTAGGGTTTCTGGTTTAAGGTTTAGGGTTTAAGCTTTAGGTTTAGGGTTTTCTTGTAAAGGTTTAGGGTTTGGGGTTTAAGGTTAGGGTTAGGGTTAGGGTTAGGGTTTAGGGTTAGGGTTAGGGTTAGGGTTAAGGTTTAGGGTTTACGTCTTATGATTTAGGGTTTTATGTTTAGGGTGTTGGGTATAGGTTTTAGGTTTCACGTTGAGGGTTTTGGATTTAAGGTGTAGGGTTTCGGGTTAAGGGTTTAGTGTTTAATATTTTGTGCTTTTGGGATTTGGTTTTCTGATTTACGTTTTGAGTTTTCGTTTGAAGGTTTATTGTTTGGGGTTTAGGGTTAGGGATAGGGTTGGGGTTAGGGTTAGGGTTTAGGGTATAGGGTTTAGTCTTTAGGGTTTGGAGTTTAGGTGTAGGGTTTCTTGTTTAACGTTTAGGGTTAAAGCTTTAGGTTTAGGGTTTTCGTGTTAGGGTTTATGGTTTGGGGTTTAGGGTTAGAGTTAGGGTTAGGGTCTAGGATTTAGGGTTTTGGGTTTTTGAGTTTTGGGTTTATGGTTTAGGGTATAGGGTTTAGGGTTTAAGGTTTAAGGTTTTTGAATTCAGCTTTAGGTTTCGGGTTTTAGTGTTATGTATTAGGGTATAGGGTTTAGGGTTTAAGGTTTAGGTAAGGGTATAGAGTTTAAGGTTTAAGGATGTAAGGGTTTAGGGTTTATGGTTTGGAATTAAGGGTTTATAGTTTTGTTTTTAGGTGTCAATGTTTAGGAATTAGGTTTGCGATTTAGGGTTTACTGTTTAAGGTTTAGGTTTTTGGGTTTAGATTTTGGAATTGGGTTATGGGTTTAAAGGTTAGGGTTAAGTTTAGGGTTTAATGTTTATGGTTTAGGGTTAAAGGTTTAGGATTTTGGGTTTCGGGTTCAGGATGTTGGTTTGAGGTTTAGGGTTTAAGTCTTATGATTTTGGGTTTCATGTTTAGGGTGTTGGGTATGGTTTAGGCTTAATGTTGAGGGTTTAGGATTTAAGGTTTAGGTTTAACGTTGAGGGTTATGGGTTTAGGGTTTATGGTTTCAGCTTTAGGTTTAGAGTTTTCGGGCTAAGGTTTAGTGTTTGGGGTTTAGGGTTAGGGTTAGGGTTAGGGTTTAGGGTTTAGGGTTTAGGTGGTAGGGTTTAGGGTTCAGGGTTTCAGCTTTAGGTTTATAGTTTTCGTGTTAAGGTTTAGTGTTTGGGATTTAGGGTTAGGGTTACAGTTAGGGTTAGGATTAGGGTTTAGGGTTTATTGTTTAGTGTTGGAGTTTAGGTGTAGGGTTTCTGGTTTAAGGTTTAGGATTTCACCTTTAGGTTTAGGGTTTTCTTGTAAAGGTTTAGGGTTTGGGGTTTAGGGTTAGGGTTAGGGTTAGGGTTAAGGTTTAGGGTTTAGGTCTTATGATTTAGGGTTTTGGGTTTAGGGTGTTGGGTATAGGTTTTAGGTTTCACCTTGAGGGTTTAGGATTTAAGGTTTAGGGTTTCGGGTTACGGGTTTAGGGTTTAATATTTTGTGCTTTTGGGTTTAGGTTTTCTGATTTAGGTTTTGAGTTTTCGTTTTAATGTTTAGTGTTTGGGGTTTAGGGTTAGGGTTAGGGTTGGGGTTAGGGTTAGGGTTTAAGGTTTAGGGTTTAGTCTTTAGGGTTTGGAGTTTAGGTGTAGGGTTTCTTGTTTAAGGTTTAGGGTTAAAGCTTTAGGTTTAGGGTTTTCGTGTCAGGGTTTATGGTTTGGGGTTTAGGGTTAGGGTTAGGGTTAGGGTTTAGGATTTTGGGTTTTGGGTTTTTGAGTTTTGGGTTTATGGTTTAGGGTATAGGGTTTAGGGTTTAAGGTTGAAGGTTTTCTTGTAAAAGTTTAGCGTTTGGGGTTTAGGGTTAGGGTTAGGGTTATGGTTAGGGTTAGGGGTTAGGGTTTAGGTCTTATGATTTAGGGTTTTGGGTTTAGGGTGTTGGGTATAGGTTTTAGGTTTCACGATGAGGGTTTAGAATTTAAGGTTTAGGATTTCGTGTTAAGGGTTTAGGGTTTAATATTTTGTGGTTTTGGGTTTAGGTTATAAGATTTAGGTATAGAGTTTTCGTTTTAAGGTTTAGTGTTTCGGGTTTAGGGTTAGGGATAGGGTTTGGGTTAGGATTAGGGTTAGGGTTTAGGGTTTAGGTTTGAGGGTTCAGAGTTTAGGTGTAGGGTTTCTGGTTTAAGGTTTAGGGTTTAAGCTTTAGATTTAGGGTTTTCATGTCTGGGTTTATGGTTTGGGGTTTAGGGTTAGGGTTAGGGTTAGGGTTTTGGGTTTAGTGTTTTGGGTTTGGATTTTAGGGTTTATGGTTTAGGGTATAGGTTTTAGGGTTTAAGGTTTAAGGTTTAGGATTTCAGCTTTAGGTTTAGGGTATTCGTGCTAAGGTTTAGTGTTTGGGGTTTAGGGTTAGGGTTAGGATTTAGGGTTTAGGGTTTAGGGTTTAAGGTGTAGGGTTTAGGGTTTAAGCTTTAGGGTTTCAGCTTTAGGTTTAGGGTTTTCTTGTAAAGGTTTAGGGTTTAGGGTTTAGGGTTAGGGTTAAGGATAGGGTTAGGGTTTAGGGTTTAGGTCTTATGATTTAGGGTTTTGGGTTTAGGGTGTTGGGTATAGGTTTTTGGTTTCACGTTGAGGGTTTAGGATTTAGGTTTAAGGTTTCGGGTTAAGGGTTTAGGGTTTAATATTTTGTGGTTTTGGGTTTAGGTTTTCAGATTTAGGTTTAGAGTTTTCGTATTAAGGTTTAGTGTTTGGGGTTTAGGGTTAGGGATAGGGTTGGGGTTAGGGTTAGGGTTTAGGGTTTAGGGTTTAGGTTTTAGGTTTCAGAGTTTAGGTGTAGGGTTTCTGGTTTAAGCTTTAGGGTTTAAGCTTTAGATTTAGGGTTTTCATGTCTGGGTTTTTGGTTTGGGGTTTAGGGTTAGGGTTAGGGTTAGGGTTTTGGGTTTGGAGTTTAGGGTTTATAGTTTAGGGTATAGGTTTTAGGGTTTAAGGTTTAAGGTTTAGGGTTTAGGGTTGGAGTTTAGGTGTAGGGTTTCTGGTTTAAGGTTTAGGGTTTAAGCTTTAGGTTTAGGGTTTTCTTGTAAAAGTTTAGGGTTTGTGGTTTAGGGTTAGGGTTAGGGTTAGGGTTAGGGGTTAGGGTTTAGGTCTTTTGATTTAGGGTTTTGGGTTTAGGGTGTTGGGTATAGGTTTTAGGTTTCACTATGAGGGTTTAGAATTTAAGGTTTAGGATTTCGGGTTAAGGGTTTAGGGTTTAATATTTTGTGGATTTGGGTTTAGGTTTTCAGATCTAGGTATAGAGTTTTCGTTTTAAGGTTTAGTGTTTGGGGTTTAGGGTTAGGGATAGGGTTGGGGTTAGGGTTAGGGTTAGGGTTAGGGTTTAGGGTTTAGGTTTAGGGGTTAGGGTTAGGGTTAGGGTTAGGGTTAGGGTTAAGGTTTAGGGTTTAGGTCTTATGATTTAGGGTTTTGGGTTTAGGGTGTTGGGTATAGGTTTTAGGTTTCACCTTGAGGGTTTAGGATTTAAGGTTTAGGGTTTCGGGTTAAGGGTTTAGGGTTTAATATTTTGTGCTTTTGGGTTTAGGTTTTCTGATTTAGGTTTTGAGTTTTCGTTTTAAGGTTTAGTGTTTGGGGTTTAGGGTTAGGGATAGGGTTGGGGTTAGGGTTAGAGTTTAAGGTTTAGGGTTTAGTCTTTAGGGTTTGGAGTTTAGGTGTAGGGTTTCTTGTTTAAGGTTTAGGGTTAAAGCTTTAGGTTTAGGGTTTTCGTGTTAGGGTTTATGGTTTGGGGTTTAGGGTTAGAGTTAGGGTTAGGGTCTAGGATTTAGGGTTTTGGGTTTTTGAGTTTTGGGTTTATGGTTTAGGGTATAGGGTTTAGGGTTTAAGGTTTAAGGTTTTTGAATTCAGCTTTAGGTTTCGGGTTTTAGTGTTATGTATTAGGGTATAGGGTTTAGGGTTTAAGGTTTAGGTAAGGGTTTAGAGTTTAAGGTTTAAGGATGTAAGGGTTTAGGGTTTATGGTTTGGAATTAAGGGTTTATAGTTTTGTTTTTAGGTGTCAATGTTTAGGAATTAGGTTTGCGATTTAGGGTTTACTGTTTAGGGTTTAGGTTTTTGGGTTTAGATTTTGGAATTGGGTTATGGGTTTAAAGGTTAGGGTTAAGTTTAGGGTTTAATGTTTATGGTTTAGGGTTAAAGGTTTAGGATTTTGGGTTTCGGGTTCAGGATGTTGGTTTGAGGTTTAGGGTTTAAGTCTTATGATTTTGGGTTTCATGTTTAGGGTGTTGGGTATGGTTTAGGCTTAATGTTGAGGGTTTAGGATTTAAGGTTTAGGTTTAACGTTGAGGGTTATGGGTTTAGGGTTTATGGTTTCAGCTTTAGGTTTAGAGTTTTCGGGCTAAGGTTTAGTGTTTGGGGTTTAGGGTTAGGGTTAGGGTTAGGGTTTAGGGTTTAGGGTTTAGGTGGTAGGGTTTAGGGTTCAGGGTTTCAGCTTTAGGTTTATAGTTTTCGTGTTAAGGTTTAGTGTTTGGGATTTAGGGTTAGGGTTACAGTTAGGGTTAGGATTAGGGTTTAGGGTTTATTGTTTAGTGTTGGAGTTTAGGTGTAGGGTTTCTGGTTTAAGGTTTAGGATTTCACCTTTAGGTTTAGGGTTTTCTTGTAAAGGTTTAGGGTTTGGGGTTTAGGGTTAGGGTTAGGGTTAGGGTTAAGGTTTAGGGTTTAGGTCTTATGATTTAGGGTTTTGGGTTTAGGGTGTTGGGTATAGGTTTTAGGTTTCACCTTGAGGGTTTAGGATTTAAGGTTTAGGGTTTCGGGTTACGGGTTTAGGGTTTAATATTTTGTGCTTTTGGGTTTAGGTTTTCTGATTTAGGTTTTGAGTTTTCGTTTTAATGTTTAGTGTTTGGGGTTTAGGGTTAGGGTTAGGGTTGGGGTTAGGGTTAGGGTTTAAGGTTTAGGGTTTAGTCTTTAGGGTTTGGAGTTTAGGTGTAGGGTTTCTTGTTTAAGGTTTAGGGTTAAAGCTTTAGGTTTAGGGTTTTCGTGTCAGGGTTTATGGTTTGGGGTTTAGGGTTAGGGTTAGGGTTAGGGTTTAGGATTTTGGGTTTTGGGTTTTTGAGTTTTGGGTTTATGGTTTAGGGTATAGGGTTTAGGGTTTAAGGTTGAAGGTTTTCTTGTAAAAGTTTAGCGTTTGGGGTTTAGGGTTAGGGTTAGGGTTATGGTTAGGGTTAGGGGTTAGGGTTTAGGTCTTATGATTTAGGGTTTTGGGTTTAGGGTGTTGGGTATAGGTTTTAGGTTTCACGATGAGGGTTTAGAATTTAAGGTTTAGGATTTCGTGTTAAGGGTTTAGGGTTTAATATTTTGTGGTTTTGGGTTTAGGTTATAAGATTTAGGTATAGAGTTTTCGTTTTAAGGTTTAGTGTTTCGGGTTTAGGGTTAGGGATAGGGTTTGGGTTAGGATTAGGGTTAGGGTTTAGGGTTTAGGTTTGAGGGTTCAGAGTTTAGGTGTAGGGTTTCTGGTTTAAGGTTTAGGGTTTAAGCTTTAGATTTAGGGTTTTCATGTCTGGGTTTATGGTTTGGGGTTTAGGGTTAGGGTTAGGGTTAGGGTTTTGGGTTTAGTGTTTTGGGTTTGGATTTTAGGGTTTATGGTTTAGGGTATAGGTTTTAGGGTTTAAGGTTTAAGGTTTAGGATTTCAGCTTTAGGTTTAGGGTATTCGTGCTAAGGTTTAGTGTTTGGGGTTTAGGGTTAGGGTTAGGATTTAGGGTTTAGGTTTTAGGGTTTAAGGTGTAGGGTTTAGGGTTTAAGCTTTAGGGTTTCAGCTTTAGGTTTAGGGTTTTCTTGTAAAGGTTTAGGGTTTAGGGTTTAGGGTTAGGGTTAAGGATAGGGTTAGGGTTTAGGGTTTAGGTCTTATGATTTAGGGTTTTGGGTTTAGGGTGTTGGGTATAGGTTTTTGGTTTCACGTTGAGGGTTTAGGATTTAGGTTTAAGGTTTCGGGTTAAGGGTTTAGGGTTTAATATTTTGTGGTTTTGGGTTTAGGTTTTCAGATTTAGGTTTAGAGTTTTCGTATTAAGGTTTAGTGTTTGGGGTTTAGGGTTAGGGATAGGGTTGGGGTTAGGGTTAGGGTTTAGGGTTTAGGGTTTAGGTTTTAGGTTTCAGAGTTTAGGTGTAGGGTTTCTGGTTTAAGCTTTAGGGTTTAAGCTTTAGATTTAGGGTTTTCATGTCTGGGTTTTTGGTTTGGGGTTTAGGGTTAGGGTTAGGGTTAGGGTTTTGGGTTTGGAGTTTAGGGTTTATAGTTTAGGGTATAGGTTTTAGGGTTTAAGGTTTAAGGTTTAGGGTTTAAGGTTGGAGTTTAGGTGGAGGGTTTCTGGTTTAAGGTTTAGGGTTTAAGCTTTAGGTTTAGGGTTTTCTTGTAAAAGTTTAGGGTTTGTGGTTTAGGGTTAGGGTTAGGGTTAGGGTTAGGGGTTAGGGTTTAGGTCTTTTGATTTAGGGTTTTGGGTTTAGGGTGTTGGGTATAGGTTTTAGGTTTCACTATGAGGGTTTAGAATTTAAGGTTTAGGATTTCGGGTTAAGGGTTTAGGGTTTAATATTTTGTGGATTTGGGTTTAGGTTTTCAGATCTAGGTATAGAGTTTTCGTTTTAAGGTTTAGTGTTTGGGGTTTAGGGTTAGGGATAGGGTTGGGGTTAGGGTTAGGGTTAGGGTTAGGGTTTAGGGTTTAGGTTTAGGGGTTAGGGTTAGGGTTAGGGTTAGGGTTAGGGTTAAGGTTTAGGGTTTAGGTCTTATGATTTAGGGTTTTGGGTTTAGGGTGTTGGGTATAGGTTTTAGGTTTCACCTTGAGGGTTTAGGATTTAAGGTTTAGGGTTTCGGGTTAAGGGTTTAGGGTTTAATATTTTGTGCTTTTGGGTTTAGGTTTTCTGATTTAGGTTTTGAGTTTTCGTTTTAAGGTTTAGTGTTTGGGGTTTAGGGTTAGGGATAGGGTTGGGGTTAGGGTTAGAGTTTAAGGTTTAGGGTTTAGTCTTTAGGGTTTGGAGTTTAGGTGTAGGGTTTCTTGTTTAAGGTTTAGGGTTAAAGCTTTAGGTTTAGGGTTTTCGTGTCAGGGTTTATGGTTTGGGGTTTAGGGTTAGGGTTAGGGTTAGGGTTTAGGATTTTGGGTTTTGGGTTTTTGAGTTTTGGGTTTATGGTTTAGGGTATAGGGTTTAGGGTTGAAGGTTTAAGGTTTTCTTGTAAAAGTTTAGGGTTTGGGGTTTAGGGTTAGGGTTAGGGTTAGGGTTAGGGGTTAGGGTTTAGGTCTTATGATTTAGGGTTTTGGGTTTAGGGTGTTGGGTATAGGTTTTAGGTTTCACGATGAGGGTTTAGAATTTAAGGTTTAGGATTTCGTGTTAAGGGTTTAGGGTTTAATATTTTGTGGTTTTGGGTTTAGGTTTTAAGATTTAGGTATAGAGTTTTCGTTTTAAGGTTTAGTGTTTGGGGTTTAGGGTTAGGGATAGGGTTGGGGTTAGGATTAGGGTTAGGGTTTATGGTTTGGGGTTTAGGGTTAGGGTTAGGGTTAGGGTTTTGAGTTTAGTGTTTTGGGTTTGGATTTTAGAGTTTATGGTTTAGGGTATAGGTTTTAGGGTTTAAGGTTTAAGGTTTAGGATTTAAGCTTTAGGTTTAGGGTATTCGTGCTAAGGTTTAGTGTTTGGGGTTTAGGGTTAGGGTTAGGATTTAGGGTTTAGGGTTTAGGGTTTAAGGTGTAGGGTTTAGGGTTTAAGCTTTAGGGTTTCAACTTTAGGTTTAGGGTTTTCTTGTAAAGGTTTAGGGTTTGGGGTTTAGGGTTAGGGTTAAGGTTAGGGTTAGGGTTTAGGGTTTAGGTCTTATGATTTAGGGTTTTGGGTTTAGGGTGTTGGGTATAGGTTTTTGGTTTCACGTTGAGGGTTTAGGATTTAGGTTTAGGGTTTCGGGTTAAGGGTTTAGGGTTTAATATTTTGTGGTTTTGGGTTTAGGTTTTCAGATTTAGGTTTAGAGTTTTCGTATTAAGGTTTAGTGTTTGGGGTTTAGGTGTAGGGTTTCTTGTTTAAGGTTTAGGGTTAAAGCTTTAGGTTTAGGGTTTTCGTGTCAGGGTTTATGGTTTGGGGTTTAGGGTTAGGGTTAGGGTTAGGGTTTAGGATTTTGGGTTTTGGGTTTTTGAGTTTTGGGTTTATGGTTTAGGGTATAGGGTTTAGGGTTTAAGGTTGAAGGTTTTCTTGTAAAAGTTTAGCGTTTGGGGTTTAGGGTTAGGGTTAGGGTTATGGTTAGGGTTAGGGGTTAGGGTTTAGGTCTTATGATTTAGGGTTTTGGGTTTAAGGTGTTGGGTATAGGTTTTAGGTTTCACCTTGAGGGTTTAGGATTTAAGGTTTAGGGTTTCGGGTTAAGGGTTTAGGGTTTAATATTTTGTGCTTTTGGGTTTAGGTTTTCTTATTTAGGTTTTGAGTTTTCGTTTTAAGGTTTAGTGTTTGGGGTTTAGGGTTAGGGATAGGGTTGGGGTTAGGGTTAGGGTTTAAGGTTTTGGGTTTAGTCTTTAGGGTTTGGAGTTTAGGTGTAGGGTTTCTTGTTTAAGATTTAGGGTTAAAGCTTTAGGTTTAGGGTTTTCGTGTCAGGGTTTATGGTTTGGGGTTTAGGTTTAGGGTTAGGGTTAGGGTTTAGGATTTTGGGTTTTGGGTTTTTGAGTTTTGGGTTTATGGTTTAGGGTATAGGGTTTAGGGTTTAAGGTTTAAGGTTTTCTTGTAAAAGTTTAGCGTTTGGGGTTTAGGGTTAGGGTTAGGGTTATGGTTAGGGTTAGGGGTTAGGGTTTAGGTCTTATGATTTAGGGTTTTGGGTTTAGGGTGTTGGGTATAGGTTTTAGGTTTCACGATGAGGGTTTAGAATTTAAGGTTTAGGATTTCGTGTTAAGGGTTTAGGGTTTAATATTTTGTGGTTTTGGGTTTAGGTTATAAGATTTAGGTATAGAGTTTTCGTTTTAAGGTTTAGTGTTTGGGGTTTAGGGTTAGGGATAGGGTTTGGGTTAGGATTAGGGTTAGGGTTTAGGGTTTAGGTTTGAGGGTTCAGAGTTTAGGTGTAGGGTTTCTGGTTTAAGGTTTAGGGTTTAAGCTTTAGATTTAGGGTTTTCATGTTTGGGTTTATGGTTTGGGGTTTAGGGTTAGGGTTAGGGTTAGGGTTTTGGGTTTAGTGTTTTGGGTTTGGATTTTAGGGTTTATGGTTTAGGGTATAGGTTTTAGGGTTTAAGGTTTAAGGTTTAGGATTTCAGCTTTAGGTTTAGGGTATTCGTGCTAAGGTTTAGTGTTTGGGGTTTAGGGTTAGGGTTAGGATTTCGGGTTTAGGGTTTAGGGTTTAAGGTGTAGGGTTTAGGGTTTAAGCTTTAGGGTTTCAGCTTTAGGTTTAGGGTTTTCTTGTAAAGGTTTAGGGTTTAGGGTTTAGGGTTAGGGTTAAGGTTAGGGTTAGGGTTTAGGGTTTAGGTCTTATGATTTAGGGTTTTGGGTTTAGGGTGTTGGGTATAGGTTTTTGGTTTCACGTTGAGGGTTTAGGATTTAGGTTTAAGGTTTCGGGTTAAGGGTTTAGGGTTTAATATTTTGTGGTTTTGGGTTTAGGTTTTCAGATTTAGGTTTAGAGTTTTCGTATTAAGGTTTAGTGTTTGGGGTTTAGGGTTAGGGATAGGGTTGGGGTTAGGGTTAGGGTTTAGGGTTTAGGGTTTAGGTTTTAGGTTTCAGAGTTTAGGTGTAGGGTTTCTGGTTTAAGCTTTAGGGTTTAAGCTTTAGATTTAGGGTTTTCATGTCTGGGTTTATGGTTTGGGGTTTAGGGTTAGGGTTAGGGTTAGGGTTTTGGGTTTGGAGTTTAGGGTTTATAGTTTAGGGTATAGGTTTTAGGGTTTAAGGTTTAGGGTTTAGGTTTGGAGTTTAGGTGTAGGGTTTCTGGTTTAAGGTTTAGGGTTTAAGCTTTAGGTTTAGAGTTTTCTTGTAAAAGTTTAGGGTTTGTGGTTTAGGGTTAGGGTTAGGGTTAGGGTTAGGGGTTAGGGTTTAGGTCTTTTGATTTAGGGTTTTGGGTTTAGGGTGTTGGGTATAGGTTTTAGGTTTCACTATGAGGGTTTAGAATTTAAGGTTTAGGATTTCGGGTTAAGGGTTTAGGGTTTAATATTTTGTGGATTTGGGTTTAGGTTTTCAGATCTAGGTATAGAGTTTTCGTTTTAAGGTTTAGTGTTTGGGGTTTAGGGTTAGGGATAGGGTTGGGGTTAGGGTTAAGGTTAGGGTTAGGGTTTAGGGTTTAGGTTTAGGGGTTAGGGTTAGGGTTAGGGTTAGGGTTAGGGTTAAGGTTTAGGGTTTAGGTCTTATGATTTAGGGTTTTGGGTTTAGGGTGTTGGGTATAGGTTTTAGGTTTCACCTTGAGGGTTTAGGATTTAAGGTTTAGGGTTTCGGGTTAAGGGTTTAGGGTTTAATATTTTGTGCTTTTGGGTTTAGGTTTTCTGATTTAGGTTTTGAGTTTTCGTTTTAAGGTTTAGTGTTTGGGGTTTAGGGTTAGGGATAGGGTTGGGGTTAGGGTTAGAGTTTAAGGTTTAGGGTTTAGTCTTTAGGGTTTGGAGTTTAAGTGTTGGGTTTCTTGTTTAAGGTTTAGGGTTAAAGCTTTAGGTTTAGGGTTTTCGTGTCAGGGTTTATGGTTTGGGGTTTAGGGTTAGGGTTAGGGTTAGGGTTTAGGATTTTGGGTTTTGGGTTTTTGAGTTTTGGGTTTATGGTTTAGGGTATAGGGTTTAGGGTTTAAGGTTTAAGGTTTTCTTGTAAAAGTTTAGCGTTTGGGGTTTAGGGTTAGGGTTAGGGTTAGGGTTAGGGGTTAGGGTTTAGGTCTTATGATTTAGGGTTTTGGGTTTAGGGTGTTGGGTATAGGTTTTAGGTTTCACGATGAGGGTTTAGAATTTAAGGTTTAGGATTTCGTGTTAAGGGTTTAGGGTTTAATATTTTGTGGTTTTGGGTTTAGGTTTTAAAATTTAGGTATAGAGTTTTCGTTTTAAGGTTTAGTGTTTGGGGTTTAGGGTTAGGGATAGGGTTGGGGTTAGGATTAGGGTTAGGGTTTATGGTTTGGGGTTTAGGGTTAGGGTTAGGGTTAGGGTTTTGAGTTTAGTGTTTTGGGTTTGGATTTTAGGGTTTATGGTTTAGGGTATAGGTTTTAGGGTTTAAGGTTTAAGGTTTAGGATTTAAGCTTTAGGTTTAGGGTATTCGTGCTAAGGTTTAGTGTTTGGGGTTTAGGGTTAGGGTTAGGATTTAGGGTTTAGGGTTTAGGGTTTAAGGTGTAGGGTTTAGGGTTTAAGCTTTAGGGTTTCAACTTTAGGTTTAGGGTTTTCTTGTAAAGGTTTAGGGTTTGGGGTTTAGGGTTAGGGTTAAGGTTAGGGTTAGGGTTTAGGGTTTAGGTCTTATGATTTAGGGTTTTGGGTTTAGGGTGTTGGGTATAGGTTTTTGGTTTCACGTTGAGGGTTTAGGATTTAGGTTTAGGGTTTCGGGTTAAGGGTTTAGGGTTTAATATTTTGTGGTTTTGGGTTTAGGTTTTCAGATTTAGGTTTAGAGTTTTCGTATTAAGGTTTAGTGTTTGGGGTTTAGGGTTAGGGATAGGGTTGGGGTTAGGGTTAGGGTTTAGGGTTTAGGGTTTAGGTTTGAGGGTTCAGAGTTTAGGTGTAGGGTTTCTGGTTTAAGGTTTAGGGTTTAAGCTTTAGATTTAGGGTTTTCATGTTTGGGTTTATGGTTTGGGGTTTAGGGTTAGGGTTAGGGTTAGGGTTTTGGGTTTAGTGTTTTGGGTTTGGATTTTAGGGTTTATGGTTTAGGGTATAGGTTTTAGGGTTTAAGGTTTAAGGTTTAGGATTTCAGCTTTAGGTTTAGGGTATTCGTGCTAAGGTTTAGTGTTTGGGGTTTAGGGTTAGGGTTAGGATTTCGGGTTTAGGGTTTAGGGTTTAAGGTGTAGGGTTTAGGGTTTAAGCTTTAGGGTTTCAGCTTTAGGTTTAGGGTTTTCTTGTAAAGGTTTAGGGTTTAGGGTTTAGGGTTAGGGTTAAGGTTAGGGTTAGGGTTTAGGGTTTAGGTCTTATGATTTAGGGTTTTGGGTTTAGGGTGTTGGGTATAGGTTTTTGGTTTCACGTTGAGGGTTTAGGATTTAGGTTTAAGGTTTCGGGTTAAGGGTTTAGGGTTTAATATTTTGTGGTTTTGGGTTTAGGTTTTCAGATTTAGGTTTAGAGTTTTCGTATTAAGGTTTAGTGTTTGGGGTTTAGGGTTAGGGATAGGGTTGGGGTTAGGGTTAGGGTTTAGGGTTTAGGGTTTAGGTTTTAGGTTTCAGAGTTTAGGTGTAGGGTTTCTGGTTTAAGCTTTAGGGTTTAAGCTTTAGATTTAGGGTTTTCATGTCTGGGTTTATGGTTTGGGGTTTAGGGTTAGGGTTAGGGTTAGGGTTTTGGGTTTGGAGTTTAGGGTTTATAGTTTAGGGTATAGGTTTTAGGGTTTAAGGTTTAGGGTTTAGGTTTGGAGTTTAGGTGTAGGGTTTCTGGTTTAAGGTTTAGGGTTTAAGCTTTAGGTTTAGAGTTTTCTTGTAAAAGTTTAGGGTTTGTGGTTTAGGGTTAGGGTTAGGGTTAGGGTTAGGGGTTAGGGTTTAGGTCTTTTGATTTAGGGTTTTGGGTTTAGGGTGTTGGGTATAGGTTTTAGGTTTCACTATGAGGGTTTAGAATTTAAGGTTTAGGATTTCGGGTTAAGGGTTTAGGGTTTAATATTTTGTGGATTTGGGTTTAGGTTTTCAGATCTAGGTATAGAGTTTCGTTTTAAGGTTTAGTGTTTGGGGTTTAGGGTTAGGGATAGGGTTGGGGTTAGGGTTAAGGTTAGGGTTAGGGTTTAGGGTTTAGGTTTAGGGGTTAGGGTTAGGGTTAGGGTTAGGGTTAGGGTTAAGGTTTAGGGTTTAGGTCTTATGATTTAGGGTTTTGGGTTTAGGGTGTTGGGTATAGGTTTTAGGTTTCACCTTGAGGGTTTAGGATTTAAGGTTTAGGGTTTCGGGTTAAGGGTTTAGGGTTTAATATTTTGTGCTTTTGGGTTTAGGTTTTCTGATTTAGGTTTTGAGTTTTCGTTTTAAGGTTTAGTGTTTGGGGTTTAGGGTTAGGGATAGGGTTGGGGTTAGGGTTAGAGTTTAAGGTTTAGGGTTTAGTCTTTAGGGTTTGGAGTTTAAGTGTAGGGTTTCTTGTTTAAGGTTTAGGGTTAAAGCTTTAGGTTTAGGGTTTTCGTGTCAGGGTTTATGGTTTGGGGTTTAGGGTTAGGGTTAGGGTTAGGGTTTAGGATTTTGGGTTTTGGGTTTTTGAGTTTTGGGTTTATGGTTTAGGGTATAGGGTTTAGGGTTTAAGGTTTAAGGTTTTCTTGTAAAAGTTTAGCGTTTGGGGTTTAGGGTTAGGGTTAGGGTTAGGGTTAGGGGTTAGGGTTTAGGTCTTATGATTTAGGGTTTTGGGTTTAGGGTGTTGGGTATAGGTTTTAGGTTTCACGATGAGGGTTTAGAATTTAAGGTTTAGGATTTCGTGTTAAGGGTTTAGGGTTTAATATTTTGTGGTTTTGGGTTTAGGTTTTAAAATTTAGGTATAGAGTTTTCGTTTTAAGGTTTAGTGTTTGGGGTTTAGGGTTAGGGATAGGGTTGGGGTTAGGATTAGGGTTAGGGTTTATGGTTTGGGGTTTAGGGTTAGGGTTAGGGTTAGGGTTTTGAGTTTAGTGTTTTGGGTTTGGATTTTAGGGTTTATGGTTTAGGGTATAGGTTTTAGGGTTTAAGGTTTAAGGTTTAGGATTTAAGCTTTAGGTTTAGGGTATTCGTGCTAAGGTTTAGTGTTTGGGGTTTAGGGTTAGGGTTAGGATTTAGGGTTTAGGGTTTAGGGTTTAAGGTGTAGGGTTTAGGGTTTAAGCTTTAGGGTTTCAACTTTAGGTTTAGGGTTTTCTTGTAAAGGTTTAGGGTTTGGGGTTTAGGGTTAGGGTTAAGGTTAGGGTTAGGGTTTAGGGTTTAGGTCTTATGATTTAGGGTTTTGGGTTTAGGGTGTTGGGTATAGGTTTTTGGTTTCACGTTGAGGGTTTAGGATTTAGGTTTAGGGTTTCGGGTTAAGGGTTTAGGGTTTAATATTTTGTGGTTTTGGGTTTAGGTTTTCAGATTTAGGTTTAGAGTTTTCGTATTATGGTTTAGTGTTTGGGGTTTAGGTGTAGGGTTTCTTGTTTAAGGTTTAGGGTTAAAGCTTTAGGTTTAGGGTTTTCGTGTCAGGGTTTATGGTTTGGGGTTTAGGGTTAGGGTTAGGGTTAGGGTTTAGGATTTTGGGTTTTGGGTTTTTGAGTTTTGGGTTTATGGTTTAGGGTATAGGGTTTAGGGTTTAAGGTTGAAGGTTTTCTTGTAAAAGTTTAGCGTTTGGGGTTTAGGGTTAGGGTTAGGGTTATGGTTAGGGTTAGGGGTTAGGGTTTAGGTCTTATGATTTAGGGTTTTGGGTTTAAGGTGTTGGGTATAGGTTTTAGGTTTCACCTTGAGGGTTTAGGATTTAAGGTTTAGGGTTTCGGGTTAAGGGTTTAGGGTTTAATATTTTGTGCTTTTGGGTTTAGGTTTTCTGATTTAGGTTTTGAGTTTTCGTTTTAAGGTTTAGTGTTTGGGGTTTAGGGTTAGGGATAGGGTTGGGGTTAGGGTTAGGGTTTAAGGTTTAGGGTTTAGTCTTTAGGGTTTGGAGTTTAGGTGTAGGGTTTCTTGTTTAAGGTTTAGGGTTAAAGCTTTAGGTTTAGGGTTTTCGTGTCAGGGTTTATGGTTTGGGGTTTAGGGTTAGGGTTAGGGTTAGGGTTTAGGATTTTGGGTTTTGGGTTTTTGAGTTTTGGGTTTATGGTTTAGGGTATAGGGTTTAGGGTTTAAGGTTTAAGGTTTTCTTGTAAAAGTTTAGCGTTTGGGGTTTAGGGTTAGGGTTAGGGTTATGGTTAGGGTTAGGGGTTAGGGTTTAGGTCTTATGATTTAGGGTTTTGGGTTTAGGGTGTTGGGTATAGGTTTTAGGTTTCACGATGAGGGTTTAGAATTTAAGGTTTAGGATTTCGTGTTAAGGGTTTAGGGTTTAATATTTTGTGGTTTTGGGTTTAGGTTATAAGATTTAGGTATAGAGTTTTCGTTTTAAGGTTTAGTGTTTGGGGTTTAGGGTTAGGGATAGGGTTTGGGTTAGGATTAGGGTTAGGGTTTAGGGTTTAGGTTTGAGGGTTCAGAGTTTAGGTGTAGGGTTTCTGGTTTAAGGTTTAGGGTTTAAGCTTTAGATTTAGGGTTTTCATGTTTGGGTTTATGGTTTGGGGTTTAGGGTTAGGGTTAGGGTTAGGGTTTTGGGTTTAGTGTTTTGGGTTTGGATTTTAGGGTTTATGGTTTAGGGTATAGGTTTTAGGGTTTAAGGTTTAAGGTTTAGGATTTCAGCTTTAGGTTTAGGGTATTCGTGCTAAGGTTTAGTGTTTGGGGTTTAGGGTTAGGGTTAGGATTTCGGGTTTAGGGTTTAGGGTTTAAGGTGTAGGGTTTAGGGTTTAAGCTTTAGGGTTTCAGCTTTAGGTTTAGGGTTTTCTTGTAAAGGTTTAGGGTTTAGGGTTTAGGGTTAGGGTTAAGGTTAGGGTTAGGGTTTAGGGTTTAGGTCTTATGATTTAGGGTTTTGGGTTTAGGGTGTTGGGTATAGGTTTTTGGTTTCACGTTGAGGGTTTAGGATTTAGGTTTAAGGTTTCGGGTTAAGGGTTTAGGGTTTAATATTTTGTGGTTTTGGGTTTAGGTTTTCAGATTTAGGTTTAGAGTTTTCGTATTAAGGTTTAGTGTTTGGGGTTTAGGGTTAGGGATAGGGTTGGGGTTAGGGTTAGGGTTTAGGGTTTAGGGTTTAGGTTTTAGGTTTCAGAGTTTAGGTGTAGGGTTTCTGGTTTAAGCTTTAGGGTTTAAGCTTTAGATTTAGGGTTTTCATGTCTGGGTTTATGGTTTGGGGTTTAGGGTTAGGGTTAGGGTTAGGGTTTAGGGTTTGGAGTTTAGGGTTTATAGTTTAGGGTATAGGTTTTAGGGTTTAAGGTTTAGGGTTTAGGTTTGGAGTTTAGGTGTAGGGTTTCTGGTTTAAGGTTTAGGGTTTAAGCTTTAGGTTTAGGGTTTTCTTGTAAAAGTTTAGGGTTTGTGGTTTAGGGTTAGGTTTAGGGTTAGGGTTAGGGGTTAGGGTTTAGGTCTTTTGATTTAGGGTTTTGGGTTTAGGGTGTTGGGTATAGGTTTTAGGTTTCACTATGAGGGTTTAGAATTTAAGGTTTAGGATTTCGGGTTAAGGGTTTAGGGTTTAATATTTTGTGGATTTGGGTTTAGGTTTTCAGATCTAGGTATTTCGTTTTAAGGTTTAGTGTTTGGGGTTTAGGGTTAGGGATAGGGTTGGGGTTAGGGTTAAGGTTAGGGTTAGGGTTTAGGGTTTAGGTTTAGGGGTTAGGGTTAGGGTTAGGGTTAGGGTTAGGGTTAAGGTTTAGGGTTTAGGTCTTATGATTTAGGGTTTTGGGTTTAGGGTGTTGGGTATAGGTTTTAGGTTTCACCTTGAGGGTTTAGGATTTAAGGTTTAGGGTTTCGGGTTAAGGGTTTAGGGTTTAATATTTTGTGCTTTTGGGTTTAGGTTTTCTGATTTAGGTTTTGAGTTTTCGTTTTAAGGTTTAGTGTTTGGGGTTTAGGGTTAGGGATAGGGTTGGGGTTAGGGTTAGAGTTTAAGGTTTAGGGTTTAGTCTTTAGGGTTTGGAGTTTAGGTGTAGGGTTTCTTGTTTAAGGTTTAGGGTTAAAGCTTTAGGTTTAGGGTTTTCGTGTCAGGGTTTATGGTTTGGGGTTTAGGGTTAGGGTTAGGGTTAGGGTTTAGGATTTTGGGTTTTGGGTTTTTGAGTTTTGGGTTTATGGTTTAGGGTATAGGGTTTAGGGTTTAAGGTTTAAGGTTTTCTTGTAAAAGTTTAGCGTTTGGGGTTTAGGGTTAGGGTTAGGGTTAGGGTTAGGGGTTAGGGTTTAGGTCTTATGATTTAGGGTTTTGGGTTTAGGGTGTTGGGTATAGGTTTTAGGTTTCACGATGAGGGTTTAGAATTTAAGGTTTAGGATTTCGTGTTAAGGGTTTAGGGTTTAATATTTTGTGGTTTTGGGTTTAGGTTTTAAGATTTAGGTATAGAGTTTTCGTTTTAAGGTTTAGTGTTTGGGGTTTAGGTTTAGGGATAGGGTTGGGGTTAGGATTAGGGTTAGGGTTTAGGGTTTAGGTTTGAGGGTTCAGAGTTTAGGTGTAGGGTTTCTGGTTTAAGGTTTAGGGTTTAAGCTTTAGATTTAGGGTTTTCATGTCTGGGTTTATGGTTTGGGGTTTAGGGTTAGGGTTAGGGTTAGGGTTTTGGGTTTAGTGTTTTGGGTTTGGATTTTAGGGTTTATGGTTTAGGGTATAGGTTTTAGGGTTTAAGGTTTAAGGTTTAGGATTTAAGCTTTAGGTTTAGGGTATTCGTGCTAAGGTTTAGTGTTTGGGGTTTAGGGTTAGGGTTAGGATTTAGGGTTTAGGGTTTAGGGTTTAAGGTGTAGGGTTTAGGGTTTAAGCTTTAGGGTTTCAACTTTAGGTTTAGGGTTTTCTTGTAAAGGTTTAGGGTTTGGGGTTTAGGGTTAGGGTTAAGGTTAGGGTTAGGGTTTAGGGTTTAGGTCTTATGATTTAGGGTTTTGGGTTTAGGGTGTTGGGTATAGGTTTTTTGTTTCACGTTGAGGGTTTAGGATTTAGGTTTAGGGTTTCGGGTTAAGGGTTTAGGGTTTAATATTTTGTGGTTTTGGGTTTAGGTTTTCAGATTTAGGTTTAGAGTTTTCGTATTAAGGTTTAGTGTTTGGGGTTTAGGGTTAGGGATAGGGTTGGGGTTAGGGTTAGGGTTTAGGGTTTAGGGTTTAGGTTTTAGGTTCCAGAGTTTAGGTGTAGGGTTTCTGGTTTAAGCTTTAGGGTTTAAGCTTTAGATTTAGGGTTTTCATGTCTGGGTTTATGGTTTGGGGTTTACGGTTAGGGTTAGGGTTAGGGTTTTGGGTTTGGAGTTTAGGGTTTATAGTTTAGGGTATAGGTTTTAGGGTTTAAGGTTTAAGGTTTAGGGTTTAGGGTTGGAGTTTAGGTGTAGGGTTTCTGGTTTAAGGTTTAGGGTTTAAGCTTTAGGTTTAGGGTTTTCTTGTAAAAGTTTAGGGTTTGGGGTTTAGGGTTAGGGTTAGGGTTATGGTTAGGGTTAGGGGTTAGGGTTTAGGTCTTATGATTTAGGGTTTTGGGTTTAAGGTGTTGGGTATAGGTTTTAGGTTTCACCTTGAGGGTTTAGGATTTAAGGTTTAGGGTTTCGGGTTAAGGGTTTAGGGTTTAATATTTTGTGCTTTTGGGTTTAGGTTTTCTGATTTAGGTTTTGAGTTTTCGTTTTAAGGTTTAGTGTTTGGGGTTTAGGGTTAGGGATAGGGTTGGGGTTAGGGTTAGGGTTTAAGGTTTAGGGTTTAGTCTTTAGGGTTTGGAGTTTAGGTGTAGGGTTTCTTGTTTAAGGTTTAGGGTTAAAGCTTTAGGTTTAGGGTTTTCGTGTCAGGGTTTATGGTTTGGGGTTTAGGGTTAGGGTTAGGGTTAGGGTTTAGGATTTTGGGTTTTGGGTTTTTGAGTTTTGGGTTTATGGTTTAGGGTATAGGGTTTAGGGTTTAAGGTTTAAGGTTTTCTTGTAAAAGTTTAGCGTTTGGGGTTTAGGGTTAGGGTTAGGGTTATGGTTAGGGTTAGGGGTTAGGGTTTAGGTCTTATGATTTAGGGTTTTGGGTTTAGGGTGTTGGGTATAGGTTTTAGGTTTCACGATGAGGGTTTAGAATTTAAGGTTTAGGATTTCGTGTTAAGGGTTTAGGGTTTAATATTTTGTGGTTTTGGGTTTAGGTTATAAGATTTAGGTATAGAGTTTTCGTTTTAAGGTTTAGTGTTTGGGGTTTAGGGTTAGGGATAGGGTTTGGGTTAGGATTAGGGTTAGGGTTTAGGGTTTAGGTTTGAGGGTTCAGAGTTTAGGTGTAGGGTTTCTGGTTTAAGGTTTAGGGTTTAAGCTTTAGATTTAGGGTTTTCATGTTTGGGTTTATGGTTTGGGGTTTAGGGTTAGGGTTAGGGTTAGGGTTTTGGGTTTAGTGTTTTGGGTTTGGATTTTAGGGTTTATGGTTTAGGGTATAGGTTTTAGGGTTTAAGGTTTAAGGTTTAGGATTTCAGCTTTAGGTTTAGGGTATTCGTGCTAAGGTTTAGTGTTTGGGGTTTAGGGTTAGGGTTAGGATTTCGGGTTTAGGGTTTAGGGTTTAAGGTGTAGGGTTTAGGGTTTAAGCTTTAGGGTTTCAGCTTTAGGTTTAGGGTTTTCTTGTAAAGGTTTAGGGTTTAGGGTTTAGGGTTAGGGTTAAGGTTAGGGTTAGGGTTTAGGGTTTAGGTCTTATGATTTAGGGTTTTGGGTTTAGGGTGTTGGGTATAGGTTTTTGGTTTCACGTTGAGGGTTTAGGATTTAGGTTTAAGGTTTCGGGTTAAGGGTTTAGGGTTTAATATTTTGTGGTTTTGGGTTTAGGTTTTCAGATTTAGGTTTAGAGTTTTCGTATTAAGGTTTAGTGTTTGGGGTTTAGGGTTAGGGATAGGGTTGGGGTTAGGGTTAGGGTTTAGGGTTTAGGGTTTAGGTTTTAGGTTTCAGAGTTTAGGTGTAGGGTTTCTGGTTTAAGCTTTAGGGTTTAAGCTTTAGATTTAGGGTTTTCATGTCTGGGTTTATGGTTTGGGGTTTAGGGTTAGGGTTAGGGTTAGGGTTTAGGGTTTGGAGTTTAGGGTTTATAGTTTAGGGTATAGGTTTTAGGGTTTAAGGTTTAGGGTTTAGGTTTGGAGTTTAGGTGTAGGGTTTCTGGTTTAAGGTTTAGGGTTTAAGCTTTAGGTTTAGGGTTTTCTTGTAAAAGTTTAGGGTTTGTGGTTTAGGGTTAGGTTTAGGGTTAGGGTTAGGGGTTAGGGTTTAGGTCTTTTGATTTAGGGTTTTGGGTTTAGGGTGTTGGGTATAGGTTTTAGGTTTCACTATGAGGGTTTAGAATTTAAGGTTTAGGATTTCGGGTTAAGGGTTTAGGGTTTAATATTTTGTGGATTTGGGTTTAGGTTTTCAGATCTAGGTATAGAGTTTTCGTTTTAAGGTTTAGTGTTTGGGGTTTAGGGTTAGGGATAGGGTTGGGGTTAGGGTTAAGGTTAGGGTTAGGGTTTAGGGTTTAGGTTTAGGGGTTAGGGTTAGGGTTAGGGTTAGGGTTAGGGTTAAGGTTTAGGGTTTAGGTCTTATGATTTAGGGTTTTGGGTTTAGGGTGTTGGGTATAGGTTTTAGGTTTCACCTTGAGGGTTTAGGATTTAAGGTTTAGGGTTTCGGGTTAAGGGTTTAGGGTTTAATATTTTGTGCTTTTGGGTTTAGGTTTTCTGATTTAGGTTTTGAGTTTTCGTTTTAAGGTTTAGTGTTTGGGGTTTAGGGTTAGGGATAGGGTTGGGGTTAGGGTTAGAGTTTAAGGTTTAGGGTTTAGTCTTTAGGGTTTGGAGTTTAGGTGTAGGGTTTCTTGTTTAAGGTTTAGGGTTAAAGCTTTAGGTTTAGGGTTTTCGTGTCAGGGTTTATGGTTTGGGGTTTAGGGTTAGGGTTAGGGTTAGGGTTTAGGATTTTGGGTTTTGGGTTTTTGAGTTTTGGGTTTATGGTTTAGGGTATAGGGTTTAGGGTTTAAGGTTTAAGGTTTTCTTGTAAAAGTTTAGCGTTTGGGGTTTAGGGTTAGGGTTAGGGTTAGGGTTAGGGGTTAGGGTTTAGGTCTTATGATTTAGGGTTTTGGGTTTAGGGTGTTGGGTATAGGTTTTAGGTTTCACGATGAGGGTTTAGAATTTAAGGTTTAGGATTTCGTGTTAAGGGTTTAGGGTTTAATATTTTGTGGTTTTGGGTTTAGGTTTTAAGATTTAGGTATAGAGTTTTCGTTTTAAGGTTTAGTGTTTGGGGTTTAGGGTTAGGGATAGGGTTGGGGTTAGGATTAGGGTTAGGGTTTAGGGTTTAGGTTTGAGGGTTCAGAGTTTAGGTGTAGGGTTTCTGGTTTAAGGTTTAGGGTTTAAGCTTTAGATTTAGGGTTTTCATGTCTGGGTTTATGGTTTGGGGTTTAGGGTTAGGGTTAGGGTTAGGGTTTTGGGTTTAGTGTTTTGGGTTTGGATTTTAGGGTTTATGGTTTAGGGTATAGGTTTTAGGGTTTAAGGTTTAAGGTTTAGGATTTAAGCTTTAGGTTTAGGGTATTCGTGCTAAGGTTTAGTGTTTGGGGTTTAGGGTTAGGGTTAGGATTTAGGGTTTAGGGTTTAGGGTTTAAGGTGTAGGGTTTAGGGTTTAAGCTTTAGGGTTTCAACTTTAGGTTTAGGGTTTTCTTGTAAAGGTTTAGGGTTTGGGGTTTAGGGTTAGGGTTAAGGTTAGGGTTAGGGTTTAGGGTTTAGGTCTTATGATTTAGGGTTTTGGGTTTAGGGTGTTGGGTATAGGTTTTTTGTTTCACGTTGAGGGTTTAGGATTTAGGTTTAGGGTTTCGGGTTAAGGGTTTAGGGTTTAATATTTTGTGGTTTTGGGTTTAGGTTTTCAGATTTAGGTTTAGAGTTTTCGTATTAAGGTTTAGTGTTTGGGGTTTAGGGTTAGGGATAGGGTTGGGGTTAGGGTTAGGGTTTAGGGTTTAGGGTTTAGGTTTTAGGTTCCAGAGTTTAGGTGTAGGGTTTCTGGTTTAAGCTTTAGGGTTTAAGCTTTAGATTTAGGGTTTTCATGTCTGGGTTTATGGTTTGGGGTTTACGGTTAGGGTTAGGGTTAGGGTTTTGGGTTTGGAGTTTAGGGTTTATAGTTTAGGGTATAGGTTTTAGGGTTTAAGGTTTAAGGTTTAGGGTTTAGGGTTGGAGTTTAGGTGTAGGGTTTCTGGTTTAAGGTTTAGGGTTTAAGCTTTAGGTTTAGGGTTTTCTTGTAAAAGTTTAGGGTTTGGGGTTTAGGGTTAGGGTTAGGGTTAGGGTTAGGGGTTAGGGTTTAGGTCTTTTGATTTAGGGTTTTGGGTTTAGGGTGTTGGGTATAGGTTTTAGGTTTCACGATGAGGGTTTAGAATTTAAGGTTTAGGATTTCGGGTTAAGGGTTTAGGGTTTAATATTTTGTGGATTTGGGTTTAGGTTTTAAGATTTAGGTATAGAGTTTTCGTTTTAAGGTTTAGTGTTTGGGGTTTAGGGTTAGGGATAGGGTTGGGGTTAGGGTTAGGGTTAGGGTTTAGGGTTTAGGTTTTAGGGTTCGGAGTTTAGGTGTAGGGTTTCTGGTTTAAGGTTTATGGTTTAAGCTTTAGATTTATGGTTTAGGGTATAGGTTTTAGGGTTTAAGGTTTAGGGTTTAAGGTTTAAAGTTTAGGGTTTAGGGTTGGAGTTTAGGTGTAGGGTTTCTGGTTTAAGGTTTTGGGTTTAAGCTTTAGGTTTAGGGTTTTCTTGTAAAAGTTTAGGGTTTGGGGTTTAGGTTTAG
>OZ000490.1:10105000-10107500 GCA_963922655.1 Cardamine chenopodiifolia | reverse complement strand
TAGGGTTTTGGGTTTAGGGTTTTGGGTTTGGATTTTAGGGTTTATGGTTTAGGGTATAGGTTTTAGGGTTTAAGGTTTAAGGTTTAGGATTTCAGCTTTAGGTTTAGGGTATTCGTGCTAAGGTTTAGTGTTTGGGGTTTAGGGTTAGGGTTAGGATTTGGGGTTTAGGGTTTAGGGCTTAAGGTGTAGGGTTTAGGGTTTAAGGTTTAGGGTTTCAGCTTTAGGTTTAGGGTTTTCTTGTAAAGGTTTAGGCTTTGGGGTTTAGGGTTAGGGTTAAGGTTAGGGTTAGGGTTTAGGGTTTAGGTCTTATGATTTAGGGTTTTGGGTTTAGGGTGTTGGGTATAGGTTTTTGGTTTCACGTTGAGGGTTAGGATTTAGGTTTAGGGTTTCGGGTTAGGGGTTTAGGGTTTAATATTTTGTGGTTTTGGGTTTAGGTTTTCAGATTTAGGTTTAGAGTTTTCGTGTTAAGGTTTAGTGTTTGGGGTTTAGGATTAGGGATAGGGTTGGGGTTAGGGTAAGGGTTTAGGGTTTAGGTTTTAGGTTTTAGGTTTCAGAGTTTAGGTGTATTGTTTCTGGTTTAAGGTTTAGGGTTTAAGCTTTAGATTTAGGGTTTTCATGTCTGGGTTTATGGTTTGGGGTTTAGGGTTAGGGTTAGGGTTAGGGTTTTGGGTTTAGGGTTTTGGGTTTAGGGTTTTGGGTTTGGAGTTTAAGGTTTATGGTTTAGGGTATAGGTTTTAGGTTTCACGATGAGGGTTTAGAATTTAAGGTTTAGGATTTCGGGTTAAGGGTTTAGGGTTTAGTACTTTGTGGTTTTGGGTTTAGGTTTTCAGATTTAGGTATAGAGTTTTCGTTTTAAGGTTTAGTGTTTGGGGTTTAGGGTTAGGGATAGGGTTGGGGTTAGTGTTAGGGTTAGGGTTTAGGGTTTAGGTTTTAGGGTTCGGAGTTTAGGTGTAGGGTTTCTGGTTTAAGGTTTAGGGTTTAAGCCTTAGATTTAGGGTTTTCATGTCTGGGTTTATGGTTTGGGGTTTAGGGTTAGGGTTAGGGTTAGGGTTTTGGGTTTAGGGTTTTGGGTTTGGAGTTAGGGTTTATGGTTTAGGGTATAGGTTTTAGGGTTTAAGGTTTAAGGTTTAAGGTTTAGGGTTTAGGGTTTAGGGTTGGAGTTTAGGTGTAGGGTTTCTGGTTTAAGGTTTTGGGTTTAAGCTTTAGGTTTAGGGTTTTCTTTTTAAAGTTTAGGGTTTGGGGTTTAGGGTTAGGGTTAGGGTTAGGGTTAGGGGTTAGGGTTTAGGTCATATGATTTAGGGTTTTGGGTTTAGGGTGTTGGGTATAGGTTTTAGGTTTCACGATGAGGGTTTAGAATTTAAGGTTTAGGATTTCGGGTTAAGGGTTTAGGGTTTAATATTTTGTGGTTTTGGGTTTAGGTTTTTAGATTTCGGTATAGAGTTTTCGTTTTGAGGTTTAGTGTTTGGGGTTTAGGGTTAGGGATAGGGTTAGGGTTAGGGTTTAGGGTTTATGGTTTAGGGTATAGGTTTTAGGGTTTAAGGTTTAAGGTTTAGGATTTCAGCTTTAAGGGTTTTGGGTTTAGGGTTTTGGGTTTGGAGTTTAGGGTTTATGGTTTAGGGTATAGGATTTAGGGTATAGGTTATAGGGTTTAAGGTTTAAGGTTTAATGTTTAAGGTTTAAGGTTTAAGGTTTAAGGTTTAAGGTTTAGGGTTTAGGGTTGGAGTTTAGGTGTAGGGTTTCTGGTTTAAGGTTTAGGGTTTAAGCTTTAGGTTTAGGGTTTTCTTGTAAAAGTTTAGGGTTTGGGGGTTAGGGTTAGGGATAGGGTTGGGGTTAGTGTTAGGGTTAGGGTTTAGGGTTTAGGTTTTAGGGTTCGGAGTTTAGGTGTAGGGTTTCTGGTTTAAGGTTTAGGGTTTAAGCTTTAGATTTAGGGTTTTCATGTCTGGGTTTATGGTTTGGGGTTTAGGGTTAGGGTTAGGGTTAGGGTTTTGGGTTTAGGGTTTTTGGTTTGGAGTTTAGGGTTTATGGTTTAGGGTATAGGTTTTAGTGTTTAAGGTTTAAGGTTTAGGGTTTAGGGTTTAGGGTTTAGGGTTGGAGTTTAGGTGTAGGGTTTCTGGTTTAAGGTTTAGTGTTTAAGCATTAGGTTTAGGGTTTTCTTGTAAAAGTTTAGGGTTTGGGGTTTAGGGTTAGGGTTAGGGTTAGGGTTAGGGGTTAGGGTTTAGGTCTTACGATTTAGGTTTTTGGGTTTAGGGTGTTGGGTATAGGTTTTAAGTTTCACGATGAGGGTTTAGAATTTAAGGTTTAGGATTTCGGGTTAAGGGTTTAGGGTTTAATATTTTGTTGTTTTGGGTTTAGGTTTTCAGATTTAGGTATAGAGTTTTCGTTTTAAGGTTTAGTGTTTGGGGATTAGGGTTAGGGATAGGGTTGGGGTTAGGGTTAGGGTTAGGGTTTAGGGTTTAGGTTTTAGGGTTCGGAGTTTAGGTGTAGGGTTTCTGGTTTAAGG
>OZ000490.1:10095000-10100000 GCA_963922655.1 Cardamine chenopodiifolia | reverse complement strand
GGGTTAGTGTTAGGGTTAGGGTTTAGGGTTTAGGTTTTAGGGTTCGGAGTTTAGGTGTAGGGTTTCTGGTTTAAGGTTTAGGGTTTAAGCTTTAGATTTAGGGTTTTCATGTCTGGGTTTATGGTTTGGGGTTTAGGGTTAGGGTTAGGGATAGGGTTTTGGGTTTGGAGTTAAGGTTTATGGTTTAGGGTATAGGTTTTAGGGTTTAAGGTTTAAGGTTTAAGGTTTAGGGTTTAGGGTTTAGGGTTGGAGTTTAGGTGTAGGGTTTCTGGTTTAAGGTTTTGGGTTTAAGCTTTAGGTTTAGGGTTTTCTTGTAAAAGTTTAGGGTTTGGGGTTTAGGGTTAGGGTTAGGGTTAGGGTTAGGGGTTAGTGTTTAGGTCTTATGATTTAGGTTTTTGGGTTTAGGGTGTTGGGTATAGGTTTTAGGTTTCACGATAAGGGTTTAGAATTTAAGGTTTAGGATTTCGGGTTAAGGGTTTAGGGTTTAATATTTTGTGGTTTTGGGTTTAGGTTTTCAGATTTAGGTATAGAGTTTTCGTTTTAAGGTTTAGTGTTTGGGGTTTAGGGTTAGGGATAGGGTTGGGGTTAGGGTTAGGGTTAGGGTTTAGGGTTTAGGTTTTAGGGTTCGGAGTTTAGGTGTAGGGTTTCTGGTTTAAGGTTTAGGGTTTAAGCTTTAGCTTTAGGGTTTTCATGTCTGGGTTTTTGGTTTGGGGTTTAGGGTTAGGGTTAGGGTTAGGGTTTTGGGTTTAGGGTTTTGGGTTTGGAGTTTAGGGTTTATGGTTTAGAATATAGGTTTTAGGGTTTAAGATTTAGGGTTTAAGGTTTAAGGTTTAGGGTTTAGGGTTGGAGTTTAGGTGTAGGGTTTCTGGTTTAAGGTTTAGGGTTTAAGCTTTAGGTTTAGGGTTTTCTTGTAAAAGTTTAGGGTTTGGGGTTTAGGGTTAGGGTTAGGGTTAGGGTTAGGGGTTAGGGTTTAGGTCTTATGATTTAGGGTTTTGGGTTTAGGGTGTTGGGTATAGGTTTTAGGTTTCACGATGAGGGTTTAGAATTTAAGGTTTAGGATTTCGGGTTAAGGGTTTAAGGTTTAATATTTTGTGGTTTTGGGTTTAGGTTTTCAGATTTAGGTATAGAGTTTTCGTTTTACGGTTTAGTGTTTGGGGTTTAGGGTTAGGGATAGGGTTGGGGTTAGGGTTAGGGTTAGGGTTTAGGGTTTAGGTTTTAGGGTTCGGAGTTTAGGTGTAAGGTTTCTGGTTTAAGGTTTAGGGTTTAAGCTTTAGATTTAGGGTTTTCATGTCTGGGTTTATGGTTTGGGGTTTAGGGTTAGGGTTAGGGTTAGGGTTTTTGGTTTAGGGTTTTGGGTTTGGAGTTTAGGGTTTATGGTTTAGGGTAGAGGTTTTAGAGTTTAAGGTTTATGGTTTAGGGTTTAGGGTTTAGGGTTGGAGTTTAGGTGTAGGGTTTCTGGTTTAAGGTTTGGGGTTTAAGCTTTAGGTTTAGGGTTTTCTTGTAAAAGTTTAGGGTTTGGGGTTTAGGGTTAAGGTTAGGGTTAGGGTTAGGGGTTAGGGTTTAGGTCTTATGATTTAGATTTTTGGGTTTAGGGTGTTGGGTATAGGTTTTAGGTTTCACGATGAGGATTTAGAATTTAAGGTTTAGGATTTCGGGTTAAGGGTTTAGGGTTTAATATTTTGTGGTTTTGGGTTTAGGTTTTCAGATTTAGGTATAGAGTTTTCGTTTTAAGGTTTAGTGTTTGGGGTTTAGGGTTAGGGATAGGGTTGGGGTTAGGGTTAGGGTTAGGGTTTAGGGTTTAGGTTTTAGGGTTCGGAGTTTACGTGTAGGGTTTCTGGTTTAAGGTTTAGGGTTTAAGCTTTTGATTTAGGGTTTTCATGTCTGGGTTTATGGTTTGGGGTTTAGGGTTTTGGGTTTGGATTTTAGGGTTTATGGTTTAGGGTATAGGTTTTAGGGTTTAAGGTTTAAGGTTTAGGATTTCAGCATTAGGTTTAGGGTATTCGTGCTAAGGTTTAGTGTTTGGGGTTTAGGGTTTGGGTTAGGATTTGGGGTTTAGGGTTTAGGGTTTAAGGTGTATGGTTTAGGGTTTAAGGTTTAGGGTTTCAACTTTAGGTTTAGGGTTTCCTTGTAAAGGCTTAGGCTTTGGGGTTTAGGGTTAGGGTTATGGTTAGGGTTAGGGTTTAGGGTTTAGGTCTTATGATTTAGGGTTTTGGGTTTAGGGTGTTGGGTATAGGTTTTTGGTTTCACGTTGAGGGTTTAGGATTTAGGTTTAGGGTTTTGGGTTAAGGGTTTAGGGTTTAATATTTTGTGGTTTTGGGTTTAGGTTTTAAATTTAGGTTTAGAGTTTTCGTGTTAAGGTTTAGTGTTTGGGGTTTTGGGTTAGGGATAGGGTTGGGGTTAGGGTTAGGGTTTAGGGTTTAGGGCTTAGGTTTTAGGTTTCAGAGTTTAGGTGTATTGTTTCTTGTTTAAGGTTTAGGGTTTAAGCTTTAGATTTAGGGTTTTCATCTCTGGGTTTATGGTTTGGGGTTTAGGGTTAGGGGTAGGGTTAGGGTTTTGGGTTTAGGGTTTTGGGTTTAGGGTTTTGGGTTTGCAGTTTAGGGTTTATGGTTTAGGGTATAGGTTTTAGGGTTTAAGGTTTAGGGTTTAAGGTTTAAAGTTTAGGGTTTAGGGTTGGAGTTTAGGTGTAGGGTTTCTGGTTTAAGGTTTTGGGTTGAAGCTTTAGGTTTAGGGTTTTCTTGTAAAGTTTAGGGTTTGGGGTTTAGGGTTAGGGTTAGGGTTAGGGTTAGGGGTTAGGGTTTAGGTCTTATGATTTAGGGTTTTGGGTTTAGGGTGTTGGGTATAAGTTTTAGGTTTCACGATGAGTGTTTAGAATTTAAGGTTTAGGATTTCGGGTTAAGGGTTTAGGGTTTAATATTTTGTGGTTTTGGGTTTAGGTTTTCATATTTAGGTATAGAGTTTTCGTTTTGAGGTTTAGTGTTTGGGGTTTAGGGTTAGGGATAGGGTTAGGGTTAGGGTTAGGGTTAGGGTTTAGGCTTGAGGGTTTAGGTTTTAGGGTGTAAAAGTTTAGGGTTTGGGGTTTAGGGTTAGGGTTAGGGTTAGGGTTAGGGATTAGTGTTTAGGTCTTATGATTTAGGTTTTTGGGTTTAGGGTGTTGGGTATAGGTTTTAGGTTTCACGATAAGGGTTTAGAATTTAAGGTTTAGGATTTCGGGTTAAGGGTTTAGGGTTTAATATTTTGTGGTTTTGGGTTTAGGTTTTCAGATTTAGGTATAGAGTTTTCGTTTTAAGGTTTAGTGTTTGGGGTTTAGGGTTAGGGATAGGGTTGGGGTTAGGGTTAGGGTTAGGGTTTAGGGTTTAGGTTTTAGGGTTAGAGTTTAGGTGTAGGGTTTCTGGTTTAAGGTTTAGGGTTTAAGCTTTAGGTTTAGGGTTTTCTTTAAAAGTTTAGGGTTTGGGGTTTAGGGTTAGGGTTAGGGTTAGGGGTTAGGGTTTAGGTCTTATGTTTAGGGTTTTGGGTTTAGGGTGTTGGGTATAGGTTTTAGGTTTCACGATGAGGGTTTAGAATTTAAGGTTTAGGATTTCGTGTTAAGGGTTTAGGGTTTAATATTTTGTGGTTTTGGGTTTAGGTTTTCAGATTTAGGTATAGAGTTTTCGTTTTAAGGTTTAGTGTTTGGGGTTTAGGGTTAGGGATAGGGTTGGGGTTAGGGTTTTGGGTTTAGGGTTTTGGGTTTGGAGTTTAAGGTTTATGGTTTAGGGTATAGGTTTTAGGGTTTAAGGTTTAAGGTTTAAGGTTTAGGGTTTAGGGTTTAGGGTTGGAGTTTAGGTATAGGGTTTCTGGTTTAAGGTTTTGGGTTTAAGCTTTAGGTTTAGGGTTTTCTTATAAAGTTTAGGGTTTGGGGTTTAGGGTTAGGGTTAGGGTTAGGGTTAGGGGTTAGGGTTTAGGTCTTATGATTTAGGGTTTTGGGTTTAGGGTGTTGGGTATAGGTTTTAGGTTTCACGATGAGTGTTTAGAATTTAAGGTTTAGGATTTCGGGTTAAGGGTTTAGGGTTTAATATTTTGTGGTTTTGGGTTTAGGTTTTCAGATTTAGGTATAGAGTTTTCGTTTTGAGGTTTAGTGTTTGGGGTATAGGGTTAGGGATAGGGTTAGGGTTAGGGTTAGGGTTAGGGTTTAGGGTTGAGGGTTTAGGTTTTAGGGTTCGGAGTTTAGGTGTAGGGTTTCTAGTTTAAGGTTTAGGGTTTAAGCTTTAGATTTAGGGTTTTCATGTCTAGGTTTATGGTTTGGGGTTTAGGGTTAGGGTTAGGGTTAAGGTTTTGGGTTTAGGTTTTTGGGTTTGGAGTTTAGGGTTTATGGTTTAGGGTATAGGTTTTAGGGTTTAAGGTTTAAGGTTTAGGGTTTAGGGTTTAGGGTTTAGGGTGGGAGTTTAGGTGTAGGGTTTCTGGTTTAAGGTTTAGGGTTTAAGCTTTAGGTTTAGGTTTTCTTGTAAATTTTTAGGGTTTGGGGTTTAGGGTTAGGGTTAGGGTTAGGGTAAGGGGTTAGGGTTTAGGTCTTATGATTTAGGTTTTTGGGTTTAGGGTGTTGGGTATAGGTTTTAGGTTTCACGATGAGGGTTTAGAATATAAGGTTTAGGATTTCGGGTTAAGGGTTTAGGGATTAATATTTTGTGGTTTTGGGTTTAGGTTTTCAGATTTAGGTATACAGTTTTCGTTTTAAGGTTTAGTGTTTGGGGTTTAAGGTTAGGGACAGGGTTGGTGTTAGGGTTAGGGTTAGGGTTTAGGGTTTAGGTTTTACGGTTCGGAGTTTAGGTGTAGGGTTTCTGGTTTAAGGTTTAGGGTTTAAGCTTTAGATTTAGGGTTTTCATGTCTGGGTTTATGGTTTGGGGTTTAGGGTTAGGGTTAGGGTTAGGGTTTTGGGTTTAGGGTTTAGGGTTTGGATTTTAGGGTTTATGGTTTAGGGTATAGGTTTTAGGGTTTAAGGTTTAAGGTTTAAGGTTTAGGGTTTAGGG
>OZ000490.1:10085000-10092500 GCA_963922655.1 Cardamine chenopodiifolia | reverse complement strand
GGTTTAGGGTTAGGGATAGGGTTGGGGTTAGGGTTAGGGTTAGGGTTTAGGGTTTAGGTTTTAGGGTTCGGAGTTTAGGTGTAGGGTTTCTGGTTTAAGGTTTAGGGTTTAAGCTTTAGATTTAGGGTTTTCATGTCTGGGTTTATGGTTTGGGGTTTAGGGTTAGGGTTAGGGTTAGGGTTTTGGGTTTAGGGTTTTGGGTTTGGAGTTTAGGGTTTATGGTTTAGGGTATAGGTTTTAGGGTTTAAGGTTTAAGGTTTAGGGTTTAGGGTTTAGGGTTTAGGGTTGGAGTTTAGGTGTAGGGTTTCTGGTTTAAGGTTTAGGGTTTAAGCTTTAGGTTTAGGGTTTTCTTGTAAAAGTTTAGGGTTTGGGGTTTAGGGTTATGGTTAGGGTTAGGGTTAGGGGTTAGGGTTTAGAATTTAAGGTTTAGGATTTCGGGTTAAGGTTTTAGGGTTTAATATCTTGTTGTTTTGGGTTTAGGTTTTCAGATTTAGGTATAGAGTTTTCGTTTTAAGGTTTAGTGTTTGGGGTTTAGGGTTAGGGATAGGGTTGGGGTTAGGTTTTAGGGTTCGGAGTTTTGGTGTAGGGTTTCTGGTTTAAGGTTTAGGGTTTAAGCTTTAGATTTAGGGTTTTCATGTCTGGGTTTATGGTTTGGGGTTTAGGGTTAGGGTTAGGGTTAGGGTTTTAGGTTTAGGGTTTTGGGTTTGGATTTTAGGGTTTATGGTTTAGGGTATAGGTTTTAGGGTTTAAGGTTTAAGGTTTAGGATTTCAGCTTTAGGTTTAGGGTATTCGTGCTAAGGTTAAGTGTTTGGGGTTTAGGGTTAGGGTTAGGATTTGGGGTTTAGGGTTTAGGGTTTAAGGTGTAGGGTTTAGGGTTTAAGGTTTAGGGTTTCAGCTTTAAGGTTTAGGGTTTCAGCTTTAGGTTTAGGGTTTTCTTGTAAAGGTTTAGGTTTGGGGTTTAGGGTGAGGGTTAAGGTAAGGGTTAGGGTTTAGGGTTTAGGTCTTATGATTTAGGGTTTTGGGTTTAGGGTGTTGGGTATAGGTTTTTGGTTTCACGTTGAGGGTTTAGGATTTAGGTTTAGGGTTTCGGGTTAAGGGTTTAGGGTTTAATATTTTGTGGTTTTGGGTTTAGGTTTTCAGATTTAGGTTTAGAGTTTTCGTGTTAAGGTTTAGTGTTTAGGGTTTAGGATTAGGGATAGGGTTGGGGTTAGGGTTAGGGTTTAGGGTTTAGGGTTTAGGTTTTAGGTTTCAGAGTTTAGGTGTATTGTTTCTGGTTTAAGGTTTAGGGTTTAAGCTTTAGATTTAGGGTTTTCATGTCTGGGTATATGGTTTGCGGTTTAGGGTTAGGGTTAGGGTTAGGATTTTGGGTTTAGGGTTTTGGGTTTGGAGTTTAGGGTTTATGGTTTAGGGTATAGGTTTTAGGGTTTAAGGTTTAAGGTCTAAGGTTTAGGGTTTAGGGTTGGAGTTTAGGTGTAGGGTTTCTGGTTTAAGGTTTAGGGTTTAAGCTTTAGGTTTAGGATTTTCTTGTAAAAGTTTAGGGTTTGGGGTTTAGGGTTAAGGTTAGGGTTAGGGTTAGGGGTTAGGGTTTAGGTCTTATGATTTAGGTTTTTGGGTTTATGGTGTTGGGTATAGGTTTTAGGTTTCACGATGAGGGTTTAGAATTTAAGGTTTAGTATTTCGGGTTAAGGTTTTAGGGTTTAATATTTTGTGGTTTTGGGTTTAGGTTTTCAGATTTAGGTATAGAGTTTTCGTTTAAAGGTTTAGTGTTTGGGGTTTAGGGTTAGGGATAGGGTTGGGGTTAGTGTTAGGGTTAGGGTTTAGGGTTTAGGTTTTAGGGTTCGGAGTTTAGGTGTAGGGTTTCTGGTTTAAGGTTTAGGGTTTAAGCTTTAGATTTAGGGTTTTCATGTCTGGGTTTATGGTTTGGGGTTTAGGGTTAGGGTTAGGGTTAGGGTTTTCTGTTTAGGGTTTTGGGTTTGGAGTTTAGGGTTTATGGTTTAGGGTATAGGTTTTAGGGTTTAAGGTTTAAGGTTTAGGGTTTAGGGTTTAGGGTTTAGGGTTGGAGTTTAGGTGTAGGGTTTCTGGTTTAAGGTTTAGGGTTTAAGCTTTAGGTTTAGGGTTTTCTTGTAAAAGTTTAGGGTTTGGGGTTTAGGGTTATGGTTAGGGTTAGGGTTAGGGGTTAGGGTTTAGAATTTAAGGTTTAGGATTTCGGGTTAAGGTTTTAGGGTTTAATATTTTGTTGTTTTGGGTTTAGGTTTTCAGATTTAGGTATAGAGTTTTCGTTTTAAGGTTTAGTGTTTGGGGTTTAGGGTTAGGGATAGGGTTGGGGTTAGGGTTAGGGTTAGGGTTTAGGGTTTAGGTTTTAGGGTTCGGAGTTTAGGTGTAGGGTTTCTGGTTTAAGGTTTAGGGTTTAAGCTTTAGATTTAGGGTTAAGGTTTTAGGGTTTAATATTTTGTTGTTTTGGGTTTAGGTTTTCAGATTTAGGTATAGAGTTTTCGTGTTAAGGTTTAGTGGTTGTGGTTCAGGGTGTTGGGTTTAGGGTGTTGGGTATAGGTTTTTGGTTTCACGTTGAGGGTTTAGGATTTAGGTTTAGGGTTTCGGGTTAAGGGTTTAGGGTTTAATATTTTGTGGTTTTGGGTTTAGGTTTTCAGATTAAGGTTTAGAGTTTTCGTGTTAAGGTTTAGTGTTTGGGGTTTAGGGTTAGGGATAGGGTTGGGGTTAGGGTTAGGGTTAGGGTTTAGGGTTTAGGTTTTAGAGTTCGGGTGTAGGGTTTCTGGTTTAAGGTTTAGGGTTTAAGCTTTAGATTTAGGGTTTTCATGTCTGGGTTTATGGTTTGGGGTTTAGGGTTAGGGTTAGGGTTAGGGTTTAGGGTTTAGGGTTTAGGGTTTAGATTTTAGGGTTTATGGTTTAGGGTATAGGTTTTAGGGTTTAAGGTTTAAGGTTTAGGATTTCAGTTTTAGGTTTAGGGTATTCGTGCTAAGGTTTAGTGTTTCGGGTTTAGGGTTAGGGTTAGGATTTAGGGTTTAGGGTTTAGGGTTTAAGGTTTAGGGTTTCAGCTTTAGGTTTAGGGTTTTCTTGTAAAGGTTTAGGGTTTGGGGTTTAGGGTTATGGTTAGGGTTAGGGTTAGGGTTTAGGGTTTAGGCCTTATGATTTAGGGTTTTGGGTTTCGGGTGTTGGCTATAGGTTTTAGGTTTCATGTTAAGGGTTTAGGATTTAAGGTTTAGGGTTTCGGGTTAAGGGTTTAGGGTTTAATATTTTGTGGTTTTGGGTTTAGGTTTTCAGATTTAGGTTTAAAGTTTTCGTGTTAAGGTTTAGTGTTTGGGGTTAAGGGTTAAGGATAGGGTTGGGGTTATGGTTAGGGTTTAGGGTTTAGGGTTTAGGTTTTAGTTTTCAGAGTTTAGGTGTAGGGTTTCTGGTTTAAGGTTTAGGGTTTAAGCTTTAGATTTAGGGTTTTCATGTCTGGGTTTATGGTTTGGGGTTTAGGGTTTGGGTTAGGGTTAGGGTTTTGGGTTTTGGGTTTTGGGTTTGGAGTTTAGGGTTTAGGGTTTAGGGTTTAGGGTTGGAGTTTAGGTGTAGGGTTTCTGGTTTAAGGTTTAGGGTTTAAGCTTTAGGTTTAGGGTTTTCTTTAAAAGTTTAGGGTTAGGGTTAGGGTTAGGGGTTAGGGTTTAGGTCTTATGTTTAGGGTTTTGGGTTTAGGGTGTTGGGTATAGGTTTTAGGTTTCACGATGAGGGTTTAGAATTTAAGGTTTAGGATTTCGTGTTAAGAGTTTAGGGTTTAATATCTTGTGGTTTTGGGTTTAGGTTTTCAGATTTAGGTATAGAGTTTTCGTTTTAAGGTTTAGTGTTTGGGGTTTAGGGTTAGGGATAGGGTTGGGGTTAGGGTTAGGGTTAGGGTTTAGGGTTTAGGTCTTATGATTTAGGGTTTTGGGTTTAGGGTGTTGGGTATAGGTTTTTGGTTTCACGTTGAGGGTTTAGGATTTAGGTTTAGGGTTTCGGGTTAAGGGTTTAGGGTTTAATATTTTGTGGTTTTGGGTTTAGGTTTTCAGATTTAGGTTTAGAGTTTTCGTGTTAAGGTTTAGTGTTTAGGGTTTAGGATTAGGGATAGGGTTGGGGTTAGGGTTAGGGTTTAGGGTTTAGGGTTTAGGTTTTAGGTTTCAGAGTTTAGGTGTATTGTTTCTGGTTTAAGGTTTAGGGTTTAAGCTTTAGATTTAGGGTTTTCATGTCTGGGTATATGGTTTGCGGTTTAGGGTTAGGGTTAGGGTTAGGATTTTGGGTTTAGGGTTTTGGGTTTGGAGTTTAGGGTTTATGGTTTAGGGTATAGGTTTTAGGGTTTAAGGTTTAAGGTCTAAGGTTTAGGGTTTAGGGTTGGAGTTTAGGTGTAGGGTTTCTGGTTTTAGGTTTAGGGTTTAAGCTTTAGGTTTAGGATTTTCTTGTAAAAGTTTAGGGTTTGGGGTTTAGGGTTAAGGTTAGGGTTAGGGTTAGGGGTTAGGGTTTAGGTCTTATGATTTAGGTTTTTGGGTTTATGGTGTTGGGTATAGGTTTTAGGTTTCACGATGAGGGTTTAGAATTTAAGGTTTAGTATTTCGGGTTAAGGTTTTAGGGTTTAATATTTTGTGGTTTTGGGTTTAGGTTTTCAGATTTAGGTATAGAGTTTTCGTTTAAAGGTTTAGTGTTTGGGGTTTGGGGTTAGGGATAGGGTTGGGGTTAGTGTTAGGGTTAGGGTTTAGGGTTTAGGTTTTAGGGTTCGGAGTTTAGGTGTAGGGTTTCTGGTTTAAGGTTTAGGGTTTAAGCTTTAGATTTAGGGTTTTCATGTCTGGGTTTATGGTTTGGGGTTTAGGGTTAGGGTTAGGGTTAGGGTTTTCTGTTTAGGGTTTTGGGTTTGGAGTTTAGGGTTTATGGTTTAGGGTATAGGTTTTAGGGTTTAAGGTTTAAGGTTTAGGGTTTAGGGTTTAGGGTTTAGGGTTGGAGTTTAGGTGTAGGGTTTCTGGTTTAAGGTTTAGGGTTTAAGCTTTAGGTTTAGGGTTTTCTTGTAAAAGTTTAGGGTTTGGGGTTTAGGGTTATGGTTAGGGTTAGGGTTAGGGGTTAGGGTTTAGAATTTAAGGTTTAGGATTTCGGGTTAAGGTTTTAGGGTTTAATATTTTGTTGTTTTGGGTTTAGGTTTTCAGATTTAGGTATAGAGTTTTCGTTTTAAGGTTTAGTGTTTGGGGTTTAGGGTTAGGGATAGGGTTGGGGTTAGGGTTAGGGTTAGGGTTTAGGGTTTAGGTTTTAGGGTTCGGAGTTTAGGTGTAGGGTTTCTGGTTTAAGGTTTAGGGTTTAAGCTTTAGATTTAGGGTTAAGGTTTTAGGGTTTAATATTTTGTTGTTTTGGGTTTAGGTTTTCAGATTTAGGTATAGAGTTTTCGTGTTAAGGTTTAGTGGTTGTGGTTCAGGGTGTTGGGTTTAGGGTGTTGGGTATAGGTTTTTGGTTTCACGTTGAGGGTTTAGGATTTAGGTTTAGGGTTTCGGGTTAAGGGTTTAGGGTTTAATATTTTGTGGTTTTGGGTTTAGGTTTTCAGATTAAGGTTTAGAGTTTTCGTGTTAAGGTTTAGTGTTTGGGGTTTAGGGTTAGGGATAGGGTTGGGGTTAGGGTTAGGGTTAGGGTTTAGGGTTTAGGTTTTAGAGTTCGGGTGTAGGGTTTCTGGTTTAAGGTTTAGGGTTTAAGCTTTAGATTTAGGGTTTTCATGTCTGGGTTTATGGTTTGGGGTTTAGGGTTAGGGTTAGGGTTAGGGTTTAGGTTTTAGGGTTTAGGGTTTAGATTTTAGGGTTTATGGTTTAGGGTATAGGTTTTAGGGTTTAAGGTTTAAGGTTTAGGATTTCAGTTTTAGGTTTAGGGTATTCGTGCTAAGGTTTAGTGTTTCGGGTTTAGGGTTAGGGTTAGGATTTAGGGTTTAGGGTTTAGGGTTTAAGGTTTAGGGTTTCAGCTTTAGGTTTAGGGTTTTCTTGTAAAGGTTTAGGGTTTGGGGTTTAGGGTTATGGTTAGGGTTAGGGTTAGGGTTTAGGGTTTAGGCCTTATGATTTAGGGTTTTGGGTTTCGGGTGTTGGCTATAGGTTTTAGGTTTCATGTTAAGGGTTTAGGATTTAAGGTTTAGGGTTTCGGGTTAAGGGTTTAGGGTTTAATATTTTGTGGTTTTGGGTTTAGGTTTTCAGATTTAGGTTTAAAGTTTTCGTGTTAAGGTTTAGTGTTTGGGGTTAAGGGTTAAGGATAGGGTTGGGGTTATGGTTAGGGTTTAGGGTTTAGGGTTTAGGTTTTAGTTTTCAGAGTTTAGGTGTAGGGTTTCTGGTTTAAGGTTTAGGGTTTAAGCTTTAGATTTAGGGTTTTCATGTCTGGGTTTATGGTTTGGGGTTTAGGGTTTGGGTTAGGGTTAGGGTTTTGGGTTTTGGGTTTTGGGTTTGGAGTTTAGGGTTTAGGGTTTAGGGTTTAGGGTTGGAGTTTAGGTGTAGGGTTTCTGGTTTAAGGTTTAGGGTTTAAGCTTTAGGTTTAGGGTTTTCTTTAAAAGTTTAGGGTTAGGGTTAGGGTTAGGGGTTAGGGTTTAGGTCTTATGTTTAGGGTTTTGGGTTTAGGGTGTTGGGTATAGGTTTTAGGTTTCACGATGAGGGTTTAGAATTTAAGGTTTAGGATTTCGTGTTAAGAGTTTAGGGTTTAATATCTTGTGGTTTTGGGTTTAGGTTTTCAGATTTAGGTATAGAGTTTTCGTTTTAAGGTTTAGTGTTTGGGGTTTAGGGTTAGGGATAGGGTTGGGGTTAGGGTTAAGGTTAGGGTTTAGGGTTTAGGTTTTAGGGTTCGGAGTTTAGGTGTAGGGTTTCTGGTTTAAGGTTTAGGGTTTAAGCTTTAGATTTAGAGTTTTCATGTCTAGGTTTATGGTTTGGGGTTTAGGGTTAGGGTTAGGGTTAAGGTTTTGGGTTTAGGGTTTTGGGTTTGGAGTTTAGGGTTTATGGTTTAGGGTATAGGTTTTAGGGTTTAAGGTTTAAGGTTTAGGGTTTAGGGTTTAGGGTTTAGGGTTGGAGTTTAGGTGTAGGGTTTCTGGTTTCAGGTTTAGGGTTTAAGCTTTAGGTTTAGGTTTTCTTGTAAATGTTTAGGGTTTGGGGTTTAGGGTTAGGGTTAGGGTTAGGGTTGGGGGTTAGGGTTTAGGTCTTATGATTTAGGTTTTTTGGTTTAGGGTGTTGGGTATAGGTTTTAGGTTTCACGATGAGGGTTTAGAATTTAAGGTTTAGGATTTCGGGTTAAGGGTTTAGGGTTTAATATTTTGTGGTTTTGGGTTTAGATTTTCAGATTTAGGTTTAGAGTTTTCGTGTTAAGGTTTAGTGGTTGTGGTTCAGGGTGTTGGGTTTAGGGTGTTGGGTATAGGTTTTTGGTTTCACGTTGAGGGTTTAGGATTTAGGTTTAGGGTTTCGGGTTAAGGGTTTAGGGTTTAATATTTTGTGGTTTTGGGTTTAGGTTTTCAGATTAAGGTTTAGAGTTTTCGTG
>OZ000490.1:10077500-10082500 GCA_963922655.1 Cardamine chenopodiifolia | reverse complement strand
TTCAGAGTTTAAGTGTAGGGTTTCTGGTTTAAGGTTTAGGGTTTAAGCTTTAGCTTTAGGGTTTTCATGTCTGGGTTTATGGTTTGGGGTTTAGGGTTTGGGTTAGGGTTAGGGTTTAGGGTTTTGGGTTTTGGGTTTGGAGTTTAGGGTTTAGGGTTTAGGGTTTAGGGTTGGAGTTTAGGTGTAGGGTTTCTGGTTTAAGGTTTAGGGTTTAAGCTTTAGGGTTTAGGGTTTAGGGTTTAGGGTTGGAGTTTAGGTGTAGGGTTTCTGGTTTAAGGTTTAGGGTTTAAGCTTTAGGTTTAGGGTTTTCTTGTAAAAGTTTAGGGTTAGGGTTAGGGTTAGGGTTTTGGGTTTAGGGTTTTGGGTTTGGATATTAGGGTTTATGGTTTAGGGTATAGGTTTTAGGGTTTAAGGTTTAAGGTTTAAGGTTTAGGGTTTAGGGTTTAGGGTTGGAGTTTAGGTGTAGGGTTTCTGGTTTAAGGTTTAGGGTTTAGCTTTAGGTTTAGGGTTTTCTTGTAAAAGTTTAGGGTTTGGGGTTGAGGGTTAAGGTTAGGGTTAGGGTTAAGGGTTAGGGTTTAGGTCTTATGATTTAGGTTTTTGGGTTTAGGGTGTTGGGTATAGGTTTTAGGTTTCACGATGAGGGTTTAGAATTTAAGGTTTAGGATTTCGGGTTAAGGGTTTAGGGTTTACTATTTTGTGGTTTTGGGTTTAGGTTTTCAGATTTAGGTATAGATTTTCGTTTTAAGGTTTAGTGTTTGGGGTTTAGGGTTAGGGATAGGGTTGGGGTTAGGGTTAGGGTTAGGGTTTAGGGTTTAGGTTTTAGGGTTCGGAGTTTAGGTGTAGGGTTTCTTGTTTAAGGTTTAGGGTTTAAGCTTTAGATTTAGGGTTTTCATGTCTGGGTTTAGGGTTTGGGGTTTAGGGTTAGGGTTAGGGTTAGGGTTTTGGGTTTAGGGTTTTGGGTTTGGATTTTAGGGTTTATGGTTTAGGGTATAGGTTTTAGGGTTTAAGGTTTAAGGTTTAGGATTTCCGCTTTAGGTTTAGGGTATTCGTGCTAAGGTTTAGTGTTTGGGGTTTAGGGTTAGGGTTAGGATTTAGGGTTTAGGGTTTTGGGTTAAGGGTTTAGGGTTAAGGTTAGGGTTAGGGTTTAGGGTTTAGGCCTTATGATTTAGGGTTTTGGGTTTTGGGTTAAGGGTTTAGGGTTTAATATTTTGTGGTTTTGGGTTTAGGTTTTCAGATTTAGGTTTTGAGTTTTCGTGTTAAGGTTTAGTGTTTTAGGGTTTAGGGTTAGGGATAAGGTTGGGGTTAGGGTTAGGGTTTAGGGTTTAGGGTTTAGTCTTTAGGGTTTGGAGGTGTAGGGTTTCTTGTTTAAGGTTTAGGGTTAAAGCTTTAGGTTTAGTGTTTTCGTGTCAGGGTTTATGGTTTGGGGTTTAGGGTTAGGGTTAGGGTTAGGGTTTGGGTTTAGGGATTAAGGTTTTTGGTTTTTGAGTTTTGGGTTTATGGTTTAGGGTATAGGGTTTAGGGTTGAAGGTTTAAGGTTTATGAATTCAGTTTTAGGTTTCGGGTTTTAGTGTTATGTATTAGGGTATAGGGTTTAGGGTTTAGGTGTTTATGTTTAGGATTTAGGTTTGCGATTTATGGTTTACTGTTTAGGGTTTAGGATTTAGGGTTTAGATCTTGGAATTGGGTTATGGGTTTAAAGGTTAGGGTTAAGTTTAGGGTTTAATGTTTATGGTTTAGGGTTAAAGGTTTAGGATTTTGGGTTTCGGGTTCAGGATGTTGGTTTGTGGTTTAGGGTTTAGGTCTTATGGTTTTGGGTTTTATGTTTAGGGTCCTGGGTATATGGTTTAGGTTTAACGTTGAGGGTTTAGGATTTAAGGTTTAGGATTTCGGGTTATGGGTTTAGGGTTTAGTGTTTCAGCTTTAGGTTTAGAGTTTTCGTGCTAAGGTTTAGTGTTTGGGGTTGAGAGTTAGGGTTAGGATTTAGGGTTTAGGGTTTAGGGTTTAAGGTGTAGGGTTTAGGGTTTAAGGTTTAGGGTTTCAGCTTTAGGTTTAGGGTTTTCTTGTAAAGGTTTAGGCTTTGGGGTTTAGGGTTAGGGTTAAGGTTAGGGTTAGGGTTTAGGGTTTAGGTCTTATGATTTAGGGTTTTGGGTTTAGGGTGTTGGGTATAGGCTTTTGGTTTCACGTTGAGGGTTTAGGATTTAGGTTTAGGGTTTCGGGTTAAGGGTTTAGGGTTTAATATTTTGTGGTTTTGGGTTTTGGTTTTCAGATTTAGGTTTAGAGTTTTCGTGTTAAGGTTTAGTGTTTGGGGTTTAGGGTTAGGTATACGGTTGGGGTTAGGGTTAGGGTTTAGGGTTTAGGGTTTAGGTTTTAGGTTTCAGAGTTTAGGTGTAGGGTTTCTGGTTTAAGGTTTAGGGTTTAAGCTTTAGATTTAGGGTTTTCATGTCTGGGTTTATGGTTTGGGGTTTAGGGTTAGGGTTAGGGTTAGGGTTTTAGGTTTAGGGTTTTTGGTTTGGAGTTTAGGGTTTATGGTTTAAGGTATAGGTTTTAGGGTTTAAGGTTTAAGGTTTAAGGTTTAGGGTTTAGGGTTTAGGGTTAGAGTTTAGGTGTAGGGTTTCTGGTTTATGGTTTTGGGTTTAAGCTTTAGGTTTAGGGTTTTCTTGAAAAAGTTTAGGGTTTGGGGTTTAGGTTTAGGGTTAGGGTTAGGGTTAGGGGTTAGGGTTTAGGTATAATGATTTAGGGTTTTGGGTTTAGGGTGTTGGGTATAGGTTTTAGGTTTCACGATGAGGGTTTAGAATTTAAGGTTTAGGATTTCGGGTTAAGGGTTTAGTGTTTAATATTTTGTTGTTTTGGGTTTAGGTTTTCAGATTTAGGTATAGAGTTTTCGTTTTGAGGTTTACTGTTTGGGGTTTAGGGTTAGGGATAGGGTTAGGGTTTAGGGTTTAGGTTTTAGGGTTCGGAGTTTAGGTGTAGGGTTTCTGGTTTAAGGTTTAGGGTTTAAGCTTTAGATTTAGGGTTTTCATGTCTGGGTTTATGGTTTGGAGTTTAGGGTTAGGGTTAGGGTTAGGGTTTTGGGTTTAGGGTTTTGGGTTTGCAGTTTAGGGTTTATGGTTTAGGGTATAGGTTTTAGGGTTTAAGGTTTAAGGTTTTGGGTTTAGGGTTGGAGTTTAGGTGTAGGGTTTCTGGTTTAAGGTTTAAGGTTTAAGCTTTAGGTTAGGGTTTTCTTGTAAAAGTTTAGGGTTTGGGGTTTATGGTTAGGGTTAGGGTTAGGGTTAGGGGTTAGGGTTTAGGTCTTATGTTTAGGGTTTTGGGTTTAAGGTGTTGGGTATAGGTTTTTGGTTTCACGTTGAGGGTTTAGGATTTAGGTTTAGGGTTTCGGGGTTAGGGTTAGGGTTAGGGTTAGGGTTTTGGGTTTAGGGTTTTGGGTTTGGAGTTTAGGATTTATGGTTTAGGGTATAGGTTTTAGGGTTTAAGGTTTAAGGTTTAGGGTTTAGGGTTTAGGGTTTAGGGTTGGAGTTTAGGTGTAGGGTTTCTGGTTTAAGGTTTAGGGTTTAAGCTTTAGGTTTAGGGTTTTCTTGTAAAAGTTTAGGGTTTGGGGTTTAGGGTTAGGGTTAGGGTTAGGTTAGGGGTTAGGGTTTAGGTCTTATGATTTAGGGTTTTGGGTTTAGGGTGTTGGGTATAGGTTTTAGGTTTCACGATGAGGGTTTAGAATTTAAGGTTTAGGATTTAGGGTTACGGGTTTAGGGTTTAATATTTTGTGGTTTTGGGTTTAGGTTTTCAGATTTAGGTATAGAGTTTTCGTTTTAAGGTTTAGTGTTTGGGGTTTAGGGTTAGGGATAGGGTTGGGGTTAGGGTTAGGGTTAGGGTTTAGGGTTTAGGTTTTAGGGTTCGGAGTTTAGGTGTAGGGTTTCTGGTTTAAGGTTTAGGGTTTAAGCTTTAGATTTAGGGTTTTCATGTCTGGGTTTATGGTTTGGGATTTAGGGTTAGGGTTAGGGTTAGGGTTTTGGATTTAGGGTTTTGGGTTTGAATTTTAGGGTTTATGGTTTAGGGTATAGGTTTTAGGGTTTAAGGTTTAAGGTTTAGGATTTAAGTTTTAGGTTTAGGGTATTCGTGCTAAGGTTTAGTGTTTGGGGTTTAGGGTTAGGGTTAGGATTTAGGGTTTAGGGTTTAGGGTTTAAGGTTTAGGGTTTCAGCTTTAGGTTTAGGGTTTTCTTGAAAAGGTTTAGGGTTTGGGGTTTAGGGTTATGGTTAGGGTTTAGAATTTAAGGTTTAGGATTTCGGGTAAAGGGTTTAGGGTTTAATATTTTGTGGTTTTAGGTTTAGGTTTTTAGATTTCGGTATAGAGTTTTCGTTTTGAGGTTTAGTCTTTGGGGTTTAGGGTTAGGGATTGGGTTAGGGTTAGGGTTAGGGTTAGGGTTTAGGGTTTAGGGTTTAGGTTTTAGGGTTCGGAGTTTAGGTGTAGGGTTTCTGGTTTAAGGTTTAGGGTTTAAGCTTTAGATTTAGGGTTTTCATGTCTGGGTTTATAGTTTGGGGTTTAGGGTTAGGGTTAGGGTTAGGGTTCTGGGTTTAGGGTTTTGGGTTTGGAGTTTAGGGTTTATGGTTTAGGGTATAGGATTTAGGGTATAGGTTTTAGGGTTTAAGGTTTAAGGTTTAAGGTTTAAGGTTTAAGGTTTAAGGTTTAAGGTTTAAGGTTTAAGGTTTAAGGTTTAGGGTTTAGGGTTGGAGTTTAGGTGTAGGGTTTCTGGTTTAAGGTTTAGGGTTTAAGTTTTAGGTTTAGGGTTTTCTTGTAAAAGTTTAGGGTTTGGGGTTTAGGGTTAGGGTTAGGGTTAAGGTTAGGGGTTAGGGTTTAGGTCTTATGATTTAGGGTTTTGGGTTTAGGGTGTTGGGTATAGGTTTTAGGTTTCACGATGAGGGTTTAGAATTTAAGGTTTAGGATTTCGGGTTAAGGGTTTAGGGTTTAATATTTAGTGGTTTTGGGTTTAGGTTTTCAGATTTAGGTATAG
>OZ000490.1:10060000-10065000 GCA_963922655.1 Cardamine chenopodiifolia | reverse complement strand
TTATGGTTTAGGGTATAGGTTTTAGGGTTTAAGGTTTAAGGTTTAAAGTTTAGGGATTAGGGTTTAGGGTTGAAGTTTAGGTGTAGGGTTTCTGGTTTAAGGTTTTGGGTTTAAGCTTTAGGTTTAGGGTTTTCTTGTAAAGTTTAGGGTTTGGGGTTTAGGGTTCGGGTTAGGGGTTAGGAATTAGGTCTTATGATTTAGGGTTTTGGGTTGAGGGTGTTGGGTATAGGTTTTAGGTTTCACGATGAGGGTTTAGAATTTAATGTTTAGGATTTCGGGTTAAGGGTTTAGGGTTTAATATTTTGTGGTTTTGGGTTTAGGTTTTCAGATTTAGGTATAGAGTTTTCGTTTTGAGGTTTAGTGTTTGGGGTTTAGGGTTAGGGATAGGGTTAGGGTTAGGGTTAGGGTTAGGGTTTAGGGTTTAGGGTTTAGGTTTTAAGGTTCGGAGTTTAGGTGTAGGGTTTTTGGTTTAAGGTTTAGGGTTTAAGCTTTAGATTTAGGGTTTTCATGTCTGGGTTTATGGTTTGGGGTTTAGGGTTAGGGTTAGGGTTAGGGTTTTGGGTTTAGGGTTTTGGGTTTAGGGTTTTGGGTTTGGAGTTTAGGGTTTATGGTTTAGGGTATAGGTTTTAGGGTTTAAGGTTTAAGGTTTAGGGTTTAGGGTTTAGGGTTTAGGGTTGGAGTTTAGGTGTAGGGTTTCTGGTTTAAGGTTTAGGGTTTAAGCTTTAGGTTTAGAGTTTTCTTGTAAAAGTTTAGGGTTTGGGGTTTAGGGTTAGGGTTAGGGTTAGGGGTTAGGGTTTAGGTCTTATGTTTAGGGTTTTGGGTTTAGGGTGTTGGGTATAGGTTTTAGGTTTCACGATGAGGGTTTAGAATTTAAAGTTTAGGATTTCGGGTTAAGGGTTTAGGGTTTAATATTTTGTGGTTTTGGGTTTAGGTTTTGAGATTTAGGTATAGAGTTTTCGTTTTAAGGTTTAGTGTTTGGGGTTTAGGGTTAGGGATAGGGTTGGGGTTAGGGTTAGGGTTAGGGTTTAGGGTTTAGGTTTTAGGGTTCGGAGTTTCGGTGTAGGGTTTCTGGTTTAAGGTTTAGGGTTTAAGCTTTAGATTTAGGGTTTTCATGTCTGGGTTTATGGTTTGGGGTTTAGGGTTAGGGTTTGGGTTAGGGTTTTGGGTTTAGGGTTTTGGGTTTGGAATTTAGGGTTTATGGTTTAGGGTATAGGTTTTAGGGTTTAAGGTTTAAGGTTTAGGGTTTAGGGTTTAGGGTTTAGGGTTGGAGTTTAGGTGTAGGGTTTCTGGTTTAAGGTTTAGGGTTTAAGCTTTAGGTTTAGGGTTTTCTTGTAAAAGTTTAGGGTTTGGGGTTTAGGGTTAGGGTTAGGGTTAGGGTTAGGGGTTAGGGTTTAGGTCTTATGATTTAGGTTTTTGGGTTTAGGGTGTTGGGTATAGGTTTTAGGTTTCACGATGAGGGTTTAGAATTTAAGGTTTAGGATTTCGGGTTAAGGGTTTAGGGTTTAATATTTTGTGGTTTTGGGTTTAGGTTTTCAGATTTAGGTATAGAGTTTTCGTGTTAAGGTTTAGTGTTTGGGGTTCAGGGTGTTGGGTTTAGGGTGTTGGGTATAGGTTTTTGGTTTCACGTTGAGGGTTTAGGATTTAGGTTTAGGGTTTCGGGTTAAGGGTTTAGGGTTTAGGGGTTTAGGGTTAGGGATAGGGTTGGGGTTAGGGTTAGGGTTAGGGTTTAGGGTTTAGGTTTTAGGGTTCGGAGTTTAGGTGTAGGGTTTCTGGTTTAAGGTTTAGGGTTTAAGCTTTAGATTTAGGGTTTTCATGTTTGGGTTTATGGTTTGGGGTTTAGGGTTAGGGTTAGGGTTAGGGTTTAGGGTTTAGGGTTTAGGGTTTGGATTTTAGGGTTTATGGTTTAGGGTATAGGTTTTAGGGTTTAAGGTTTAAGGTTTAGGATTTCAGTTTTAGGTTTAGGGTATTCGTGCTAAGGTTTAGTGTTTGGGGTTTAGGGTTAGGGTTAGGATTTAAGGTTTAGGGTTTAGGGTTTAAGGTTTAGGGTTTCAGCTTTAGGTTTAGGGTTTTCATGTCTGGGTTTATGGTTTGGGGTTTAGGGTTTGGGTTAGGGTTAGGGTTTTGGGTTTTGGGTTTTGGGTTTGGAGTTTAGTGTTTAGGGTTGGAGTTTAGGTGTAGGGTTTCTGGTTTAATGTTTAGGGATAGGGTTGGGGTTAGGGTTAGGGTTAGGGTTTAGGGTTTAGGTTTTAGGGTTCGGAGTTTAGGTGTAGGGTTTCTTGTTTAAGGTTTAGGGTTTAAGCTTTAGAGTTAGGGTTTTCATGTCTGGGTTTAGGGTTTGGGGTTTAGGGTTAGGGTTAGGGTTAGGGTTAGGGGTTAGGGTTTAGGTCTTATGATTTAGGGTTTTGGGTTTAGGGTGTTGGGTATAGGTTTTAGGTTTCACGATGAGGGTTTAGAATTTAAGGTTTAGGATTTCGGGTTAAGGGTTTAGGGTTTAATATTTTGTGGTTTTGGGTTTAGGTTTTCAGATTTAGGTATAGAGTTTTCGTTTTAAGGTTTAGTGTTTGGGGTTTAGGGTTAGGGATAGGGTTGGGGTTAGGGTTAGGGTTAGGGTTTAGGGTTTAGGTTTTAGGGTTCGGAGTTTAGGTGTAGGGTTTCTTGTTTAAGGTTTAGGGTTTAAGCTTTAGAGTTAGGGTTTTCATGTCTGGGTTTAGGGTTTGGGGTTTAGGGTTAGGGTTAGGGTTAGGGTTTTCGGTTTAGGGTTTTGGGTTTGGGTTTAGGGTTTAAGGTTTAAGGTTTAGGATTTCTGCTTTAGGTTTAGGGTATTCGTGCTAAGGTTTAGTGTTTGGGGTTTAGGGTTAGGGTTAGGATTTAGGGTTTTGGGTGTTGGGTATAGGTTTTAGGTTTCACGATGAGGGTTTAGAATTTAAGGTTTAGGATTTCGAGTTAAGGGTTTAGGGTTTATTATTTTGTGGTTTTGGGTTTAGGTTTTCAGATTTAGGTATAGAGTTTTCGTTTTAAGGTTTAGTGTTTGGGGTTTAGGGTTAGGGATAGGGTTGGGGTTAGGGTTAGGGTTAGGGTTTAGGGTTTAGGTTTTAGGGTTCTGAGTTTAGGTGTAGGGTTTCTGGTTTAAGGTTTAGGGTTTAAGCTTTAGATTTAGGGTTTTCATGTCTGGGTTTATGGTTTGGGGTTTAGGGTTAGGGTTAGGGTTAGGGTTTTGGGTTTAGGGTTTTGGGTTTGGATTTTAGGGTTTATGGTTTAGGGTATAGGTTTTAGGGTTTAAGGTTTAAGGTTTAGGATTTCAGCTTTAGGTTTAGGGTATTCGTGCTAAGGTTTAGTGTTTGGGGTTTAGGGTTAGGGTTAGGATTTGGGGTTTAGGGTTTAGGGTTTAAGGTGTATGGTTTAGGGTTTAAGCTTTAGATTTAGGGTTTTCATGTCTGGGTTTATGGTTTGGGGTTTAGGGTTAGGGTTATGGTTAGGGTTTTGGGTTTAGGGTTTTGGGTTTGGAGTTTTGGGTTTATGGTTTTGGGTATAGGTTTTAGGGTTTAAGGTTTAAGGTTTAGGGTTTAGGGTTTAGGGTTTAGGGTTGGAGTTTAGGTGTAGGGTTTTTGGTTTAAGGTTTAGGGTTTAAGCTTTAGGTTTAGAGTTTTCTTGTAAAAGTTTAGGGTTTGGGGTTTAGGGTTAGGGTTAGGGTTAGGGTTAGGGGTTAGGGTTTAGGTCTTATGTTTAGGGTTTTGGGTTTAGGGTGTTGGGTATAGGTTTTAGGTTTCACGATGAGGGTTTAGAATTTAAAGTTTAGGATTTCGGGTTAAGGGTTTAGGGTTTAATATTTTGTGGTTTTGGGTTTAGGTTTTGAGATTTAGGTATAGAGTTTTCGTTTTAAGGTTTAGTGTTTGGGGTTTAGGGTTAGGGATAGGGTTGGGGTTAGGGTTAGGGTTAGGGTTTAGGGTTTAGGTTTTAGGGTTCGGAGTTTCGGTGTAGGGTTTCTGGTTTAAGGTTTAGGGTTTAAGCTTTAGATTTAGGGTTTTCATGTCTGGGTTTATGGTTTGGGGTTTAGGGTTAGGGTTTGGGTTAGGGTTTTGGGTTTAGGGTTTTGGGTTTGGAATTTAGGGTTTATGGTTTAGGGTATAGGTTTTAGGGTTTAAGGTTTAAGGTTTAGGGTTTAGGGTTTAGGGTTTAGGGTTGGAGTTTAGGTGTAGGGTTTCTGGTTTAAGGTTTAGGGTTTAAGCTTTAGGTTTAGGGTTTTCTTGTAAAAGTTTAGGGTTTGGGGTTTAGGGTTAGGGTTAGGGTTAGGGTTAGGGGTTAGGGTTTAGGTCTTATGATTTAGGTTTTTGGGTTTAGGGTGTTGGGTATAGGTTTTAGGTTTCACGATGAGGGTTTAGAATTTAAGGTTTAGGATTTCGGGTTAAGGGTTTAGGGTTTAATATTTTGTGGTTTTGGGTTTAGGTTTTCAGATTTAGGTATAGAGTTTTCGTGTTAAGGTTTAGTGTTTGGGGTTCAGGGTGTTGGGTTTAGGGTGTTGGGTATAGGTTTTTGGTTTCACGTTGAGGGTTTAGGATTTAGGTTTAGGGTTTCGGGTTAAGGGTTTAGGGTTTAGGGGTTTAGGGTTAGGGATAGGGTTGGGGTTAGGGTTAGGGTTAGGGTTTAGGGTTTAGGTTTTAGGGTTCGGAGTTTAGGTGTAGGGTTTCTGGTTTAAGGTTTAGGGTTTAAGCTTTAGATTTAGGGTTTTCATGTTTGGGTTTATGGTTTGGGGTTTAGGGTTAGGGTTAGGGTTAGGGTTTAGGGTTTAGGGTTTAGGGTTTGGATTTTAGGGTTTATGGTTTAGGGTATAGGTTTTAGGGTTTAAGGTTTAAGGTTTAGGATTTCAGTTTTAGGTTTAGGGTATTCGTGCTAAGGTTTAGTGTTTGGGGTTTAGGGTTAGGGTTAGGATTTAAGGTTTAGGGTTTAGGGTTTAAGGTTTAGGGTTTCAGCTTTAGGTTTAGGGTTTTCATGTCTGGGTTTAT
>OZ000490.1:10042500-10045000 GCA_963922655.1 Cardamine chenopodiifolia | reverse complement strand
GTCCTGGGTATATGGTTTAGGTTTAACGTTGAGGGTTTAGGATTTAAGGTTTAGGGTTTCGGGTTATGGGTTTAGGGTTTAGTGTTTCAGCTTTAGGTTTAGAGATTTCGTGCTAAGGTTTAGTGTTTGGGGTTTAGAGTTAGGGTTAGGATTTAGGGTTTAGGGTTTAGGGTTTAAGGTGTAGGGTTTAGGGTTTAAGGTTTAGGGTTTCAGCTTTAGGTTTAGGGTTTTCTTGTAAAGGTTTAGGCTTTGGGGTTTAGGGTTAGGGTTAAGGTTAGGGTTAGGGTTTAGGGTTTAGGTATTATGATTTAGGGTTTTGGGTTTAGGGTGTTGGGTATAGGTTTAGGGTTTCGGGTTAAGGGTTTAAGGTTTAATATTTTGTGGTTTTGGGTTTTGGTTTTCAGATTTAGGTTTAGAGTTTTCGTGTTAAGGTTTAGTGTTTGGGGTTTAGGGTTAGGGATACGGTTGGGGTTAGGGTTAGGGTTTAAGGTTTAGGGTTTAGGTTTTAGGTTTCAGAGTTTAGGTGTATTGTTTCTGGTTTAAGGTTTAGGGTTTAAGCTTTAGATTTAGGGTTTTCATGTCTTGGTTTATGGTTTGGGGTTTAGGGTTAGGGTTAGGGTTAGGGTTTTGGGTTTAGGGTTTTGCGTTTGGAGTTTAGGGTTTATGGTTTAGGGTATAGGTTTTAGGGTTTAAGGTTTAAGGTTTAAAGTTTAGGGTTTAGGGTTTAGGGTTGGAGTTTAGGTGTAGGTTTTCTGGTTTAAGGTTTTGGGTTTAAGCTTTAGGTTTAGGGTTTTCTTGTAAAGTTTAGGGTTTGGGGTTTAAGGTTAGGGTTAGGGGTTAGGGTTTAGGTCTTATGATTTAGGGTTTAGGGTTTAGGTTTTAGGTTTAAGAGTTTAGGTGTAGGGTTTCTGGTTTAAGGTTTAGGGTTTAAGCTTTAGATTTTGGGTTTTCATGTCTGGGTTTATGGTTTGGGGTTTAGGGTTAGGGTTAGGGTTAGGGTTTTAGGTTTAGGGTTTTTGGTTTGGAGTTTAGGGTTTATGGTTTAGGGTATAGGTTTTAGGGTTTAAGGTTTAAGGTTTAAGATTTAGGGTTTAGGGTTTAGGGTTGGAGTTTAGGTGTAGGGTTTCTGGTTTAAGGTTTTGGGTTTAAGCTTTAGGTTTAGGGTTTTCTTGAAAAAGTTTAGGGTTTGGGGTTTAGGGTTAGGGTTAGGGTTAGGGTTAGGGGTTAGGGTTTAGGTCTTATGATTTAGGGTTTTGGGTTTAGGGTGTTGGGTATAGGTTTTAGGTTTCACGATGAGGGTTTAGAATTTAAGGTTTAGGATTTCGGGTTAAGGGTTTAGGGTTTAATATTTTGTGGTTTTGGGTTTAGGTTTTCAGATTTAGGTATAGAGTTTTCGTTTTGAGGTTTACTGTTTGGGGTTTAGGGTTAGGGATAGGGTTAGGGTTAGGGTTAGGGTTAGGGTTTAGGGTTTAGGTTTTAGGGTTCGGAGTTTAGGTGTAGGGTTTCTGGTTTAAGGTTTAGGGTTTAAGCTTTAGATTTAGGGTTTTCATGTCTGGGTTTATGGTTTGGGGTTTAGGGTTAGGGTTAGGGTTAGGGTTTTGGGTTTAGGGTTTTGGGTTTGGAGTTTAGGGTTTATGGTTTAGGGTATAGGTTTTAGGGTTTAAGGTTTAAGGTTTAGGATTTCAGTTTTAGATTTAGGGTATTCGTGCTAAGGTTTAGTGTTTGGGGTTTAGGGTTAGGGTTAGGATTTAGGGTTTAGGGTTTAGGGTTTAAGGTTTATGGTTTCAGCTTTAGGTTTAGGGTTTTCTTGTAAAGGTTTAGGGTTATGGTTAGGGTTAGGGTTAGGGTTTAGGGTTTAGGGTTTAGGGTGTTGGCTATAGGTTTTAGGTTTCATGTTAAGGGTTTAGGATTTAAGGTTTAAGGTTTCAGGTTAAGGGTTTAGGGTTTAATATTTTGTGGTTTTGGGTTTAGGTTTTCAGATTTAGGTTTAGAGTTTTCGTGTTAAGGTTTAGTGGTTGGGGTTAAGGGTTAGGGATATGGTTGGGGTTAGGGTTAGGGTTTAGGGTTAGGGTTTAGGTTTTAGTTTTCAGAGTTTAGGTGTAGGGTTTCTGGTTTAAGGTTTAGGGTTTAAGCTTTAGATTTAGGGTTTTCATGTCTAGGTTTATGGTTTGGGATTTAGGGTTAGGGTTAGGGTTAGGGTTTTGGGTTTAGGGTTTTGGGTTTGAATTTTAGGGTTTATGGTTTAGGGTATAGGTTTTAGGGTTTAAGGTTTAAGGTTTAGGATTTCAGTTTTAGATTTAGGGTATTCGTGCTAAGGTTTAGTGTTTGGGATTTAGGGTTAGGGTTAGGATTTAGGGTTTAGGGTTTAGGGTTTAAGGTTTATGGTTTCAGCTTTAGGTTTAGGGTTTTCTTGTAAAGGTTTAGGGTTATGGTTAGGGTTAGGGTTAGGGTTTAGGGTTTAGGCCTTATGATTTAGGGTTTTGGGTTTCGGGTGTTGGCT
>OZ000490.1:10027500-10030000 GCA_963922655.1 Cardamine chenopodiifolia | reverse complement strand
GGTGTTGGCTATAGGTTTTAGGTTTCATGTTAAGGGTTTAGGATTTAAGGTTTAGGGTTTCAGGTTAAGGGTTTAGGGTTTAATATTTTGTGGTTTTGGGTTTAGGTTTTCAAATTTAGGTTCAGAGTTTTCGTGTTAAGGTTTAGTGGTTGGGGTTAAGGGTTAGGGATATGGTTGGGGTTAGGGTTAGGGTTTAGGGTTTAGGGTTTAGGTTTTAGGTTTCAGAGTTTAGGTGTAAGGTTTCTGGTTGAAGGTTTAGGGTTTAAGCTTTAGATTTAGGGTTTTCATGTCTGGGTTTATGGTTTGGGGTTTAGGGTTAGGGTTAGGGTTAGGGTTTTGGGTTTAGGGTTTTGGGTTTGGAGTTTAGGGTTTAGGGTTTAGGGTTTAGGGTTGGAGTTTAGCTGTAGGGTTTCTGGTTTAAGGTTTAGGGTTTAAGCTTTAGGTTTAGGGTTTTCTTGTAAAAGTTTAGGGTTTGGGGTTTAGGGTTAGGGTTAGGGTTAGGGTTAGGGGTTAGGGTTAGGGGTTAGGGTTTAGGTCTTATGATTTAGGGTTTTGGGTTTAGGGTGTTGGGTATAGGTTTTAGGTTTCATGATGAGGGTTTAGAATTTAAGGTTTAGGATTTCGGGTTAAGGGTTTAGTGTTTAATATTTTGTGGTTTTGGGTTTAGGTTTTCAGATTTAGGTATAGAGTTTTCGTTTTAAGGTTTAGTGTTTGGGGTTTAGGGTTAGGGATAGGGTTGGGGTTAGTATTAGGGTTAGGGTTTAGGGTTTAGGTTTTAGGGTTCGGAGTTTAGGTGTAGGGTTTCTGGTTTAAAGTTTAGGGTTTAAGCTTTAGATTTAGGGTTTTCATGTCTGGGTTTAGGGTTTGGGGTTTAGGGTTAGGGTTTTGGGTTTAGGGTTTTGGGTTTGGATTTTGGGGTTTATGGTTTAGGGTATAGGTTTTAGGGTTTAAGGTTTAAGGTTTAGGATTTCCGCTTTAGGTTTAGGGTATTCGTGCTAAGGTTTAGTGTTTGGGGTTTAGGGTTAGGGTTAGGATTTAGGGTTTAGGGTTTAAGGTGTAGAGTTTAGGGTTAAAGGTTTAGGGTTTCAGCTTTAGGTTTAGGGTTTTCTTGTAAAGGTTTAGGGTTTGGGGTTTAGGGTTATGGTTAGGGTTAGGGTTAGGGTTTAGGGTTTAGGACTTATGATTTAGGGTTTTGGGTTTCGGGTTAAGGGTTTAGGGTTTAATATTTTGTGGTTTTGGGTTTAGGTTTTCAGATTTAGGTTTTGAGTTTTCGTGTTAAGGTTTAGTGTTTTGGGGTTTAGGGTTAGGGATAGGATTTAGGGTTTAGGGTTTAAGGTGTAGAGTTTAGGGTTAAAGGTTTAGGGTTTCAGCTTTAGGTTTAGGGTTTTCTTGTAAAGGTTTAGGGTTTGGGGTTTAGGGTTATGGTTAGGGTTAGGGTTAGGGTTTAGGGTTTAGGACTTATGATTTAGGGTTTTGGGTTTCGGGTTAAGGGTTTAGGGTTTAATATTTTGTGGTTTTGGGTTTAGGTTTTCAGATTTAGGTTTTGAGTTTTCGTGTTAAGGTTTAGTGTTTTGGGGTTTAGGGTTAGGGATAGGGTTGGGGTTAGGGTTAGGGTTTAGGGTTTAGGGTTTAGTCTTTAGGGTTTGGAGGTGTAGGGTTTCTTGTTTAAGGTTTAGGGTTAAAGCTTTAGGTTTAGTGTTTTCGTGTCACGGTTTATGGTTTGGGGTTTAGGGTTAGGGTTAGGGTTAGGGTTTGGGTTTAGGGATTAAGGTTTTGGGTTTTTGAGTTTTGGGTTAAGTGTTTAAGGTATAGGGTTTATGGTTTAAGGTTTAAGGTTTATGAATTCAGTTTTAGGTTTCGGGTTTTAGTGTTATGTATTAGGGTATAAGGTTTAGGGTTTAAGGTTTAGGTAACGGTATAGGGTTTAGGGTTTAAGGTTGTAAGGGTTTAGGATTTATGGTTTGGAATTAAGGGTTTATAGTTTTGTTTTTAGGTGTGAATGTTTAGGATTTAGGTTTGCGATTTATGGTTTACTGTTTAGGGTTTAGGATTTAGGGTTTAGATCTTGGAATTGGGTTATGGGTTTAAAGGTTAGGGTTAAGTTTAGGGTTTAATGTTTATGGTTTAGGGTTAAAGGTTTAGGATTTTGGGTTTCGGGTTCAGGATGTTGGTTTGTGGTTTAGGGTTTAGGTCTTATTGTTTTGGGTTTTATGTTTAGGGTCCTGGGTATATGGTTTAGGTTTAACGTTGAGGGTTTAGGATTTAAGGTTTAGGGTTTCGTTTTATGGGTTTAGGGTTTAGGGTTTCAGCTTTAGGTTAGGGTTTGGGGTTTAGGTTTAGGTTTGGGGTTTAAGGTTTAGGGTATAGGGTATAGGGTTTAGGGTTTAGGGTTTAAGGTTTAGGGTTTCTGGTTTAGGTTTAGAGTTTTCCTCTTAAGGTTTAGTGTTTGGGGTTTAGGGTTAGAGTTAGGCTTAGGGTTAGGGTTAGGGTTTAGGGTTTA
>OZ000490.1:9950000-10022500 GCA_963922655.1 Cardamine chenopodiifolia | reverse complement strand
GGAGTTTAGGGTTAGGGATAGGGTTGGGGTTAGGGTTAAGGTTAGGGTTTAGGGTTTAGGTTTTAGGGTTCGGAGTTTAGTTGTAGGGTTTCTGGTTTAAGGTTTAGGGTTTAAGCTTTAGATTTAGGGTTTTCATGTCTGGGTTTAGGGTTTGGGGTTTAGGATTAGGGTTAGGGTTAGGGTTTTGGGTTTAGGGTTTTGGGTTTGGATTTTAGGGTTTATGGTTTAGGGTATAGGTTTTAGGGTTTAAGGTTTAAGGTTTAGGATTTCCGCTAAGGTTTAGGATTTCCGTTTTAGGGTTTAGGGTTTAAGGTTTAGGTTAGGGTATAGAGTTTAAGGTTTAAGGTTGTAAGGGTTTAGGGTTTATGGTTTGGAATTAAGGGTTTATAGTTTTGTTTTTAGGTGTTAATGTTTAGGAATTAGGTTTGCGATTTAGGGTTTACTGTTTAGGGTTTAGGTTTTAGGGTTTAGATTTTGGAATTGGGTTATGGGTTTAAAGGTTAGGGTTAAGTTTAGGGTTTAATGTTTATGCTTTAGGGTTAAAGGTTTAGGATTTTGGGTTTCGGGTTCAGGATGTTGGTTTGAGGTTTAGGGTTTAAGTCTTATGATTTTGGGTTTCATGTTTAGGGTGTTGGGTATATGGTTTAGGTTTAACGTTGAGGGTTTAGGATTTAAGGTTTAGGTTTAACGTTGAGGGTTATGGGTTTAGGGTTTATGGTTTCAGCTTTAGGTTTAGAGTTTTCGGGCTAAGGTTTAGTGTTTGGGGTTTAGGGTTAGGGTTAGGGTTTAGGGTTTAGGATTTAGGTGGTAGGGTTTAGGGTTCAGGGTTTCATCTTTAGGTTTATAGTTTTCGTGTTAAGGTTTAGTGTTTGGGGTTTAGGGTTAGGGTTACAGTTACGGTTAGGATTAGGGTTTAGGGTTTAGGGTTTAGGGTTGGAGTTTAGGTGTAGGGTTTCTGGTTTAAGGTTTAGGGTGTCAGCTTTAGGTTTAGGGTTTTCTTGTAAAGGTTTAGGGTTTGGGGTTTAGGGTTAGGGTTAGGGTTAGGGTTAAGGTTTAGGGTTTAGGTCTTATGATTTAGGGTTTTGGGTTTAGGGTGTTGGGTATAGGTTTTAGGTTTCACGTTGAGGGTTTAGGATTTAAGGTTTAGGGTTTCGGGTTAAGGGTTTAGGGTTTAATATTTTGTGCTTTTGGGTTTAGGTTTTCTGATTTAGGTTTTGAGTTTTCGTTTTAAGGTTTAGTGTTTGGGGTTTAGGGTTAGGGATACGGTTGGGGTTAGGGTTAGGGTTTAGGGTTTAGGGTTTAGTCTTTATGGTTTGGAGTTTAGGTGTAGGGTTTTTTGTTTAAGGTTTAGGGTTAAAGCTTTAGGTTTAGGGTTTTCGTGTCAGGGTTTATGGTTTGGGGTTTAGGGTTAGGGTTAGGGTTAGGGTTTAGGGTTTAGGGTTTCGGGTTTTTGAGTTTTGGGTTTATGGTTTAGGGTATAGGGTTTAGGGTTTAAGGTTTAAGGTTTATGAATTCAGCTTTAGGTTTCGGGTTTTAGTGTTATGTATTACGGTATAGGGTTTAGGGTTTAAGGTTTAGGTTAGGGTATAGGGTTTAGGGTTTAAGGTGGTAAGGGTTTAGGGTTTATGGTTTGGAATTAAGGGTTTATAGTTTTGTTTTTAGGTGTTAATGTTTAGGATTTAGGTTTGCGATTTAGGGTTTACTGTTTAGGGTTTAGGTTTTAGGGTTTAGATTTTGGAATTGGGTTATGGGTTTAAAGGTTAGGGTTAAGTTTAGGGATTAATGTTTATGGTTTAGGGTTAAAGGTTTAGGATTTTGGGTTTCGGGTTCAGGATGTTGGTTTGTGGTTTAGGGTATAGTTCTTATGATTTTGGGTTTTATGTTTAGGGTCTTGGGTATATGGTTTAGGTTTAACGTTGAGGGTTTAGGATTTAAGGTTTAGGGTTTCGGGTTATGGGTTTAGGGTTTAGTGATTCAGCTTTAGGTTTAGAGTTTTCGTGCTAAGGTTTAGTGTTTCGGGTTTAGGGTTAGGGTTAGGGTTTAGGGTTTAGGGTTTAGGTGTTAGGGTTTAGGGTTCAGGGTTTCAGCTTTAGGTTTAAAGTTTTCGTGTTAAGGTTTAGTGTTTGGAGTTTAGGGTTAGGGATAGGGTTGGGGTTAGGGTTAGGGTTAGGGTTTAGGGTTTAGGTTTTAGGGTTCGGAGTTTAGGTGTAGGTTTTCTGGTTTAAGGTTTAGGGTTTAAGCTTTAGATTTAGGGTTTTCATATCTGGGTTTAGGGTTTGGGGTTTAGGGTTAGGGTTAGGGTTAGGGTTTTGGGTTTAGGGTTTTGGGTTTGGATTTTAGGGTTTATGGTTTAGGGTATAGGTTTTAGGGTTTAAGGTTTAAGGTTTAGGATTTCCGCTAAGGTTTAGGATTTCCGTTTTAGGGTTTAGGGTTTAAGGTTTAGGTTAGGGTATAGAGTTTAAGGTTTAAGGTTGTAAGGGTTTAGGGTTTATGGTTTGGAATTAACGGTTTATAGTTTTGTTTTTAGGTGTTAATGTTTAGGAATTAGGTTTGCGATTTAGGGTTTACTGTTTAGGGTTTAGGTTTTAGGGTTTAGATTTCGGAATTGGGTTATGGGTTTAAAGGTTAGGGTTAAGTTTAGGGTTTAATGTTTATGGTTTAGGGTTAAAGGTTTAAGATTTTGGGTTTCGGGTTCAGGATGTTGGTTTGAGGTTTAGGGTTTAAGTCTTATGATTTTGGGTTTCATGTTTAGGGTGTTGGGTATATGGTTTAGGTTTAACGTTGAGGGTTTAGGATTTAAGGTTTAGGTTTAACGTTGAGGGTTATGGGTTTAGGGTTTATGGTTTCAGCTTTAGGTTTAGAGTTTTCGGGCTAAGGTTTAGTGTTTGGGGTTTAGGGTTTAGGGTTTAGGTGGTAGGGTTTAGGGTTCAGGGTTTCAGCTTTAGGTTTATAGTTTTCGTGTTAAGGTTTAGTGTTTGGGGTTTAGGGTTAGGGTTACAGTTAGGGTTAGGATTAGGGTTTAGGGTTTAGGGTTTAGGGTTGGAGTTTAGGTGTAGGGTTTCTGGTTTAAGGTTTAGGGTTTCACCTTTAGGTTTAGGGTTTTCTTGTAAAGGTTTAGGGTTTGGGGTTTAGGGTTAGGGTTAGGGTTAGGGTTAAGGTTTAGGGTTTAGGTCTTATGATTTAGGGTTTTGGGTTTAGGGTGTTGGGTATAGGTTTTAGGTTTCATGTTGAGGGTTTAGGATTTAAGGTTTAGGGTTTCGGGTTAAGGGTTTAGGGTTTAATATTTTGTGCTTTTGGGTTTAGGTTTTCTGATTTAGGTTTTGAGTTTTCGTTTTAGGGTTTAGTGTTTGGGGTTTAGGGTTAGGGATAGGGTTGGGGTTAGGGTTAGGGTTTAGGGTTTAGGGTTTAGTCTTTAGGGTTTGGAGTTTAGGTGTATGGTTTCTTGTTTAAGGTTTAGGGTTAAAGCTTTAGGTTTAGGGTTTTCGTGTCAGGGTTTATGGTTTGGGGTTTAGGGTTAGGGTTAGGGTTAGGGTTTAGGGTTTAGGGTTTTGGGTTTTTGAGTTTTGGGTTTATGGTTTAGGGTATAGGGTTTAGGGTTTAAGGTTTAAGGTTTATGAATTCAGCTTTAGGTTTCGGGTTTTAGTGTTATGTATTACGGTATAGGGTTTAGGGTTTAAGGTTTAGGTTAGGGTATAGGGTTTAGGGTTTAAGGTGGTAAGGGTTAAGGGTTTATGGTTTGGAATTAAGGGTTTATAGTTTTGTTTTTAGGTGTTAATGTTTAGGATTTAGGTTTGCGATTTAGGGTTTACTGTTTAGGGTTTAGGTTTTAGGGTTTAGATTTTGGAATTGGGTTATGGGTTTAAAGGTTAGGGTTAAGTTTAGGGTTTAATGTTTATGGTTTAGGGTTAAAGGTTTAGGATTTTGGGTTTCGGGTTCAGGATGTTGGTTTGTGGTTTAGGGTATAGTTCTTATGATTTTGGGTTTTATGTTTAGGGTCTTGGGTATATGGTTTAGGTTTAACGTTGAGGGTTTAGGATTTAAGGTTTAGGGTTTCGGGTTATGGGTTTAGGGTTTAGTGTTTCAGCTTTAGGTTTAGAGTTTTCGGCTAAGGTTTAGTGTTTCGGGTTTAGGGTTAGGGTTAGGGTTTAGGGTTTAGGGTTTAGGTGTTAGGGTTTAGGGTTCAGGGTTTCAACTTTAGGTTTAGAGTTTTCATGTTAAGGTTTAGTGTTTGGAGTTTAGGGTTAGGGATAGGGCTGGGGTTAGGGTTAGGGTTAGGGTTTAGGGTTTAGGTTTTAGGGTTCGGAGTTTAGGTGTAGCGTTTCTGGTTTAAGGTTTAGGGTTTAAGCTTTAGATTTAGGGTTTTCATGTCTGGGTTTATGGTTTGGGGTTTAGGGTTAGGGTTAGGGTTAGGGTTTTGGGTTAAGGGTTTGGGTTTGGAGTTTAGGGTTTAGTTTTTAGGGTATAGGTTTTAGGGTTTAAGGTTTAAAGTTTAGGGTTTAGGGTTTAGGGTTTAGGGTTGGAGTTTAGGTGTAGGGTTTAAGGTTTAGGGTTTAAGCTTTAGGTTTAGGGTTTTCTTGTAAAAGTTTAGGGTTTGGGGTTTAGGGTTAGGGTTAGGGTTTAGGGTTTAGGTCTTATGATTTAGGGTTTTGGGTTTAGGGTCTTGGGTATAGGTTTTAGGTTTCACGATGAGGGTTTAGAATTTAAGGTTTAGGATTTCGGGTTAAGGGTTTAGGGTTTAATATTTTGTTGTTTTGGGTTTAGGTTTTTAGATTTAGGTATAAAGTTTTCGTTTTAAGTTTTAGTGTTTGGGGTTTAGGGTTAGGGATAGGGTTGGGGTTAGGGTTACGGTTAGGGTTTAGGGTTTAGGTTTTACGGTTCAGAGTTTAGGTGAATGGTTTCTGGTTTAAGGTTTAGGGTTTAAGCTTTAGATTTAGGGTTTTCATGTCTGGATTTAGGGTTTGGGGTTTAGGGTTAGGGATAGGGTTAGGGTTTTGGGTTTAGGGTTTTGGGTTTGGATTTTACGGTTTATGGTTTAGGGTTTAGGTTTTAGGGTTTAAGGTTTAAGGTTTAGTATTTCCGCTTTAGGTTTAGGGTATTCGTGCTAAGGTTTAGTGTTTGGGGTTTAGGGTTAGGGTTAGGATTTAGGGTTTAGGGTTTAAGCTTTAGGTTTAGGGTTTTCTTGTAAAGGTTTAGGGTTTGGGGTTTAGGGTTAGGGTTAGGGTTAGGGTTAAGGTTAAGGGTTTAGGTCTTATGATTTAGGGTTTTGGGTTTAGGGTGTTGGGTATAGGTTTTATATTTCACGTTGAGGGTTTAGGATTTAAGGTTTAGGGTTTCGGGTTAAGAGTTTAGGGTTTAATATTTTGTGCTTTTGGGATTAGGTTTTCTGATTTAGGTTTTGAGTTTTTGTTTGAAGGTTTAGTGTTTGGGGTTTAGGGTTAGGGATAGGGTTGGGGTTAGGGTTAGGGTTTAGGGTTTAGGGTTTAGTCTTTAGGGTTTGGAGTTTAGGTGTAGGGTTTCTTGTTTAAGGTTTAGGGTTAAAGCTTTAGGTTTAGGGTTTTTGTGTCAGGGTTTATGGTTGGGGTTTAGGGTTAGGGTTAGGGTTAGGGTTTTGGGTTTTGGGTTTTGGGTTTTTGAGTTTTGGGTTTATGGTTTAGGGTATAGGGTTTAGGGTTTAAGGTTTAAGGTTTATGAATTCAACTTTAGGTTTCGGGTTTTAGTGTTATATATTAGGGTATAGGGTTTAGGGTTTAAGGTTTAGGTTAGGGTATAGAGTTTAAGTTTTAAGGTTGTAAGGGTTTAGGGTTTATGGTTTGGAATTAAGGGTTTATAGTTTTGTTTTTAGGTGTTAATGTTTAGGAATTAGGTTTGCGATTTAGGGTTTACTGTTTAGGGTTTAGGTTTTAGGGTTTAGATTTTGGAATTGGGTTATGGGTTTAAAGGTTAGGGTTAAGTTTAGGGTTTAATGTTTATGGTTTAGGGTTAAAGGTTTAGGATTTTGGGTTTCGGGTTCAGGATGTTGGTTTGAGGTTTAAGGTTTAAGCCTTATGATTTTGGGTTTCATGTTTAGGGTGTTGGGTATATGGTTTAGGTTTAACGTTGAGGGTTTAGGGTTTAAGGTTTAGGTTTAACGTTGAGGGTTATGGGTTTAGGGTTTATGGTTTCAGCTTTAGGTTTAGAGTTTTCGGGCTAAGGTTTAATGTTTGGGGTTTAGGGTTAGGGTTAGGGTTTAGGGTTTAGGGTTTAGGTTGTCGGGTTTAGGGTTCATGGTTTCAGCTTTAAATTTATAGTTTTCGTGTTAAGGTTTAGTGTTTGGGGTTTAGGGTTAGGGTTACAGTTAGGGTTAGGATTAGGGTTTAGGGTTTAGGGTTTAGGGTTGGAGTTTAGGTGTAGGGTTTCTGGTTTAAGGTTTAGGGTTTCACCTTTAGGTTTAGGGTTTTCTTGTAAAGGTTTAGGGTTTGGGGTTTAGGGTTAGGGTTAGGGTTAGGGTTAAGGTTTAGGGTTTAGGTCTTATGATTTAGGGTTTTGGGTTTAGGGTGTTGGGTATAGGTTTTAGGTTTCACGTTGAGGGTTTAGGATTTAAGGTTTAGGGTTTCGGGTTAAGGGTTTAGGGTTTAATATTTTGTGCTTTTGGGTTTAGGTTTTCTGATTTAGGTTTTGAGTTTTCGTTTTAGGGTTTAGTGTTTGGGGTTTAGGGTTAGGGATAGGGTTGGGGTTAGGGTTAGGGTTTAGGGTTTAGGGTTTAGTCTTTATGGTTTGGAGTTTAGGTGTAGGGTTTTTTGTTTAAGGTTTAGGGTTAAAGCTTTAGGTTTAGGGTTTTCGTGTCAGGGTTTATGGTTTGGGGTTTAGGGTTAGGGTTAGGGTTAGGGTTTAGGGTTTATGGTTTTGGGTTTTTGAGTTTTTTGTTTATGGTTTAGGGTATAGGGTTTAGGGTTTAAGGTTTAAGGTTTATGAATTCAGCTTTAGGTTTCGGGTTTTAGTGTTATGTTTTAGGGTATAGGGTTTAGGGTTTAAGGTTTAGGTTAGGGTATAGGGTTTAGGGTTTAAGGTTGTAAGGGTTTAGGGTTTATGGTTTGGAATTAAGGGTTTATAGTTTTGTTTTTAGGTGTTAATGTTTAGGATTTAGGTTTACGATTTAGGGTTTACTGTTTAGGGTTTAGGTTTTAGGGTTTAGATTTTGGAATTGGGTTATGGGTTTAAAAGTTAGGGTTAAGTTTAGGGTTTAATGTTTATGGTTTAGGGTTTAAGGTTTAATGTTTTTGGGTTTCGGGTTCAGGATGTTTGTTTGTGGTTTAGGGTTTAGTTCTTATGATTTTGGGTTTTATGTTTAGGGTCTTGGGTATATGGTTTAGGTTTAACGTTGAGGGTTTAGGATTTAAGGTTTAGGGTTTCGGGTTATGGGTTTAGGGTTTAGTGTTTCAGCTTTAGGTTTAGAGTTTTCGTGCTAAGGTTTAGTGTTTCGGGTTTAGGGTTAGGGTTAGGGTTTAGGGTTTAGGGTTTAGGTGTTAGGGTTTAGGGTTCAGGGTTTCAGCTTTAGGTTTAGAGTTTTCGTGTTAAGGTTTAGTGTTTGGGGTTTAGGGTTAGGGTTACGGTTAGGGTTAGGATTAGGGTTTAGGGTTTAGGGTTGGAGTTTAGGTGTAGGGTTTCTGGTTTAAGGTTTAGGGTTTAAGGTTTAGGGTTTAAGCTTTAGGTTTAGGGTTTTCTTGTAAAAGTTTAGGGTTTGGGGTTTAGGGTTAGGGTTAAGGTTAGGGTTAGGGTTTAGGGTTTTGGTCTTATGATTTAGGGTTTTGGGTTTAGGGTGTTGGGTATAGGTTTTTGGTTTCACGTTGAGGGTTTAGGATTTAAGGTTTAGGGTTTCGGATTAAGGGTTTAGGGTTTAATATTTTGTGGTTTTGGGTTTAGGTTTTTAGATTTAGGTTTAGAGTTTTCGTGTTAAGGTTTAGTGTTTGGGGTTAAGGGTTAGGGATAGGGTTGGGGTTAAGGTTAGGGTTTAGGGTTTAGGGTTTAAGTTTTAGGTTTCAGAGTTTAGGTGTAGGGTTTCTGGTTTAAGGTTTAGGGTTTAAGCTTTAGATTTAGGGTTTTCATGTCTGGGTTTATGGTTTGGGGTTTAGGGTTAGGGTTAGGGTTAGGGTTTCTGGTTTAGGGTTTTGGGTTTGGAGTTTAGGGTTTATGGTTTAGGGCATAGGTTTTAGGGTTTAAGGTTAAGGTTTAGGGTTTAGGGTTTAAGGTTTAGGGTTGGAGTTTAGGTGTAGGGTTTTCTTGTAAAAGTTTAGGGTTTGGGGTTTAGGGTTAGGGTTAGGGTTATGTTTAGGGGTTAGGGTGTTGAATTTGCGGAATAGAAGATTAGAGAGTTTGAGAGTGCTTGAAAGAGAAACAATAGAATGAGAGATAAAGAGAAGTTTCCATTAGAATTGATTAAGTGTTACAAAGGGTGTACAACATGTATATATAGAGGGGAGCCACGAAAATAGAAGGTGTAGAAGGGTTTCACATCATTAAATTTCCCTCCAATCTCTTATTTGAAATTCAAACACATCTCCTTCCTTTTCACACTTCCCGAGACACCCACTTGTGCACCCAAAGTCTTCACCCTTCTAGAAGATTTCTTAATGGACTTGCATATGTTGAATAAGGCCTCTTCTCTTCATTGGGTCTTAAGCTAATGTATTCTCTCATTATTCAACACTCCCCCTCAAGCTTAACCGTAGAGAAACCAAAGGTTAAGCTTGGAACCATGATGACCCACCTCATTAAAAACCTTAGTATGGAAAACCTCATGGGACAAAACCATACTAAGGGAAAAAGAGTGTGGACTCCATGGCTAAGGAAATCATGGTCGAGACATATCTATGAGTCCAAGCTTTGAATGGATGAACTCACACACTTTTAAACTCGCTGCCTTGGTAAAAATGTCTGCCAATTGTTCTAAACTCCTTGTAAAACATGGAAGAATGACCCTTTTCTCCACCATCTCTCGTACCTTGTGACAATCCACTTCAATATGTTTTGTCCTCTCATGGAACACTGAGTTGGACGCAATGTGAATAGCTTGGTTGTCACAATGCATTATGATTGGATCTGGTGATTCAATGCCCAAATCCTTGAGAAGAGCTTTCAACCATGTTAACTCATTTGTGAGCTTCCTCATTGCTCTATACTCAGTTTCAGCACTTGAACATGACACAACCTTTTGTTTCTTACTCTTCCAAGTGACCAGGTTACCTCCAATGAATGTGCAATACCCAGTGGTGGATCTTCTATCCGTTTTGTCTCCAGCCCAGTCAGCATCACAATAACCCACAATTTCTGTGCTTTTGTTACAACCCATCCAAATGCCTTGACCTGGAGCTCCTTTGAGATATTTGAGAATCCGATCCACCATGCTCCAATGGTGCACTTTTGGAGCTTGCATATGTTGACTCACCTGGTTCACAGCAAAACACAAATCAGGACAAGTTATGGTAAGATAAATCAACTTACCAACCATTCTCCGATATTGCTTGACATCTTCAAAAGGTTTATCTTCAAGCTCCCCCTCTCGTATGACTTTGTATCCTTCTTCTAAGGGAGTCTTTGCTGGTTTGGCTCCTAGCTTTCCTGCCCCAACCAATAGATCAAGAGTGTACTTCCTTTGGGATAAGAAAAGTCCTTCATTGGACCTATAGACTTCAATCCCTAGAAAATATTTCAACTCTCCAAGATCTTTAATATCAAACACAGATTTTAAATATGCTTTTGTATCTTTAATACCTACCTTGTCATTCCCAGAGATGATAATATCATCCACATAAATGAGAATGACTACAATACCTTCTTGGCTTTGCAAGGTGAAAAGTGTATGATCTGCCTCGGACTTCTTGAAGCCTTTACTCTTGAGTGTTGTACTCAACTTGTGGTACTATGCTCGAGGAGATTGCTTCAGTCCATAGATTGCTTTCTTGAGTCTCAACACCTTTCCTGGTGCAATTGAGTCCTCCAAGCCTGGTGGTGGAGTCATGTAGACTTCATCCTCTAGTTCCCCTTGCAAGAATGCATTCTTGACGTCCATCTGCCAAAGATCCCATTCCAAGTTAGTAGCTAAGGATAAAATAACTCTTACCGTATGAAGTTTTGCCACAGGTGCAAATGTGTCAAGGTAGTCCTCTCCATAGGTTTGAGTAAATCCTCTAGCCACCAGCCTAGCCTTGTAACGCTCTATTTCTCCATCACTTCTATACTTGATAGTGAAGATCCATCTAGAGCTTACGGCCTTCTTCCCTTTTGGCAGTTCAGCTTCATCCCAAGTGTGGTTGATTTCCATAGCTTTCTTTTCTTCACCAATAGCATCTCTCCATACTTTAAGCTCCTTGGCTTCTTCATAGGTTGTTGGAATCTCAGCTTCATCCAACTTGCCCATGTAGGCTTGATGTTCCAATGGGAAATGAGCTAGAGTGCAAACAGCTTGAATGGGATGAGCAACTGCCTTATTGTTGTAGTACACTCGGGTTTGCTTCCAATGTTCTGGTCCAAATCTTTGTCTTGTACTTCTCCTTAAACCCTCTTCTTGATCTTGAACTTGAGGTTCTGGCCCTTCAAAGTCAGAATCTGAGGTTTGAACTTCTTCTTGACTTTCCGGACTCCCTTCACTTTGATCATGAACCGCTTCATTGCGAACTTCTGATTCATTTTGATCATGAATTGTTGAGTCTTGTTGAGCCACTACTGGATCCTCTTGTTTATTGCCTCCCTCAAGATCAAAGGGTATAGTTTCTTCATTTGATTGAGATGTATTTGTACTAGCTTCTGGCTGATGTAATCCAAGGTTCTCCAAGATTTTTCTCAAATTGCTAGTTCGGTCTGATGATGAGAATGATAGATTCTCCAATTCTTTCCAGTTCTTCTCATCATAGAACCCTTTCGTTTCAACAAACTTCACGTCCCTTGAGACTAGAATCTTCCTTGTTTCCGGAACAAAGCATTTGTAACCTTTTTGTGTTGTGGAGTATCCAATGAACATGCTCTTCACACTTTTAGCTTCCAACTTGTTTCTTTGTTCTCCTGGGATTAATACAAAACAAACACACCCAAACACACGTAAGTGGTTAATGGCGGGTTTAGAGTTGTTTAATACCTCAAATGGAGAGTGATCATCCAAAATTTTTGTTGGCATTCGGTTGATCAAATAGCATGCTGAAACCACAGCATCTCCCCAAAATCTCTTGGGAACACTTGTGTGGAACATCATAGACCAGGCCACTTCCATTAAGTGCCTATTCTTTCTTTCAGCAACTCCATTTTGCTGAAGAGTGTATGGGCAGCTAGTTTGATGGACTATCCCATGGTTTGCTAAGTGTTGTTTGAAGGCATGGCTTGTGTACTCTCCACCATTATCTGATCTAAAAATTTTAATCTTGGCATTATAATGGTTAGTCACATATGCTTGAAAATTTCTAAATGCTTCTAGAACTCTATCTTTGGATGGAAGAAGTGTTAGCCATGTATATTTTGATTTTTCATCTATGAAGATGACAAAGTATTTATGATGTTCTCTAGATTCACATGGTGAGCTCCAAACATCAGAATGAATTAAATCAAAACACTTTTCATAGATAGTTGGAGACTTGGAAAACACAGATTTACAATGTTTGCCAAGTATACAAGCTTCACATTCATCATTTTTGAAAGAAATCCTAGCCAACAATAGTTCTAATGCTCTAGAGTGCGGATGACCTAGCCTTGCATGCCAAATTGAACTACTAACATTAGAAATATTCAGACTAAAACTACAAAATAAATTGGAGTCCAACTTGTTATTTTCAAGAACATACAGCTCCTCCTTTGCTACTCCTTTTCCGAGTAGATTCATGTAAAAAGCGTTTGAATCTTTTCCAAATAACCTAAGATTTCCTACTCCATCAATAGGAATACTATCTCCATTTGCTATAATGACATTACCTACAGCCGGTTTTATGTTATTCATTAGATGTGCATCACTTATCATATGATGTGATGCACCAGAATCTACAATCAAAGGCTTTGAAATGTTTTGAGCATGAAGAGAGTTTCCAGAAACCATACTAGACCTACCAGCCTCTTTCAAGGCTTTGATGAGAGCTTCCAAATCTGATTTCCTCACAAATTCAGATTCTTGTTGATATGACACCAAAACTCTCATGTCTCCTTCTTCAACCCTCTTGGATGTCCCAGCCTGATTCCCAACCACTTCTTGGGAGACATTTGCTCTTGGTTCCTTCCACCAACTTGGTTTTAGATGAGGATGGAGCTTCCAGCATTTTTCCTTTGTGTGCCCCTTTTTCTTGCAATGCTCACAGATTGCATTTGATCCCACTTTCTTGTTCTGGTTTGATCCCAACGGTTTGTAAAATCCTTTGTTGGCATCACCCAGCTCTACTTTGTTATCCATAGCCAGCTCGCCCTTTCCCCCAAATAGACCATGAGATCCTTGCTCCTTCTGTATCTTGGAGCACACTTCATCTAGGCTGGGGAGATTGTCTGCCCTAAGGAGGTGCTTCATGAGATCCTTGTAAGTTGGATTTAAGGTCAATAGCAGACCAAAGACCTTGTCTAGTTCGCGCCTCTCATTTAACACCAAAGGATCAATCGTGCTTGGCCTTAACATTTCTAGTTCAGCCCACAATGATCTGAATTTGCCAAAGAGCTTTGTAAACTCCAAATCTTCTTGGCTTAGATCATTGATAGCCTTCTTGACTTCATAGATTCTGCTCAAGTTTGAAGTATTCCCATACACGGTTTGAAGAGTATCCCACAATTCCTTTGCATTTTCACAATAGGAGTAGGCTTCAAGGATGGATGCTTCAAGAGAGTTCTGGATGATTCCGAGCACCATTTGGTCCTCTTGGAACCACTTATCTTCATAATTACCGATGGCTTCTTCTCCATATTTTGGATCTTGTCCTTTTAAGACATGGCTCCAAAGCCCACGACCACATAGAGCTGTTCTTATCATTCTTGACCACAGCAAATAGTTGACACCCTTCAAGATGACTGGAATAACAATTGGTTTATAATTTTCCATGGTGTTTCAAGATTTATTCACCGGATAATTCTATTAACCAGAGGATTAAGAGATTTTCTCAAGAAAATATTAGAGAAGCTTCAAGAAATACACTTTTTCAGCCTTTTCACAACTCAAGAGTCAATGACTTTGAGGACTAAGTCTCAGAGTGAAAAAGGATTGACAAAGAATATTCCCAGAATTTTAAAAGAAGAGAATTTGAAAATAGGATAACAAGAGATTGGTTTAGTTAAGAACCTTGCTCTGATACCATGTTGAATTTGCGGAATAGAAGATTAGAGAGTTTGAGAGTGCTTGAAAGAGAAACAATAGAATGAGAGATAAAGAGAAGTTTCCATTAGAATTGATTAAGTGTTACAAAGGGTGTACAACATGTATATATAGAGGGGAGCCACGAAAATAGAAGGTGTAGAAGGGTTTCACATCATTAAATTTCCCTCCAATCTCTTATTTGAAATTCAAACACATCTCCTTCCTTTTCACACTTCCCGAGACACCCACTTGTGCACCCAAAGTCTTCACCCTTCTAGAAGATTTCTTAATGGACTTGCATATGTTGACTAAGGCCTCTTCTCTTCATTGGGTCTTAAGCTAATGTATTCTCTCATTATTCAACATAGGGTTTAGGTCTTATGATTTAGGGTTATGGGTTTAGGGTGTTGGGTATAGGTTTTAGGTTTCACGATGAGGGTTTAGAATTTAAGGTTTAGGATTTCGGGTTAAGGGTTTAGGGTTTAATATTTTGTGGTTTTGGGTTTAGGTTTTCAGATTTAGGTATAGAGTTTTCGTTTTAAGGTTTAGTGTTTGGGGTTTAGGGTTAGGGATAGGGTTGGGGTTAGGGTTGGGGTTAGGGTTTAGGGTTTAGGTTTGAGGATTTGGAGTTTACGTGTAGGGTTTCTGGTTTAAGGTTTAGGGTTTAAGCTTTAGATTTAGGGTTTTCATGTCTGGGTTTAGGGTTTCGGGTTTTAGGTTAGGGTTAGGGTTAGGGTTTTGGGTTTAGGGTTTTGGGTTTAGGGTTTTGGGTTTGGATTTTGGGGTTTATGGTTTAGGGTATAGGTTTTAGGGTTTAGGTTTAAGGTTTAGGATTTCAGCTTTAGGTTTAGGGTATTCGTGCTAAGGTTTAGTGTTTGGGGTTTAGGGTTAGGGTTAGGATTTAGGGTTTAGGGTTTAGGGTTTAAGGTGTAGTGTTTAGGGTTTAAGGTTTAGGGTTTCAGCTTTAGGTTTAGGGTTTTCTTGTAAAGGTTTAGGGTTTGGGGTTTAGGGTTATGGTTAGGGTTAGCGTTAGGGTTAGGGTTTAGGGTTTAGGCCTTATGATTTAGGGTTTTAGGTTTCGGGTGTTGGCTATAGGTTTTAGGTTTCATGTTGAGGGTTTAGGATTTAAGGTTTAGGGTTTCGGGTTAAGGGTTTAGGATTTAATATTTTGTGGTTTTGGGTTTAGGTTTTCAGATTTAGGTTTAGAGTTTTCGTGTTAAGGTTTAGTGTTTGGGGTTTAGGGTTAGGGATAGGGTTGGGGTTAGGGTTAGGGTTTAGGGTTTATTGTTTAGTCTTTAGGGTTTGGAGTTTAGGTGTAGGGTTACATGTTTAAGGTTTAGGGTTAAAGCTTTAGGTTTAGTGTTTTCGTGTCAGGGTTTATGGTTTGGGGTTTAGGGTTAGGGTTAGGGTTAGGGTTTGGGTTTAGGGATTAGGGTTTTGGGTTTTTGAGTTTTGGGTTTATGGTTTTCTTGTTTTTGGGTTTAAGGTTTAAGGTTTAAGCTTTAGGTTTAGGGTTTTCTTGTAAAAGTTTAGGGTTTGGGGTTTAGGGTTAGGGTTAGGGTTAGGGTTAGGGTTTAGGGTTTAGGTCTTATGATTTAGGGTTTTGGGTTTAGGGTGTTGGGTATAGGTTTTAGGTCTCACGATGAGGGTTTAAAATTTAAGGTTTAGGATTTCGGGTTAAGGGTTTAGGGTTTAATATTTTGTGGTTTTGGGTTTAGGTTTTCAGATTTAGGTATAGAGTTTTCATTTTAAGGTTTAGTGTTTGGGGTTTAGGGTTAGGGATAGGGTTGGGGTTAGGGTTAGGGTTTAGGGTTTAGGGTTTAGGTTTTAGGGTTCGGAGTTTAGGTGTAGGGTTTCTGGTTTAAGGTTTAGGGTTTAAGCTTTAGATTTAGGGTTTTCATGTCTGGGTTTAGGGTTTGGGGTTTAGGGTTAGGGTTAGGGTTAGGGTTTTGGGTTTAGGGTTTTGGGTTTAGGGTTTTGGGTTTATGGTTTAGGGTATAGGTTTTAGGGTTTAAGGTTAAGGTTTAGGGTTTAGGGTTTAGGGTTTAGGGTTGGAGTTTAGGTGTAGGGTTTTCTTGTAAAAGTTTAGGGTTTGGGGTTTAGGGTTAGGGTTAGGGTTAGGTTTAGGGGTTAGGGTGTTGAATTTGCGGAATAGAAGATTAGAGAGTTTGAGAGTGCTTGAAAGAGAAACAATAGAATGAGAGATAAAGAGAAGTTTCCATTAGAATTGATTAAGTGTTACAAAGGGTGTACAACATGTATATATAGAGGGAAGCCACGAAAATAAAAGGTGTAGAAGGGTTTCACAACATTAAATTTCCCTCCAATCTCTTATTTGAAATTCAAACACATCTCCTTCCTTTTCACACTTCCCGAGACACCCACTTGTGCACCCAAAGTCTTCACCCTTCTAGAAGACTTCTTAATGGACTTGCATATGTTGAATAAGGCCTCTTCTCTTCATTGGGTCTTAAGCTAATGTATTCTCTCATTATTCAACACTCCCCCTCAAGCTTAACCGTAGAGAAACCAAAGGTTAAGCTTGGAACCATGATGACCCACCTCATTAAAAACCTTAGTATGGAAAACCTCATGGGACAAAACCATACTAAGGGAAAAAGAGTGTGGACTCCATGGCTAAGGAAATCATGGTCGAGACATATCTATGAGTCCAAGCTTTGAATGGATGAACTCACACACTTTTAAACTCGCTGACTTGGTAAAAATGTCTGCCAATTGTTCTGAACTCCTTGTAAAACATGGAAGAATGACCCTTTTCTCCACCATCTCTCGTACCTTGTGACAATCCACTTCAATATGTTTTGTCTTCTCATGGAACACTGAGTTGGACGCAATGTGAATAGCTTGGTTGTCACAATGCATTATGATTGGATCTGGTGATTCAATGCCCAAATCCTTGAGAAGAGCTTTCAGCCATGTTAACTCATTTGTGAGCTTCCTCATTGCTCTATACTCAGCTTCAGCACTTGAACATGACACAACCTTTTGTTTCTTACTCTTCCAAGTGACCAGTTTACCTCCAATGAATGTGCAATACCCAGTGGTGGATCTTCTATCCGTTTTGTCTCCAGCCCAGTCAGCATCACAATAACCCACAATTTCTGTGCTTTTGTTACAACCCATCCAAATGCCTTGACCTGGAGCTCCTTTGAGATATTTGAGAATCCGATCCACCATGCTCCAATGGTGCACTTTTGGAGCTTGCATATGCTCGGGTTTTAGTGTTATGTATTAGGGTATAGGGTTTAGGGTTTAAGGTTTAGGTTAGGGTATAGAGTTTAAGGTTTAAGGTTGTAAGGGTTTAGGGTTTATGGTTTGGAATTAAGGGTTTATAGTTTTGTTTTTAGGTGTTAATGTTTAGGAATTAGGTTTGCGATTTAGGGTTTACTGTTTACGGTTTAGGTTTTAGGGTTTAGATTTTGGAATTGGGTTATGAGTTTAAAGGTTAGAGTTAAGTTTAGGGTTTAATGTTTATGGTTTAGGGTTAAAGGTTTAGGATTTTGGGTTTCGGGTTCAGGATGTTGGTTTGAGGTTTAGGGTTTAAGTCTTATGATTTTGGGTTTCATGTTTAGGGTGTTGGGTATATGCTTTAGGTTTAACGTTGAGGGTTTAGGATTTAAGGTTTAGGTTTAACGTTGAGGGTTATGGGTTTAGGGTTTATGGTTTCAGCTTTAGGTTTAGAGTTTTCGGGCTAAGGTTTAGTGTTTGGGGTTTAGGGTTAGGGTTAGGGTTTAGGGTTTAGGGTTTAGGTTGTAGGGTTTAGGGTTCAGGGTTTCAGCTTTAGGTTTATAGTTTTCGTGTTAAGGTTTAGTGTTTGGGGTTTAGGGTTAGGGTTACAGTTAGGGTTAGGATTAAGGTTTAGGGTTTAGGGTTTAGGGTTGGAGTTTAGGTGTAGGGTTTCTGGTTTAAGGTTTAGGGTTTCACCTTTAGGTTTAGGGTTTTCTTGTAAAGGTTTAGGGTTTGGGGTTTAGGGTTAGGGTTAGGGTTAGGGTTAAGGTTTAGGGTTTAGGTCTTATGATTTAGGGTTTTGGGTTTAGGGTGTTGGGTATAGGTTTTAGGTTTCACGTTGAGGGTTTAGGATTTAAGGTTTAGGGTTTCGGGTTAAGGGTTTAGGGTTTAATATTTTGTGCTTTTGGGTTTAGGTTTTCTGATTTAGGTTTTGAGTTTTCGTTTTAAGGTTTAGTGTTTGGGGTTTAGGGTTAGGGATAGGGTTGGGGTTAGGGTTAGGGTTTAGGGTTTAGGGTTTAGTCTTTATGGTTTGGAGTTTAGGTGTAGGGTTTCTTGTTTAAGGTTTAGGGTTAAAGCTTTAGGTTTAGGGTTTTCGTGTCAGGGTTTATGGTTTGGGGTTTAGGGTTAGGGTTAGGGTTAGGGTTTAGGGTTTAGGGTTTTGGGTTTTTGAGTTTTGGGTTTATGGTTTAGTGTATAGGGTTTAGGGTTTAAGGTTTAAGGTTTATGAATTCAGCTTTAGGTTTCGGGTTTTAGTGTTATGTATTAGGGTATAGGGTTTAGGGTTTAAGGTTTAGGTTAGGGTATAGGGTTTAGGGTTTAAGGTTGTAAGGGTTTAGGGTTTATGGTTTGGAATTAAGGGTTTATAGTTTTGTTTTTAGGTGTTAATGTTTAGGATTTAGGTTTACGATTTAGGGTTTACTGTTTAGGGTTTAGGTTTTAGGGTTTAGATTTTGGAATTGGGTTATGGGTTTAAAAGTTAGGGTTAAGTTTAGGGTTTAATGTTTATGGTTTAGGGTTTAAGGTTTAATGTTTTTGGGTTTCGGGTTCAGGATGTTTGTTTGTGGTTTAGGGTTTAGTTCTTATGATTTTGGGTTTTATGTTTAGGGTCTTGGGTATATGGTTTAGGTTTAACGTTGAGGGTTTAGGATTTAAGGTTTAGGGTTTCGGGTTATGGGTTTAGGGTTTAGTGTTTCAGCTTTAGGTTTAGAGTTTTCGTGCTAAGGTTTAGTGTTTCGGGTTTAGGGTTAGGGTTAGGGTTTAGGGTTTAGGGTTTAGGTGTTAGGGTTTAGGGTTCAGGGTTTCAGCTTTAGGTTTAGAGTTTTCGTGTTAAGGTTTAGTGTTTGGGGTTTAGGGTTAGGGTTACGGTTAGGGTTAGGATTAGGGTTTAGGGTTTAGGGTTGGAGTTTAGGTGTAGGGTTTCTGGTTTAAGGTTTAGGGTTTAAGGTTTAGGGTTTAAGCTTTAGGTTTAGGGTTTTCTTGTAAAAGTTTAGGGTTTGGGGTTTAGGGTTAGGGTTAAGGTTAGGGTTAGGGTTTAGGGTTTTGGTCTTATGATTTAGGGTTTTGGGTTTAGGGTGTTGGGTATAGGTTTTTGGTTTCACGTTGAGGGTTTAGGATTTAAGGTTTAGGGTTTCGGGTTAAGGGTTTAGGGTTTAATATTTTGTGGTTTTGGGTTTAGGTTTTTAGATTTAGGTTTAGAGTTTTCGTGTTAAGGTTTAGTGTTTGGGGTTAAGGGTTAGGGATAGGGTTGGGGTTAAGGTTAGGGTTTAGGGTTTAGGGTTTAAGTTTTAGGTTTCAGAGTTTAGGTGTAGGGTTTCTGGTTTAAGGTTTAGGGTTTAAGCTTTAGATTTAGGGTTTTCATGTCTGGGTTTATGGTTTGGGGTTTAGGGTTAGGGTTAGGGTTAGGGTTTTGGGTTTAGGGTTTTGGGTTTGGAGTTTAGGGTTTATGGTTTAGGGTATAGGTTTTAGGGTTTAAGGTTAAGGTTTAGGGTTTAGGGTTTAGGGTTGGAGTTTAGGTGTAGGGTTTTCTTGTAAAAGTTTAGGGTTTGGGGTTTAGGGTTAGGGTTAGGGTTAGGTTTAGGGGTTAGGGTGTTGAATTTGCGGAATAGAAGATTAGAGAGTTTGAGAGTGCTTGAAAGAGAAACAATAGAATGAGAGATAAAGAGAAGTTTCCATTAGAATTGATTAAGTGTTACAAAGGGTGTACAACATGTATATATAGAGGGGAGCCACGAAAATAGAAGGTGTAGAAGGTTTTCACATCATTAAATTTCCCTCCAATCTCTTATTTGAAATTCAAACACATCTCCTTCCTTTTCACACTTCCCGAGACACCCACTTGTGCACCCAAAGTCTTCACCCTTCTAGAAGATTTCTTAATGGACTTGCATATGTTGAATAAGGCCTCTTCTCTTCATTGAGTCTTAAGCTAATGTATTCTCTCATTATTCAACACTCCCCTCAAGCTTAACCGTAGAGAAACCAAAGGTTAAGCTTGGAACCATGATGACCCACCTCATTAAAAACCTTAGTATGGAAAACCTCATGGGACAAAACCATACTAAGGGAAAAAGAGTGTGGACTCCATGGCTAAGGAAATCATGGTTGAGACATATCTATGAGTCCAAGCTTTGAATGGATGAACTCACACACTTTTAAACTCGCTGCCTTGGTAAAAATGTCTGCCAATTGTTCTAAACTCCTTGTAAAACATTGAAGAATGACCCTTTTCTCCACCATCTCTCGTACCTTGTGACAATCCACTTCAATATGTTTTGTCCTCTCATGGAACACTGAGTTGGACGCAATGTGAATAGCTTGGTTGTCACAATGCATTATGATTGGATCTGGTGATTCAATGCCCAAATCCTTGAGAAGAGCTTTCAACCATGTTAACTCATTTGTGAGCTTCCTCATTACTCTATACTCAGTTTCAGCACTTGAACATGACACAACCTTTTGTTTCTTACTCTTCCAAGTGACCAGGTTACCTCCAATGAATGTGCAATACCCAGTGGTGGATCTTCTATCCGTTTTGTCTCCAGCCCAGTCAGCATCACAATAACCCACAATTTCTGTGCTTTTGTTACAACCCATCCAAATGCCTTGACCTGGAGCTCCTTTGAGATATTTGAGAATCCGATCCACCATGCTCCAATGGTGCACTTTTGGAGCTTGCATATGTTGACTCACCTGGTTCACAGCAAAACACAAATCAGGATAAGTTATGGTAAGATAAATCAACTTACCAACCATTCTCCGATATTGCTTGACATCTTCAAAAGGTTTATCTTCAAGCTCCCCCTCTCGTATGACTTTGTATCCTTCTTCTAAGGGAGTCTTTGCTGGTTTGGCTCCTAGCTTTCCTGCCCCAACCAATAGATCAAGAGTGTACTTCCTTTGGGATAAGAAAAGTCCTTCATTGGACCTATAGACTTCAATCCCTAGAAAATATTTCAACTCTCCAAGATCTTTAATATCAAACACAGATTTTAAATATGCTTTTGTATCTTTAATACCTACCTTGTCATTCCCAGAGATGATAATATCATCCACATAAATGAGAATGACTACAATACCTTCTTGGCTTTGCAAGGTGAAAAGTGTATGATCTGCCTCGGACTTCTTGAAGCCTTTACTCTTGAGTGTTGTACTCAACTTGTGGTACTATGCTCGAGGAGATTGCTTCAGTCCATAGATTGCTTTCTTGAGTCTCAACACCTTTCCTGGTGCAATTGAGTCCTCCAAGCCTGGTGGTGGAGTCATGTAGACTTCATCCTCTAGTTCCCCTTGCAAGAATGCATTCTTGACGTCCATCTGCCAAAGATCCCATTCCAAGTTAGTAGCTAAGGATAAAATAACTCTTACCGTATGAAGTTTTGCCACAGGTGCAAATGTGTCAAGGTAGTCCTCTCCATAGGTTTGAGTAAATCCTCTAGCCACCAGCCTAGCCTTGTAACGCTCTATTTCTCCATCACTTCTATACTTGATAGTGAAGATCCATCTAGAGCTTACGGCCTTCTTCCCTTTTGGCAGTTCAGCTTCATCCCAAGTGTGGTTGATTTCCATAGCTTTCTTTTCTTCACCAATAGCATCTCTCCATACTTTAAGCTCCTTGGCTTCTTCATAGGTTGTTGGAATCTCAGCTTCATCCAACTTGCCCATGTAGGCTTGATGTTCCAATGGGAAATGAGCTAGAGTGCAAACAGCTTGAATGGGATGAGCAACTGCCTTATTGTTGTAGTACACTCGGGTTTGCTTCCAATGTTCTGGTCCAAATCTTTGTCTTGTACTTCTCCTTAAACCCTCTTCTTGATCTTGAACTTGAGGTTCTGGCCCTTCAAAGTCAGAATCTGAGGTTTGAACTTCTTCTTGACTTTCCGGACTCCCTTCACTTTGATCATGAACCGCTTCATTGCGAACTTCTGATTCATTTTGATCATGAATTGTTGAGTCTTGTTGAGCCACTACTGGATCCTCTTGTTTATTGCCTCCCTCAGGATCAAAGGGTATAGTTTCTTCATTTGATTGAGATGTACTTGTACTAGCTTCTGGTTGATGTAATCCAAGGTTCTCCAAGATTTTTCTCAAATTGCTAGTTCGGTCTGATGATGAGAATGATAGATTCTCCAATTCTTTCCAGTTCTTCTCATCATAGAACCCTTTCGTTTCAACAAACTTCACGTCCCTTGAGACTAGAATCTTCCTTGTTTCCGGAACAAAGCATTTGTAACCTTTTTGTGTTGTGGAGTATCCAATGAACATGCTCTTCACACTTTTAGCTTCCAACTTGTTTCTTTGTTCTCCTGGGATTAATACAAAACAAACACACCCAAACACACGTAAGTGGTTAATGGCGGGTTTAGAGTTGTTTAATACCTCAAATGGAGAGTGATCATCCAAAATTTTTGTTGGCATTCGGTTGATCAAATAGCATGCTGAAACCACAGCATCTCCCCAAAATCTCTTGGGAACACTTGTGTGGAACATCATAGACCGGGCCACTTCCATTAAGTGCCTATTCTTTCTTTCAGCAACTCCATTTTGCTGAAGAGTGTATGGGCAGCTAGTTTGATGGACTATCCCATGGTTTGCTAAGTGTTGTTTGAAGGCATGGCTTGTGTACTCTCCACCATTATCTGATCTAAAAATTTTAATCTTGGCATTATAATGGTTAGTCACATATGCTTGAAAATTTCTAAATGCTTCTAGAACTCTATCTTTGGATGGAAGAAGTGTTAGCCATGTATATTTTGATTTTTCATCTATGAAGATGACAAAGTATTTATGATGTTCTCTAGATTCACATGGTGAGCTCCAAACATCAGAATGAATTAAATCAAAACACTTTTCATAGATAGTTGGAGACTTGGAAAACACAGATTTACAATGTTTGCCAAGTATACAAGCTTCACATTCATCATTTTTGAAAGAAATCCTAGCCAACAATAGTTCTAATGCTCTAGAGTGCGGATGACCTAGCCTTGCATGCCAAATTGAACTACTAACATTAGAAATATTCAGACTAAAACTACAAAATAAATTGGAGTCCAACTTGTTATTTTCAAGAACATACAGCTCCTCCTTTGCTACTCCTTTTCCGAGTAGATTCATGTAAAAAGCGTTTGAATCTTTTCCAAATAACCTAAGATTTCCTACTCCATCAATAGGAATACTATCTCCATTTGCTATAATGACATTACCTACAGCCGGTTTTATGTTATTCATTAGATGTGCATCACTTATCATATGATGTGATGCACCAGAATCTACAATCAAAGGCTTTGAAATGTTTTGAGCATGAAGAGAGTTTCCAGAAACCATACCAGACCTACCAGCCTCTTTCAAGGCTTTGATGAGAGCTTCCAAATCTGATTTCCTCACAAATTCAGATTCTTGTTGATATGACACCAAAACTCTCATGTCTCCTTCTTCAACCCTCTTGGATGTCCCAGCCTGATTCCCAACCACTTCTTGGGAGACATTAGCTCTTGGTTCCTTCCACCAACTTGGTTTTAGATGAGGATGGAGCTTCCAGCATTTTTCCTTTGTGTGCCCCTTTTTCTTGCAATGCTCACAGATTGCATTTGATCCCACTTTCTTGTTCTGGTTTGATCCCAACGGTTTGTAAAATCCTTTGTTGGCATCACCCAGCTCTACTTTGTTATCCATAGCCAGCTCGCCCTTTCCCCCAAATAGACCATGAGATCCTTGCTCCTTCTGTATCTTGGAGCACACTTCATCTAGGCTGGGGAGATTGTCTGCCCTAAGGAGGTGCTTCATGAGATCCTTGTAAGTTGGATTTAAGGTCAATAGCAGACCAAAGACCTTGTCTAGTTCGCGCCTCTCATTTAACACCAAAGGATCAATCGTGCTTGGCCTTAACATTTCTAGTTCAGCCCACAATGATCTGAATTTGCCAAAGTGCTTTGTAAACTCCAAATCTTCTTGGCTTAGATCATTGATAGCCTTCTTGACTTCATAGATTCTGCTCAAGTTTGAAGTATTCCCATACACGGTTTGAAGAGTATCCCACAATTCCTTTGCATTTTCACAATAGGAGTAGGCTTCAAGGATGGATGCTTCAAGAGAGTTCTGGATGATTCCGAGCACCATTTGGTCCTCTTGGAACCACTTATCTTCATAATTACCGATGGCTTCTTCTCCATCTTTTGGATCTTGTCCTTTTAAGACATGGCTCCAAAGCCCACGACCACATAGAGCTGTTCTTATCATTCTTGACCACAGCAAATAGTTGACACCCTTCAAGATGACTGGAATAACAATTGGTTTATAATTTTCCATGGTGTTTCAAGATTTATTCACCGGATAATTCTATTAACCAGAGGATTAAGAGATTTTCTCAAGAAAATATTAGAGAAGCTTCAAGAAATACACTTTTTCAGCCTTTTCACAACTCAAGAGTCAATGACTTTGAGGACTAAGTCTCAGAGTGAAAAAGGATTGACAAAGAATATTCCCAGAATTTTAAAAGAAGAGAATTTGAAAATAGGATAACAAGAGATTGGTTTAGTTAAGAACCTTGCTCTGATACCATGTTGAATTTGCGGAATAGAAGATTAGAGAGTTTGAGAGTGCTTGAAAGAGAAACAATAGAATGAGAGATAAAGAGAAGTTTCCATTAGAATTGATTAAGTGTTACAAAGGGTGTACAACATGTATATATAGAGGGGAGCCACGAAAATAGAAGGTGTAGAAGGGTTTCACATCATTAAATTTCCCTCCAATCTCTTATTTGAAATTCAAACACATCTCCTTCCTTTTCACACTTCCCGAGACACCCACTTGTGCACCCAAAGTCTTCACCCTTCTAGAAGATTTCTTAATGGACTTGCATATGTTGACTAAGGCCTCTTCTCTTCATTGGGTCTTAAGCTAATGTATTCTCTCATTATTCAACATAGGGTTTAGGTCTTATGATTTAGGGTTATGGGTTTAGGGTGTTGGGTATAGGTTTTAGGTTTCACGATGAGGGTTTAGAATTTAAGGTTTAGGATTTCGGGTTAAGGGTTTAGGGTTTAATATTTTGTGGTTTTGGGTTTAGGTTTTCAGATTTAGGTATAGAGTTTTCGTTTTAAGGTTTAGTGTTTGGGGTTTAGGGTTAGGGATAGGGTTGGGGTTAGGGTTGGGGTTAGGGTTTAGGGTTTAGGTTTGAGGATTTGGAGTTTACGTGTAGGGTTTCTGGTTTAAGGTTTAGGGTTTAAGCTTTAGATTTAGGGTTTTCATGTCTGGGTTTAGGGTTTCGGGTTTTGGGTTAGGGTTAGGGTTAGGGTTTTGGGTTTAGGGTTTTGGGTTTAGGGTTTTGGGTTTGGATTTTGGGGTTTATGGTTTAGGGTATAGGTTTTAGGGTTTAGGTTTAAGGTTTAGGATTTCAGCTTTAGGTTTAGGGTATTCGTGCTAAGGTTTAGTGTTTGGGGTTTAGGGTTAGGGTTAGGATTTAGGGTTTAGGGTTTAGGGTTTAAGGTGTAGTGTTTAGGGTTTAAGGTTTAGGGTTTCAGCTTTAGGTTTAGGGTTTTCTTGTAAAGGTTTAGGGTTTGGGGTTTAGGGTTATGGTTAGGGTTAGCGTTAGGGTTAGGGTTTAGGGTTTAGGCCTTATGATTTAGGGTTTTAGGTTTCGGGTGTTGGCTATAGGTTTTAGGTTTCATGTTGAGGGTTTAGGATTTAAGGTTTAGGGTTTCGGGTTAAGGGTTTAGGATTTAATATTTTGTGGTTTTGGGTTTAGGTTTTCAGATTTAAGTTTTGAGTTTTCGTGTTAAGGTTTAGTGTTTTGGGGTTTAGGGTTAAAGATAGGGTTGGGGTTAGGGTTAGGGTTTAGGGTTTATTGTTTAGTCTTTAGGGTTTGGAGTTTAGGTGTAGGGTTACATGTTTAAGGTTTAGGGTTAAAGCTTTAGGTTTAGTGTTTTCGTGTCAGGGTTTATGGTTTGGGGTTTAGGGTTAGGGTTAGGGTTAGGGTTTGGGTTTAGGGATTAGGGTTTTGGGTTTTTGAGTTTTGGGTTTATGGTTTAGGGTATAGGGTTTAGGGTTTAAGGTTTAAGGTTTATGAATTCAGTTTTAGGTTTCGGGTTTTAGTGTTATGTATTAGGGTATAGGGTTTAGGGTTTAAGGTTTAGGTAAGGGTATAGGGTTTAGGGTTTAAGGTTGTAAGGGTTTAGGATTTATGGTTTGGAATTAAGGGTTTATAGTTTTGTTTTTAGGTGTTAATGTTTAGGATTTAGGTTTGCGATTTATGGTTTACTGTTTAGGGTTTAGGATTTAGGGTTTAGATCTTGGAATTGGGTTATGGGTTTAGGGTTTAGGTTTGAGGATTTGGAGTTTACGTGTAGGGTTTCTGGTTTAAGGTTTAGGGTTTAAGCTTTAGATTTAGGGTTTTCATGTCTGGGTTTAGGGTTTCGGGTTTTGGGTTAGGGTTAGGGTTAGGGTTTTGGGTTTAGGGTTTTGGGTTTAGGGTTTTGGGTTTGGATTTTGGGGTTTATGGTTTAGGGTATAGGTTTTAGGGTTTAGGTTTAAGGTTTAGGATTTCAGCTTTAGGTTTAGGGTATTCGTGCTAAGGTTTAGTGTTTGGGGTTTAGGGTTAGGGTTAGGATTTAGGGTTTAGGGTTTAGGGTTTAAGGTGTAGTGTTTAGGGTTTAAGGTTTAGGGTTTCAGCTTTAGGTTTAGGGTTTTCTTGTAAAGGTTTAGGGTTTGGGGTTTAGGGTTATGGTTAGGGTTAGCGTTAGGGTTAGGGTTTAGGGTTTAGGCCTTATGATTTAGGGTTTTAGGTTTCGGGTGTTGGCTATAGGTTTTAGGTTTCATGTTGAGGGTTTAGGATTTAAGGTTTAGGGTTTCGGGTTAAGGGTTTAGGATTTAATATTTTGTGGTTTTGGGTTTAGGTTTTCAGATTTAGGTTTAGAGTTTTCGTGTTAAGGTTTAGTGTTTGGGGTTTAGGGTTAGGGATAGGGTTGGGGTTAGGGTTAGGGTTTAGGGTTTATTGTTTAGTCTTTAGGGTTTGGAGTTTAGGTGTAGGGTTACATGTTTAAGGTTTAGGGTTAAAGCTTTAGGTTTAGTGTTTTCGTGTCAGGGTTTATGGTTTGGGGTTTAGGGTTAGGGTTAGGGTTAGGGTTTGGGTTTAGGGATTAGGGTTTTGGGTTTTTGAGTTTTGGGTTTATGGTTTTCTTGTTTTTGGGTTTAAGGTTTAAGGTTTAAGCTTTAGGTTTAGGGTTTTCTTGTAAAAGTTTAGGGTTTGGGGTTTAGGGTTAGGGTTAGGGTTAGGGTTAGGGTTTAGGGTTTAGGTCTTATGATTTAGGGTTTTGGGTTTAGGGTGTTGGGTATAGGTTTTAGGTCTCACGATGAGGGTTTAAAATTTAAGGTTTAGGATTTCGGGTTAAGGGTTTAGGGTTTAATATTTTGTGGTTTTGGGTTTAGGTTTTCAGATTTAGGTATAGAGTTTTCATTTTAAGGTTTAGTGTTTGGGGTTTAGGGTTAGGGATAGGGTTGGGGTTAGGGTTAGGGTTTAGGGTTTAGGGTTTAGGTTTTAGGGTTCGGAGTTTAGGTGTAGGGTTTCTGGTTTAAGGTTTAGGGTTTAAGCTTTAGATTTAGGGTTTTCATGTCTGGGTTTAGGGTTTGGGGTTTAGGGTTAGGGTTAGGGTTAGGGTTTTGGGTTTAGGGTTTTGGGTTTAGGGTTTTGGGTTTATGGTTTAGGGTATAGGTTTTAGGGTTTAAGGTTAAGGTTTAGGGTTTAGGGTTTAGGGTTTAGGGTTGGAGTTTAGGTGTAGGGTTTTCTTGTAAAAGTTTAGGGTTTGGGGTTTAGGGTTAGGGTTAGGGTTAGGTTTAGGGGTTAGGGTGTTGAATTTGCGGAATAGAAGATTAGAGAGTTTGAGAGTGCTTGAAAGAGAAACAATAGAATGAGAGATAAAGAGAAGTTTCCATTAGAATTGATTAAGTGTTACAAAGGGTGTACAACATGTATATATAGAGGGAAGCCACGAAAATAAAAGGTGTAGAAGGGTTTCACAACATTAAATTTCCCTCCAATCTCTTATTTGAAATTCAAACACATCTCCTTCCTTTTCACACTTCCCGAGACACCCACTTGTGCACCCAAAGTCTTCACCCTTCTAGAAGACTTCTTAATGGACTTGCATATGTTGAATAAGGCCTCTTCTCTTCATTGGGTCTTAAGCTAATGTATTCTCTCATTATTCAACACTCCCCCTCAAGCTTAACCGTAGAGAAACCAAAGGTTAAGCTTGGAACCATGATGACCCACCTCATTAAAAACTTTAGTATGGAAAACCTCATGGGACAAAACCATACTAAGGGAAAAAGAGTGTGGACTCCATGGCTAAGGAAATCATGGTCGAGACATATCTATGAGTCCAAGCTTTGAATGGATGAACTCACACACTTTTAAACTCGCTGACTTGGTAAAAATGTCTGCCAATTGTTCTGAACTCCTTGTAAAACATGGAAGAATGACCCTTTTCTCCACCATCTCTCGTACCTTGTGACAATCCACTTCAATATGTTTTGTCTTCTCATGGAACACTGAGTTGGACGCAATGTGAATAGCTTGGTTGTCACAATGCATTATGATTGGATCTGGTGATTCAATGCCCAAATCCTTGAGAAGAGCTTTCAGCCATGTTAACTCATTTGTGAGCTTCCTCATTGCTCTATACTCAGCTTCAGCACTTGAACATGACACAACCTTTTGTTTCTTACTCTTCCAAGTGACCAGTTTACCTCCAATGAATGTGCAATACCCAGTGGTGGATCTTCTATCCGTTTTGTCTCCAGCCCAGTCAGCATCACAATAACCCACAATTTCTGTGCTTTTGTTACAACCCATCCAAATGCCTTGACCTGGAGCTCCTTTGAGATATTTGAGAATCCGATCCACCATGCTCCAATGGTGCACTTTTGGAGCTTGCATATGCTCGGGTTTTAGTGTTATGTATTAGGGTATAGGGTTTAGGGTTTAAGGTTTAGGTTAGGGTATAGAGTTTAAGGTTTAAGGTTGTAAGGGTTTAGGGTTTATGGTTTGGAATTAAGGGTTTATAGTTTTGTTTTTAGGTGTTAATGTTTAGGAATTAGGTTTGCGATTTAGGGTTTACTGTTTACGGTTTAGGTTTTAGGGTTTAGATTTTGGAATTGGATTATGGGTTTAAAGGTTAGAGTTATGTTTAGGGTTTAATGTTTATGGTTTAGGGTTAAAGGTTTAGGATTTTGGGTTTCGGGTTCAGGATGTTGGTTTGAGGTTTAGGGTTTAAGTCTTATGATTTTGGGTTTCATGTTTAGGGTGTTGGGTATATGCTTTAGGTTTAACGTTGAGGGTTTAGGATTTAAGGTTTAGGTTTAACGTTGAGGATTATGGGTTTAGGGTTTATGGTTTCAGCTTTAGGTTTAGAGTTTTCGGGCTAAGGTTTAGTGTTTGGGGTTTAGGGTTAGGGTTAGGGTTTAGGGTTTAGGGTTTAGGTTGTAGGGTTTAGGGTTCAGGGTTTCAGCTTTAGGTTTATAGTTTTCGTGTTAAGGTTTAGTGTTTGGGGTTTAGGGTTAGGGTTACAGTTAGGGTTAGGATTAAGGTTTAGGGTTTAGGGTTTAGGGTTGGAGTTTAGGTGTAGGGTTTCTGGTTTAAGGTTTAGGGTTTCACCTTTAGGTTTAGGGTTTTCTTGTAAAGGTTTAGGGTTTGGGGTTTAGGGTTAGGGTTAGGGTTAGGGTTAAGGTTTAGGGTTTAGGTCTTATGATTTAGGGTTTTGGGTTTAGGGTGTTGGGTATAGGTTTTAGGTTTCACGTTGAGGGTTTAGGATTTAAGGTTTAGGGTTTCGGGTTAAGGGTTTAGGGTTTAATATTTTGTGCTTTTGGGTTTAGGTTTTCTGATTTAGGTTTTGAGTTTTCGTTTTAAGGTTTAGTGTTTGGGGTTTAGGGTTAGGGATAGGGTTGGGGTTAGGGTTAGGGTTTAGGGTTTAGGGTTTAGTCTTTATGGTTTGGAGTTTAGGTGTAGGGTTTCTTGTTTAAGGTTTAGGGTTAAAGCTTTAGGTTTAGGGTTTTCGTGTCAGGGTTTATGGTTTGGGGTTTAGGGTTAGGGTTAGGGTTAGGGTTTAGGGTTTAGGGTTTTGGGTTTTTGAGTTTTGGGTTTATGGTTTAGGGTATAGGGTTTAGGGTTTAGGGTTTAAGGTTTATGAATTCAGCTTTAGGTTTCGGGTTTTAGTGTTATGTATTAGGGTATAGGGTTTAGGGTTTAAGGTTTAGGTTAGGGTATAGGGTTTAGGGTTTAAGGTTGTAAGGGTTTAGGGTTTATGGTTTGGAATTAAGGGTTTATAGTTTTGTTTTTAGGTGTTAATGTTTAGGATTTAGGTTTACGATTTAGGGTTTACTGTTTAGGGTTTAGGTTTTAGGGTTTAGATTTTGGAATTGGGTTATGGGTTTAAAAGTTAGGGTTAAGTTTAGGGTTTAATGTTTATGGTTTAGGGTTTAAGGTTTAATGTTTTTGGGTTTCGGGTTCAGGATGTTTGTTTGTGGTTTAGGGTTTAGTTCTTATGATTTTGGGTTTTATGTTTAGGGTCTTGGGTATATGGTTTAGGTTTAACGTTGAGGGTTTAGGATTTAAGGTTTAGGGTTTCGGGTTATGGGTTTAGGGTTTAGTGTTTCAGCTTTAGGTTTAGAGTTTTCGTGCTAAGGTTTAGTGTTTCGGGTTTAGGGTTAGGGTTAGGGTTTAGGGTTTAGGGTTTAGGTGTTAGGGTTTAGGGTTCAGGGTTTCAGCTTTAGGTTTAGAGTTTTCGTGTTAAGGTTTAGTGTTTGGGGTTTAGGGTTAGGGTTACGGTTAGGGTTAGGATTAGGGTTTAGGGTTTAGGGTTGGAGTTTAGGTGTAGGGTTTCTGGTTTAAGGTTTAGGGTTTAAGGTTTAGGGTTTAAGCTTTAGGTTTAGGGTTTTCTTGTAAAAGTTTAGGGTTTGGGGTTTAGGGTTAGGGTTAGGGTTAGGGTTAGGGTTTAGGGTTTAGGTCTTATGATTTAGGGTTTTGGGTTTAGGGTGTTGGGTATAGGTTTTAGGTCTCACGATGAGGGTTTAAAATTTAAGGTTTAGGATTTCGGGTTAAGGGTTTAGGGTTTAATATTTTGTGGTTTTGGGTTTAGGTTTTCAGATTTAGGTATAGAGTTTTCATTTTAAGGTTTAGTGTTTGGGGTTTAGGGTTAGGGATAGGGTTGGGGTTAGGGTTAGGGTTTAGGGTTTAGGGTTTAGGTTTTAGGGTTCGGAGTTTAGGTGTAGGGTTTCTGGTTTAAGGTTTAGGGTTTAAGCTTTAGATTTAGGGTTTTCATGTCTGGGTTTAGGGTTTGGGGTTTAGGGTTAGGGTTAGGGTTAGGGTTTTGGGTTTAGGGTTTTGGGTTTAGGGTTTTGGGTTTATGGTTTAGGGTATAGGTTTTAGGGTTTAAGGTTAAGGTTTAGGGTTTAGGGTTTAGGGTTTAGGGTTGGAGTTTAGGTGTAGGGTTTTCTTGTAAAAGTTTAGGGTTTGGGGTTTAGGGTTAGGGTTAGGGTTAGGTTTAGGGGTTAGGGTGTTGAATTTGCGGAATAGAAGATTAGAGAGTTTGAGAGTGCTTGAAAGAGAAACAATAGAATGAGAGATAAAGAGAAGTTTCCATTAGAATTGATTAAGTGTTACAAAGGGTGTACAACATGTATATATAGAGGGAAGCCACGAAAATAAAAGGTGTAGAAGGGTTTCACAACATTAAATTTCCCTCCAATCTCTTATTTGAAATTCAAACACATCTCCTTCCTTTTCACACTTCCCGAGACACCCACTTGTGCACCCAAAGTCTTCACCCTTCTAGAAGACTTCTTAATGGACTTGCATATGTTGAATAAGGCCTCTTCTCTTCATTGGGTCTTAAGCTAATGTATTCTCTCATTATTCAACACTCCCCCTCAAGCTTAACCGTAGAGAAACCAAAGGTTAAGCTTGGAACCATGATGACCCACCTCATTAAAAACTTTAGTATGGAAAACCTCATGGGACAAAACCATACTAAGGGAAAAAGAGTGTGGACTCCATGGCTAAGGAAATCATGGTCGAGACATATCTATGAGTCCAAGCTTTGAATGGATGAACTCACACACTTTTAAACTCGCTGACTTGGTAAAAATGTCTGCCAATTGTTCTGAACTCCTTGTAAAACATGGAAGAATGACCCTTTTCTCCACCATCTCTCGTACCTTGTGACAATCCACTTCAATATGTTTTGTCTTCTCATGGAACACTGAGTTGGACGCAATGTGAATAGCTTGGTTGTCACAATGCATTATGATTGGATCTGGTGATTCAATGCCCAAATCCTTGAGAAGAGCTTTCAGCCATGTTAACTCATTTGTGAGCTTCCTCATTGCTCTATACTCAGCTTCAGCACTTGAACATGACACAACCTTTTGTTTCTTACTCTTCCAAGTGACCAGTTTACCTCCAATGAATGTGCAATACCCAGTGGTGGATCTTCTATCCGTTTTGTCTCCAGCCCAGTCAGCATCACAATAACCCACAATTTCTGTGCTTTTGTTACAACCCATCCAAATGCCTTGACCTGGAGCTCCTTTGAGATATTTGAGAATCCGATCCACCATGCTCCAATGGTGCACTTTTGGAGCTTGCATATGCTCGGGTTTTAGTGTTATGTATTAGGGTATAGGGTTTAGGGTTTAAGGTTTAGGTTAGGGTATAGAGTTTAAGGTTTAAGGTTGTAAGGGTTTAGGGTTTATGGTTTGGAATTAAGGGTTTATAGTTTTGTTTTTAGGTGTTAATGTTTAGGAATTAGGTTTGCGATTTAGGGTTTACTGTTTACGGTTTAGGTTTTAGGGTTTAGATTTTGGAATTGGATTATGGGTTTAAAGGTTAGAGTTATGTTTAGGGTTTAATGTTTATGGTTTAGGGTTAAAGGTTTAGGATTTTGGGTTTCGGGTTCAGGATGTTGGTTTGAGGTTTAGGGTTTAAGTCTTATGATTTTGGGTTTCATGTTTAGGGTGTTGGGTATATGCTTTAGGTTTAACGTTGAGGGTTTAGGATTTAAGGTTTAGGTTTAACGTTGAGGGTTATGGGTTTAGGGTTTATGGTTTCAGCTTTAGGTTTAGAGTTTTCGGGCTAAGGTTTAGTGTTTGGGGTTTAGGGTTAGGGTTAGGGTTTAGGGTTTAGGGTTTAGGTTGTAGGGTTTAGGGTTCAGGGTTTCAGCTTTAGGTTTATAGTTTTCGTGTTAAGGTTTAGTGTTTGGGGTTTAGGGTTAGGGTTACAGTTAGGGTTAGGATTAAGGTTTAGGGTTTAGGGTTTAGGGTTGGAGTTTAGGTGTAGGGTTTCTGGTTTAAGGTTTAGGGTTTCACCTTTAGGTTTAGGGTTTTCTTGTAAAGGTTTAGGGTTTGGGGTTTAGGGTTAGGGTTAGGGTTAGGGTTAAGGTTTAGGGTTTAGGTCTTATGATTTAGGGTTTTGGGTTTAGGGTGTTGGGTATAGGTTTTAGGTTTCACATTGAGGGTTTAGGATTTAAGGTTTAGGGTTTCGGGTTAAGGGTTTAGGGTTTAATATTTTGTGCTTTTGGGTTTAGGTTTTCTGATTTAGGTTTTGAGTTTTCGTTTTAAGGTTTAGTGTTTGGGGTTTAGGGTTAGGGATAGGGTTGGGGTTAGGGTTAGGGTTTAGGGTTTAGGGTTTAGTCTTTATGGTTTGGAGTTTAGGTGTAGGGTTTCTTGTTTAAGGTTTAGGGTTAAAGCTTTAGGTTTAGGGTTTTCGTGTCAGGGTTTATGGTTTGGGGTTTAGGGTTAGGGTTAGGGTTAGGGTTTAGGGTTTAGGGTTTTGGGTTTTTGAGTTTTGGGTTTATGGTTTAGGGTATAGGGTTTAGGGTTTAGGGTTTAAGGTTTATGAATTCAGCTTTAGGTTTCGGGTTTTAGTGTTATGTATTAGGGTATAGGGTTTAGGGTTTAAGGTTTAGGTTAGGGTATAGGGTTTAGGGTTTAAGGTTGTAAGGGTTTAGGGTTTATGGTTTGGAATTAAGGGTTTATAGTTTTGTTTTTAGGTGTTAATGTTTAGGATTTAGGTTTACGATTTAGGGTTTACTGTTTAGGGTTTAGGTTTTAGGGTTTAGATTTTGGAATTGGGTTATGGGTTTAAAAGTTAGGGTTAAGTTTAGGGTTTAATGTTTATGGTTTAGGGTTTAAGGTTTAATGTTTTTGGGTTTCGGGTTCAGGATGTTTGTTTGTGGTTTAGGGTTTAGTTCTTATGATTTTGGGTTTTATGTTTAGGGTCTTGGGTATATGGTTTAGGTTTAACGTTGAGGGTTTAGGATTTAAGGTTTAGGGTTTCGGGTTATGGGTTTAGGGTTTAGTGTTTCAGCTTTAGGTTTAGAGTTTTCGTGCTAAGGTTTAGTGTTTCGGGTTTAGGGTTAGGGTTAGGGTTTAGGGTTTAGGGTTTAGGTGTTAGGGTTTAGGGTTCAGGGTTTCAGCTTTAGGTTTAGAGTTTTCGTGTTAAGGTTTAGTGTTTGGGGTTTAGGGTTAGGGTTACGGTTAGGGTTAGGATTAGGGTTTAGGGTTTAGGGTTGGAGTTTAGGTGTAGGGTTTCTGGTTTAAGGTTTAGGGTTTAAGGTTTAGGGTTTAAGCTTTAGGTTTAGGGTTTTCTTGTAAAAGTTTAGGGTTTGGGGTTTAGGGTTAGGGTTAAGGTTAGGGTTAGGGTTTAGGGTTTAGGTCTTATGATTTAGGGTTTTGGGTTTAGGGTGTTGGGTATAGGTTTTTGGTTTCACGTTGAGGGTTTAGGATTTAAGGTTTAGGGTTTCGGGTTAAGGGTTTAGGGTTTAATATTTTGTGGTTTTGGGTTTAGGTTTTTAGATTTAGGTTTAGAGTTTTCGTGTTAAGGTTTAGTGTTTGGGGTTAAGGGTTAGGGATAGGGTTGGGGTTAAGGTTAGGGTTTAGGGTTTAGGGTTTAAGTTTTAGGTTTCAGAGTTTAGGTGTAGGGTTTCTGGTTTAAGGTTTAGGGTTTAAGCTTTAGATTTAGGGTTTTCATGTCTGGGTTTATGGTTTGGGGTTTAGGGTTAGGGTTAGGGTTAGGGTTTTGGGTTTAGGGTTTTGGGTTTGGAGTTTAGGGTTTATGGTTTAGGGTATAGGTTTTAGGGTTTAAGGTTAAGGTTTAGGGTTTAGGGTTTAGGGTTTAGGGTTGGAGTTTAGGTGTAGGGTTTTCTTGTAAAAGTTTAGGGTTTGGGGTTTAGGGTTAGGGTTAGGGTTAGGTTTAGGGGTTAGGGTGTTGAATTTGCGGAATAGAAGATTAGAGAGTTTGAGAGTGCTTGAAAGAGAAACAATAGAATGAGAGATAAAGAGAAGTTTCCATTAGAATTGATTAAGTGTTACAAAGGGTGTACAACATGTATATATAGAGGGGAGCCACGAAAATAGAAGGTGTAGAAGGGTTTCACAACATTAAATTTCCCTCCAATCTCTTATTTGAAATTCAAACACATCTCCTTCCTTTTCACACTTCCCGAGACACCCACTTGTGCACCCAAAGTCTTCACCCTTCTAGAAGATTTCTTAATGGACTTGCATATGTTGAATAAGGCCTCTTCTCTTCATTGGGTCTTAAGCTAATGTATTCTCTCATTATTCAACACTCCCCCTCAAGCTTAACCGTAGAGAAACCAAAGGTTAAGCTTGGAACCATGATGACCCACCTCATTAAAAACCTTAGTATGGAAAACCTCATGGGACAAAACCATACTAAGGGAAAAAGAGTGTGGACTCCATGGCTAAGGAAATCATGGTCGAGACATATCTATGAGTCCAAGCTTTGAATGGATGAACTCACACACTTTTAAACTCGCTGCCTTGGTAAAAATGTCTGCCAATTGTTCTGAACTCCTTGTAAAACATGGAAGAATGACCCTTTTCTCCACCATCTCTCGTACCTTGTGACAATCCACTTCAATATGTTTTGTCCTCTCATGGAACACTGAGTTGGACGCAATGTGAATAGCTTGGTTGTCACAATGCATTATCATTGGATCTGGTGATTCAATGCCCAAATCCTTGAGAAGAGCTTTCAACCATGTTAACTCATTTGTGAGCTTCCTCATTACTCTATACTCAGTTTCAGCACTTGAACATGACACAACCTTTTGTTTCTTACTCTTCCAAGTGACAAGGTTACCTCCAATGAATGTGCAATACCCAGTGGTGGATCTTCTATCCGTTTTGTCTCCAGCCCAGTCAGCATCACAATAACCCACAATTTCTGTGCTTTTGTTACAACCCATCCAAATGCCTTGACCTGGAGCTCCTTTGAGATATTTGAGAATCCGATCCACCATGCTCCAATGGTGCACTTTTGGAGCTTGCATATGTTGACTCACCTGGTTCACAGCAAAACACAAATCAGGACAAGTTATGGTAAGATAAATCAACTTACCAACCATTCTCCGATATTGCTTGACATCTTCAAAAGGTTTATCTTCAAGCTCCCCCTCTCGTATGACTTTGTATCCTTCTTCTAAGGGAGTCTTTGCTGGTTTGGCTCCTAGCTTTCCTGCCCCAACCAATAGATCAAGAGTGTACTTCTTTTGGGATAAGAAAAGTCCTTCATTGGACCTATAGACTTCAATCCCTAGAAAATATTTCAACTCTCCAAGATCTTTAATATCAAACACAGATTTTAAATATGCTTTTGTATCTTTAATACCTACCTTGTCATTCCCAGAGATGATAATATCATCCACATAAATGAGAATGACTACAATACCTTCTTGGCTTTGCAAGGTGAAAAGTGTATGATCTGCCTCGGACTTCTTGAAGCCTTTACTCTTGAGTGTTGTACTCAACTTGTGGTACTATGCTCGAGGAGATTGCTTCAGTCCATAGATTGCTTTCTTGAGTCTCAACACCTTTCCTGGTGCAATTGAGTCCTCCAAGCCTGGTGGTGGAGTCATGTAGACTTCATCCTCTAGTTCCCCTTGCAAGAATGCATTCTTGACGTCCATCTGCCAAAGATCCCATTCCAAGTTAGTAGCTAAGGATAAAATAACTCTTACCGTATGAAGTTTTGCCACAGGTGCAAATGTGTCAAGGTAGTCCTCTCCATAGGTTTGAGTAAATCCTCTAGCCACCAGCCTAGCCTTGTAACGCTCTATTTCTCCATCACTTCTATACTTGATAGTGAAGATCCATCTAGAGCTTACGGCCTTCTTCCCTTTTGGCAGTTCAGCTTCATCCCAAGTGTGGTTGATTTCCATAGCTTTCTTTTCTTCACCAATAGCATCTCTCCATACTTTAAGCTCCTTGGCTTCTTCATAGGTTGTTGGAATCTCAGCTTCATCCAACTTGCCCATGTAGGCTTGATGTTCCAATGGGAAATGAGCTAGAGTGCAAACAGCTTGAATGGGATGAGCAACTGCCTTATTGTTGTAGTACACTCGGGTTTGCTTCCAATGTTCTGGTCCAAATCTTTGTCTTGTACTTCTCCTTAAACCCTCTTCTTGATCTTGAACTTGAGGTTCTGGCCCTTCAAAGTCAGAATCTGAGGTTTGAACTTCTTCTTGACTTTCCGGACTCCCTTCACTTTGATCATGAACCGCTTCATTGCGAACTTCTGATTCATTTTGATCATGAATTGTTGAGTCTTGTTGAGCCACTACTGGATCCTCTTGTTTATTGCCTCCCTCAGGATCAAAGGGTATAGTTTCTTCATTTGATTGAGATGTACTTGTACTAGCTTCTGGCTGATGTAATCCAAGGTTCTCCAAGATTTTTCTCAAATTGCTAGTTCGGTCTGATGATGAGAATGATAGATTCTCCAATTCTTTCCAGTTCTTCTCATCATAGAACCCTTTCGTTTCAACAAACTTCACGTCCCTTGAGACTAGAATCTTCCTTGTTTCCGGAACAAAGCATTTGTAACCTTTTTGTGTTGTGGAGTATCCAATGAACATGCTCTTCACACTTTTAGCTTCCAACTTGTTTCTTTGTTCTGCTGGGATTAATACAAAACAAACACACCCAAACACACGTAAGTGGTTAATGGCGGGTTTAGAGTTGTTTAATACCTCAAATGGAGAGTGATCATCCAAAATTTTTGTTGGCATTCGGTTGATCAAATAGCATGCTGAAACCACAGCATCTCCCCAAAATCTCTTGGGAACACTTGTGTGGAACATCATAGACCGGGCCACTTCCATTAAGTGCCTATTCTTTCTTTCAGCAACTCCATTTTGCTGAAGAGTGTATGGGCAGCTAGTTTGATGGACTATCCCATGGTTTGCTAAGTGTTGTTTGAAGGCATGGCTTGTGTACTCTCCACCATTATCTGATCTAAAAATTTTAATCTTGGCATTATAATGGTTAGTCACATATGCTTGAAAATTTCTAAATGCTTCTAGAACTCTATCTTTGGATGGAAGAAGTGTTAGCCATGTATATTTTGATTTTTCATCTATGAAGATGACAAAGTATTTATGATGTTCTCTAGATTCACATGGTGAGCTCCAAACATCAGAATGAATTAAATCAAAACACTTTTCATAGATAGTTGGAGACTTGGAAAACACAGATTTACAATGTTTGCCAAGTATACAAGCTTCACATTCATCATTTTTGAAAGAAATCCTAGCCAACAATAGTTCTAATGCTCTAGAGTGCGGATGACCTAGCCTTGCATGCCAAATTGAACTACTAACATTAGAAATATTCAGACTAAAACTACAAAATAAATTGGAGTCCAACTTGTTATTTTCAAGAACATACAGCTCCTCCTTTGCTACTCCTTTTCCGAGTAGATTCATGTAAAAAGCGTTTGAATCTTTTCCAAATAACCTAAGATTTCCTACTCCATCAATAGGAATACTATCTCCATTTGCTATAATGACATTACCTACAGCCGGTTTTATGTTATTCATTAGATGTGCATCACTTATCATATGATGTGATGCACCAGAATCTACAATCAAAGGCTTTGAAATGTTTTGAGCATGAAGAGAGTTTCCAGAAACCATACCAGACCTACCAGCCTCTTTCAAGGCTTTGATGAGAGCTTCCAAATCTGATTTCCTCACAAATTCAGATTCTTGTTGATATGACACCAAAACTCTCATGTCTCCTTCTTCAGCCCTCTTGGATGTCCCAGCCTGATTCCCAACCACTTCTTGGGAGACATTAGCTCTTGGTTCCTTCCACCAACTTGGTTTTAGATGAGGATGGAGCTTCCAGCATTTTTCCTTTGTGTGCCCCTTTTTCTTGCAATGCTCACAGATTGCATTTGATCCCACTTTCTTGTTCTGGTTTGATCCCAACGGTTTGTAAAATCCTTTGTTGGCATCACCCAGCTCTACTTTGTTATCCATAGCCAGCTCGCCCTTTCCCCCAAATAGACCATGAGATCCTTGCTCCTTCTGTATCTTGGAGCACACTTCATCTAGGCTGGGGAGATTGTCTGCCCTAAGGAGGTGCTTCATGAGATCCTTGTAAGTTGGATTTAAGGTCAATAGCAGACCAAAGACCTTGTCTAGTTCGCGCCTCTCATTTAACACCAAAGGATCAATCGTGCTTGGCCTTAACATTTCTAGTTCAGCCCACAATGATCTGAATTTGCCAAAGTGCTTTGTAAACTCCAAATCTTCTTGGCTTAGATCATTGATAGCCTTCTTGACTTCATAGATTCTGCTCAAGTTTGAAGTATTCCCATACACGGTTTGAAGAGTATCCCACAATTCCTTTGCATTTTCACAATAGGAGTAGGCTTCAAGGATGGATGCTTCAAGAGAGTTCTGGATGATTCCGAGCACCATTTGGTCCTCTTGGAACCACTTATCTTCATAATTACCGATGGCTTCTTCTCCATCTTTTGGATCTTGTCCTTTTAAGACATGGCTCCAAAGCCCACGACCACATAGAGCTGTTCTTATCATTCTTGACCACAGCAAATAGTTGACACCCTTCAAGATGACTGGAATAACAATTGGTTTATAATTTTCCATGGTGTTTCAAGATTTATTCACCGGATAATTCTATTAACCAGAGGATTAAGAGATTTTCTCAAGAAAATATTAGAGAAGCTTCAAGAAATACACTTTTTCAGCCTTTTCACAACTCAAGAGTCAATGACTTTGAGGACTAAGTCTCAGAGTGAAAAAGGATTGACAAAGAATATTCCCAGAATTTTAAAAGAAGAGAATTTGAAAATAGGATAACAAGAGATTGGTTTAGTTAAGAACCTTGCTCTGATACCATGTTGAATTTGCGGAATAGAAGATTAGAGAGTTTGAGAGTGCTTGAAAGAGAAACAATAGAATGAGAGATAAAGAGAAGTTTCCATTAGAATTGATTAAGTGTTACAAAGGGTGTACAACATGTATATATAGAGGGGAGCCACGAAAATAGAAGGTGTAGAAGGGTTTCACATCATTAAATTTCCCTCCAATCTCTTATTTGAAATTCAAACACATCTCCTTCCTTTTCACACTTCCCGAGACACCCACTTGTGCACCCAAAGTCTTCACCCTTCTAGAAGATTTCTTAATGGACTTGCATATGTTGACTAAGGCCTCTTCTCTTCATTGGGTCTTAAGCTAATGTATTCTCTCATTATTCAACATAGGGTTTAGGTCTTATGATTTAGGGTTATGGGTTTAGGGTGTTGGGTATAGGTTTTAGGTTTCACGATGAGGGTTTAGAATTTAAGGTTTAGGATTTCGGGTTAAGGGTTTAGGGTTTAATATTTTGTGGTTTTGGGTTTAGGTTTTCAGATTTAGGTATAGAGTTTTCGTTTTAAGGTTTAGTGTTTGGGGTTTAGGGTTAGGGATAGGGTTGGGGTTAGGGTTGGGGTTAGGGTTTAGGGTTTAGGTTTGAGGATTTGGAGTTTACGTGTAGGGTTTCTGGTTTAAGGTTTAGGGTTTAAGCTTTAGATTTAGGGTTTTCATGTCTGGGTTTAGGGTTTCGGGTTTTGGGTTAGGGTTAGGGTTAGGGTTTTGGGTTTAGGGTTTTGGGTTTAGGGTTTTGGGTTTGGATTTTGGGGTTTATGGTTTAGGGTATAGGTTTTAGGGTTTAGGTTTAAGGTTTAGGATTTCAGCTTTAGGTTTAGGGTATTCGTGCTAAGGTTTAGTGTTTGGGGTTTAGGGTTAGGGTTAGGATTTAGGGTTTAGGGTTTAGGGTTTAAGGTGTAGTGTTTAGGGTTTAAGGTTTAGGGTTTCAGCTTTAGGTTTAGGGTTTTCTTGTAAAGGTTTAGGGTTTGGGGTTTAGGGTTATGGTTAGGGTTAGCGTTAGGGTTAGGGTTTAGGGTTTAGGCCTTATGATTTAGGGTTTTAGGTTTCGGGTGTTGGCTATAGGTTTTAGGTTTCATGTTGAGGGTTTAGGATTTAAGGTTTAGGGTTTCGGGTTAAGGGTTTAGGATTTAATATTTTGTGGTTTTGGGTTTAGGTTTTCAGATTTAAGTTTTGAGTTTTCGTGTTAAGGTTTAGTGTTTTGGGGTTTAGGGTTAAAGATAGGGTTGGGGTTAGGGTTAGGGTTTAGGGTTTATTGTTTAGTCTTTAGGGTTTGGAGTTTAGGTGTAGGGTTACATGTTTAAGGTTTAGGGTTAAAGCTTTAGGTTTAGTGTTTTCGTGTCAGGGTTTATGGTTTGGGGTTTAGGGTTAGGGTTAGGGTTAGGGTTTGGGTTTAGGGATTAGGGTTTTGGGTTTTTGAGTTTTGGGTTTATGGTTTAGGGTATAGGGTTTAGGGTTTAAGGTTTAAGGTTTATGAATTCAGTTTTAGGTTTCGGGTTTTAGTGTTATGTATTAGGGTATAGGGTTTAGGGTTTAAGGTTTAGGTAAGGGTATAGGGTTTAGGGTTTAAGGTTGTAAGGGTTTAGGATTTATGGTTTGGAATTAAGGGTTTATAGTTTTGTTTTTAGGTGTTAATGTTTAGGATTTAGGTTTGCGATTTATGGTTTACTGTTTAGGGTTTAGGATTTAGGGTTTAGATCTTGGAATTGGGTTATGGGTTTAAAGGTTGGGGTTAAGTTTAGGGTTTAATGTTTATGGTTTAGGGTTAAAGGTTTAGGATTTTGGGTTTCGGGTTCAGGATGTTGGTTTGTGGTTTAGGGTTTAGGTCTTATGATTTTGGGTTTTATGTTTAGGGTCTTGGGTATATGGTTTAGGTTTAACGGTTAGGGTTTAGGATTTAAGGTTTAGGGTTTCGGGTTATAGGTTTAGGGTTTAGGGTTTCAGCTTTACGTTAGGGTTTGGGGTTTAGGTTTAGGTTTGGGGTTTAGGGTTAGGGTTTAGGGTTTAGGGTTTAGGTGTTAGGGTTTAGGGTTCAGGGTTTCAGCTTTAGGTTTAGAGTTTTCGTGTTAAGGTTTAGTGTTTGGGGTTTAGGGTTAGGGTTACGGTTAGGGTTAGGATTAGGGTTTAGGGTTTAGGTTGGAGTTTAGGTGTAGGGTTTCTGGATTAAGGTTTAGGGTTTAAGGTTTAGGGTTTAAGCTTTAGGTTTAGGGTTTTCTTGTAAAAGTTTAGAGTTTGGGGTATAGGGTTAGGGTTAAGGTTAGGGTTAGGGTTTAGGGTTCAGGTCTTATGATTTAGGGTTTTGGGTTTAGGATGTTGGGTATAGGTTTTTGGTTTCACGTTGAGGGTTTAGGATTTAAGGTTTAGGGTTTCGGGTTAAGGGTTTAGGGTTTAATATTTTGTTGTTTTGGGTTTAGGTTTTAAGATTTAGGTTTAGAGTTTTCGTGTTAAGGTTTAGTGTTTGGGGTTTAGGGTTAGGGATAGGGTTGGGGTTAGGGTTAGGGTTTAGGGTTTAGGGTTTAGGTTTTAGGGTTCGGAGTTTAGGTGTAGGGTTTTTGGTTTAAGGTTTAGGGTTTAAGCTTTAGATTTAGGGTTTTCATGTCTGGGTTTATGGTTTGGGGTTTAGGGTTAAGGTTAGGGTTAGGGTTTTGGGGTTAGGGTTTTGGGTTTTCAGTTTAGGGTTTATGGTTTAGGGTATAGGTTTTAGGGTCTAAGGTTTAAGGTTTAGGGTGTAGGGTTTAGGGTTTAGGGTTGGAGTTTAGGTGTAGGGTTTCTGGTTTAAGGTTTAAGCTTTAGGTTTAGGGTTTTCTTGTAAAAGTTTAGGGTTTGGGGTTTAGGGTTAGGGTTAGGGTTAGGGTTTAGGTCTTATGATTTAGGGTTTTGGGTTTAGGTTGTTGGGTATAGGTTTTAGGTCTCACGATGAGGGTTTAAAATTTAAGGTTTAGGATTTCGGGTTAAGGGTTTAGGGTTTAATATTTTGTGGTTTTGGGTTTAGGTTTTCAGATTTAGGTATAGAGTTTTCGTTTTAAGGTTTAGTGTTTGGGGTTTAGGGTTAGGGATAGGGTTGGGGTTAGGGTTAGGGTTTAGGGTTTAGGGTTTAGGTTTTAGGGTTCGGAGTTTAGGTGTAGGGTTTCTGGTTTAAGGTTTAGGGTTTAAGCTTTAGATTTAGGGTTTTCATGTCTGGGTTTAGGGTTTGGGGTTTAGGGTTACGGTTAGGGTTAGGGTTTTGGGTTTAGGGTTTTGGGTTTACGGTTTTGGGTTTGGATTTTAGGGTTTATGGTTTAGGGTATAGGTTTTAGGGTTTAGGTTTAAGGTTTAAGTATTTCAGCTTTAGGTTTAGGGTATTCGTGCTAAGGTTTTGTGTTTGGGGTTTAGGGTTAGGGTTAGGATTTAGGGTTTAGGGTTTAGGGTTTAAGGTGTAGGGTTTAGGGTTTAAGGTTTAGGGTTTCAGCTTTAGGTTTAGGGTTTTCTTGTAAAGGTTTAGGGTTTGGGGTTTAGGGTTATGGTTAGGGTTAGGGTTAGGGTTTAGGGTTTAGGCCTTAGGATTTAGGGTTTTGGGTTTCGGGTGTTGGCTATAGGTTTTAGGTTTCACGTTAAAGGTTTAGGATTTAAGGTTTAGGGTTTCGGGTTAAGGGTTTAGGATTTAATATTTTGTGGTTTTGGGTTTAGGTTTTCAGATTTAGGTTTAGAGTTTTCGTGTTAAGGTTTAGTGTTTGGGGTTTAGGGTTAGGGATAGGGTTGGGGTTAGGGTTAGGGTTTAGGGTTTAGGGTTTAGTATTTAGGGTTTGGAGTTTAGGTGTAGGGTTTCTTGTTTAAGGTTTAGGGTTTAAGCTTTATATTTAGGGTTTTCATGTCTAGGTTTATGGTTTGGGGTTTAGGGTTAGGGTTAGGGTTAGGGTTTTGGGTTTAGGGTTTTGGGTTTGGAGTTTAGGGTTTATGGTTTAGGGTATAGGTTTTAGGGTCTAAGGTTTAAGGTTTAGGGTGTAGGGTTTAGGGTTTAGGGTTCAGATTTAGAGTTTTCGTGATAAAGTTTAGTGTTTGGGGTTTAGGGTTAGGGATAGGGTTGGGGTTAGGGTTAGGGTTTAGGGTTTAGGGTTTAGTCTTTAGGGTTTGGAGTTTAGGTGTAGGGTTTCTTGTTTAAGGTTTAGGGTTAAAGCTTTAGGTTTAGGGTTTTTTGTGTCAGGGTTTATGGTTTGGGGTTCAGGGTTAGGGTTAGGGTTAGGGTTATGGTTTGGGTTTAGGGATTAGGGTTTTGTGTTTTTGAGTTTTGGGTTTATGGTTTAGGGTATAGGGTTTAGGGTTTAAGGTTTAAGGTTTATGAATTCAGGTTTAGGTTTCGGGTTTTAGTGTTATGTATTAGGGTTTAGGGTTTAGGGTTTAAGGTTTAGGTAAGGGTATAGGGTTTAGGGTTTAAGGTTGTAAGAGTTTAGGATTTATGGTTTGGAATTAAGGGTTTATAGTTTTGTTTTTAGGTGTTAATGTTTAGGATTTAGGTTTGCGATTTATGGTTTACTGTTTAGGGTTTAGATCTTGGAATTGGGTTATGGGTTTAAAGGTTAGGGTTAAGTTTAGGGTTTAATGTTTGTGGTTTAGGGTGTTGAGTATAGGTTTTTGGATTTAGGTTTAGGGTGTTGGGTTTAGGTCTTATGATTTAGGGTTTTGGGTTTAGGGTGTTGGGTATAGGTTTTTGGTTTCACGTTGAGGGTTTAGGATTTAAGGTTTAGGGTTTCGGGTTTCGGGTTAAGGGTTTAGGGTTTAATATTTTGTGGTTTTGGGTTTGGGTTTTCAGAATTAGGTTTAGAGTTTTCGTGTTAAGGTTTAGTGTTTGGTGTTTAGGGTTAGGGATAGGGTTGGGGTTAGGGTTAGGGTTTAGGGTTTAGGGTTTAGGTTTTAGGGTTCGGAGTTTAGGTGTAGGGTTTCTGGTTTAAGGTTTAGGGTTTAAGCTTTAGATTTAGGGTTTTCATGTCTGGGTTTATGGTTTGGGGTTTAAGGTTAGGGTTTTGGTTAGGGTTTTGGGTTTAGGGTTTTGGGTTTGGAGTTTAGGGTTTATGGTTTAGGGTATAGGTTTTAGGGTTTAAGGTTTAAGGTTTAAGGTTTAGGGTTTAGGGTTTAGGGTTGGAGTTTAGGTGTAGGGTTTCTGGTTTAAGGTTTAAGGTTTAGGGTTTAGGGTTTAGGGTTTAGGGTTGGAGTTTAGGTGTAGGGTTTATGGTTTAAGGTTTAAGGTTTAAGCTTTAGGTTTAGGGTTTTCTTGTAAAAGGTTAGGGTTTGGGGTTTAGGATTAGGGTTAGGGTTAGGGGTTAGGGTTTAGGTCATATGATTTAGGGTTTTGGGTTTAGGGTGGTGGGTATAGGTTTTAGGTTTCACGATGAGGGTTTAGAATTTATGGTTTAGGATTTCGGGTAAAGGGTTTAGGGTTTAATATTTTGTGGTTTTGGGTTTAGGTTTTTAGATTTAGGTATAGAGTTTTCGTTTTAAGGTTTAGTGTTTTGGGTTTACGGTTAGGGATAGGGTTGGGGTTAGGGTTAGGGTTTAGGGTTTAGGGTTTAGGTTTTAGGGTTTGGAGTTTAGGTGTAGGGTTTCTGGTTTAAGGTTTAGGGTTTAAGCTTTAGATTTAGGGTTTTCATGTCTGGGTTTATGGTTTGGGGTTTAGGGTTAAGGTTAGGGTTAGGGTTTAGGGTTTAGGGTTTAGTCTTTGGGGTTTAGGGTCCAGGGTTTTCGTGCTCAGGTTTAGTGTTTGGGGTTTACGGTTAGGGTTAGGATTTAGGGTTTAGGGTTTAGGGTTTAAGGTTTAGGGTTTAGGGTTTAGGGTTTAGGGTTTAGGGTTTAGGGTTTAGGGTTTAGGGTTTAGGCTTTAGGGTTTGGAGTTTAGGTGTAGGGTTTCTTGTTTAAGGTTTAGGGTTAAAGCTTTAGGTTTAGGGTTTTCGTGTCAGGGTTTATGGTTTGGGGTTTAGGGTTAGGGTTAGGGTTAGGGTTTAGGGTTTTGGGTTTCGGGTTTTTGAGTTTTGGGTTTATGGTTTAGGGTATAGGGTTTAAGGTTTAAGGTTTAAGGTTTATGAATCCAGCTTTAGGTTTCGGGTTTTAGTGTTATTTATTAGGGTATAGGGTTTAGGGTTTAAGGTTTAGGTAAGGGTATAGGGTTTAGGGTTTAAGGTTGTAAGTGTTTAGGGTTTATGGTTTGGAATTAAGGGTTTATAGTTTTGTTTTTAGGTGTTAATGTTTAGGATTTAGGTTTGTGATTTAGGGTTTACTGTTTAGGGTTTTGGTTTTTGGGTTTAGATTTTGGAATTGGGTTATGGGTTTAAAGGTTAGGGTTAAGATTAGGGTTTAATGTTTATGGTTTAGGGTTAAAGGTTTAGGAATTTGGGTTTCGGGTTCAGGATGTTGGTTTGTGGTTTAGGGTTTAGGTCTTATGATTTTGGATTTTATGTTTAGGGTCTTGGGTATATGGTTTAGGTTTAACGTTGAGGGTTTACGATTTAAGGTTTAGGGTTTCGGGTTATGGGTTTAGGGTTTAGGGTTTCAGCTTTAGGTTTAGAGTTTTCGTGCTAAGGTTTAGTGTTTGGGGTTTAGGGTTAGGGTTAGGGTTTAGGGTTTAGGGTTTAGGTGTTAGGGTTTAGGGTTCAGGGTTTCAGCTTTAGGTTTAGAGTTTTCGTGTTAAGGTTTAGTGTTTGGGGTTTAGGGTTAGGGTTACGGTTAGGGTTAGGGTTTCTGGTTTAAGGTTTAGGGTTTAAGCTTTAGGTTTAGGGTTTTCTTGTAAAAGTTTAGGGTTTGGGGTTTAGGGTTAGGGTTAAGGTTAGGGTTAGGGTTTAGGGTTTAGGTCTTATGATTTAGGGTTTTGGGTTTAGGGTGTTGGGTATAGGTTTTAGGTTTCACGTTGGGGGTTTAGGATTTAAGGTTTACGGTTTCGGGTTAAGGGTTTAGGGTTTAATATTTTGTGGTTTTGGGTTTAGGTTTTCAGATTTAGGTTTAGCGTTTTCGTGTTAAGGTTTAGTGTTTGGGGTTTAGGGTTAGGGATAGGGTTGGGGTTAGGGTTAGGGTTTAGGGTTTAGGGTTTAGGTTTTAGGGTTCGGAGTTTAGGTGTAGGGTTTATGGTTTATGGTTTATGGTTTAAGCTTTAGATTTAGGGTTTTCATGTCTAGGTTTATGGTTTGGGGTTTAGGGTTAGGGTTAGGGTTAGGGTTTTGGGTTTAGGGTTTTGGGTTGGGAGTTTAGGGTTTATGGATTAGGGTATAGGGTATAGGGTTTTGGGTTGGGAGTTTAGGGTTTATGGATTAGGGTATAGGGTATAGGGTTTTGGGTTGGGAGTTTAAGGTTTGGAGTTTAGTGTTTATGGTTTAGGGTTGGGGTTAGGGTTAGGATTTAAGGTTTAGGGTTAAAGCTTTAGGTTTATGGTTTTTGTGTCTGGGTTTATGGTTTGGGGTTTAGGGTTAGGGTTAGGGTTAGGGTTTATGGTTTAGGGTTTTGGATTTTTGAGTTTAGGGTTTATGGTTCAGGGTATAGGGTTTATGGTTTGGAATTAAGGGTTTATAGTTTTGTTTTTAGGTGTTAATGTTTAGGAATTAGGTTTGCGATTTAGGGTTAACTGTTTAGGGTTTAGGTTTTAGGGTTTAGATTTTGGAATTGGGTTATGGGTTTAAAGGTTAGGGTTAAGTTTAGGGTTTAATGTTTATGGTTTAGGTTTAAAGGTTTAGGATTTTGGGTTTCGGGTTCTGGATGTTGGTTTGTGGTTTAGGGTTTAAGTCTTATGATTTTGGGTTTCATGTTTAGGGTGATGGGTATATGGTTTAGGTTTAACGTTGAGGGTTTAGGATTTAAGGTTCAGGTTTAACGTTGAGGGTTATGGGTTTAGGGTTTATGGTTTCAGCTTTAGGTTTAGAGTTTTCGGGCTAAGGTTTAGTGTTTGGGGTTTATGGTTAGGGTTAGGGTTTAGGGTTTAGGGTTTAGGTGTTAGGGTTTAGGGTTCAGGGTTTCAGCTTTAGGTTAAGAGTTTTCGTGTTAAGGTTTAGTGTTTGGGGTTTAGGGTTAGGGTTATAGTTAGGGTTAGGATTAGGGTTTAGGGTTTAGGGTTTAGGGTTGGAGTTTAGGTTTTGGGTTTCTGGTTTAAGGTTTAGGGTTTCATCTTTAGGTTTCGGGTTTTCTTGTAAAGGTTTAGGGTTTAGGGTTTAGGGTTAGGGTTAGGGTTAAAGTTTAGGGTTTAGGTCTTATGATTTAGGGTTTTGGGTTTAGGGTGTTGGGTATAGGTTTTAGGTTTCACGTTGAGGGTTTAGGATTTAAGGTTTAGGGTTTCGGGTTAAGGGTTTAGGGTTTAATATTTTGTGCTTTTGGGTTTAGGTTTTCTGATTTAGGTTTTGAGTTTTCGTTTTAAGGTTTATTGTTTGGGGTTTAGGGTTAGGGATAGGGTTGGGGTTAGGGTTAGGGTTTAGGGTTTAGGGTTTAGGTTTTAGGGTTCGGAGTTTAGGTATAGGGTTTCTGATTTAAGGTTTATGGTTTAAGCTTTAGATTTAGGGTTTTCATGTCTAGGTTTATGGTTTGGGGTTTAGGGTTAGGGTTAGGGTTAGGGTTTTGGGTTTAGGGTTTTGGGTTGGGAGTTTAGGGTTTATGGATTAGGGTATAGGGTATAGGGTTTTGGGTTGGGAGTTTAGTGTTTATGGATTAGGGTATAGGGTATAGGGTTTTGGGTTGGGAGTTTAGGGTTTGGAGTTTAGTGTTTATGGTTTAGGGTTAGGGTTAGGGTTTAGGGTTTAGGTCTTATGATTTAGGGTTTTGTGTTTAGGGTTTTGGGTCTAGGTTTTGGGTTTCACGTTGAGGGTTTAGGATTTAAGGTTTAGGGTTTCGGGTTAAGTGTTTAGGGTTTAATATTTTGGGGTTTTGGGTTTAGGGTTTCTGATTTAAGGTTTGAGTTTTCGTGTTCAGGTTTAGTGTTTGGGGTTTAGTGTTAGGGATAGGGTTGGGGTTAGGGTTAGGATTTAGGGTTTAGGGTTTAGTCTTTAGGGTTTGGAGTTTAGGTGTAGGGTTTCTTGTTTAAGGTTTAGGGTTAAAGCTTTAGGTTTAGGGTTTTTGTGTCAGGGTTTATGGTTTGGGGTTTAGGGTTAGGGTTAGGGTTAGGGTTTAGGGTTTAGGGTTTTGGATTTTTGAGTTTAGGGTTTATGGTTTAGGGTATAGGGTTTAGGGTTTAAGGTTTAAGGTTTATGAATCCAACTTTAGGTTTCAGGTTTTAGTGTTATGTATTAGGGTATAGGGTTTAGGGTTTAAGGTTTAGGTTAGGGTATAGGGTTTAGGGTTTAAGGTTGTAAGGGTTTAGGGTTTATGGTTTGGAATGAAGGGTTTATAGTTTTGTTTTTAGGTGTTAATGTTTAGGATTTAGGTTTGCGATTTAGGGTTTACTGTTTAGGATTTAGGTTTTAGGGTTTAGATTTTGGAATTGGGTTATGGGTTTAAAGGTTAGGGTTAAGTTTAGGGTTTAATGTTTATGGTTTAGGGTTAAATGTTTAGGATTTTGGGTTTCGGGTTTCAGGATGTTGGTTTGTGGTTTAGGGTTTAAGTCTTATGATTTTAGGTTTCATGTTGAGGGTGTTGGGTATATGGTTTAGGTTTAATGTTGAGGGTTTAGGATTTAAGGTTCAGGTTTAACGTTGAGGGTTATGGGTTTAGAGTTTATGGTTTCAGCTTTAGGTTTAGAGTTTTCGGGCTAAGGTTTAGTGTTTGGGGTTTATGGTTAGGGTTAGGGTTTAGGGTTTAGGGTTTAGGTGTTAGGGTTTAGGGTTCAGGGTTTCAGCTTTAGGTTTAGAGTTTTCGTGTTAAGGTTTAGTGTTTGGGGTTTAGGGGTAGGGTTACAGTTAGGGTTAGGATTAGGGTTTAGGGTTTAGGGTTTAGGGTTGGAGTTTAGGTGTAGGGTTTTTGGTTTAAGGTTTAGGGTTTCATCTTTAGGTTTCGGGTTTTCTTGTAAAGGTTTAGGGTTTGGGGTTTAGGGTTAGGGTTAGGGTTAAAGTTTAGGGTTTAGGTCTTATGATTTAGGGTTTTGGGTTTAGGGTGTTGGGTATAGGTTTTAGGTTTCACGTTGAGGGTTTAGGATTTAAGGTTTAGGGTTTCGGGTTAAGGGTTTAGGGTTTAATATTTTGTGCTTTTGGGTTTAGGTTTTCTGATTTAGGTTTTGAGTTTTCGTTTTAAGGTTTAGTGTTTGGGGTTTAGGGTTTAGTCTTTAGGCTTTGGAGAATAGGTGTAGGGTTTCTTGTTTAAGGTTTAGGGTTAAAGTTTTAGGTTTAGGGTTTTCGTGTCAGGGTTTATGGTTTGGGGTTTCAGGTTAGGGTTAGGGTTAGGGTTTAGGGTTTAGGGTTTTGGGTTTTTGAGTTTTGGGTTTTTGGTTTAGGGTATAGGCTTTAGGGTTTAAGGTTTAAGGTTTATGAATCCAGCTTTAGGTTTCGGGTTTTAGTGTTATTTATTAGGGTATAGGGTTTAGGGTTTAAGGTTGTAAGGGTTTAGGGTTTATGGTTTGGAATTAAGGGCTTATAGTTTTGTTTTTAGGTGTTAATGTTTAGGATTTAGGTTTGTGATTTAGGGTTTACTGTTTAGGGTTTAGGTTTTAGGGTTTAGATTTTGGAATTGGGTTATGGGTATAAAGGTTAGGGTTAAGTTTAGGGTTTAATGTTTATGGTTTAGGGTTAAAGGTTTAGGATTTTGGGTTTCAGGTTCAAGATGTTGGTTTGTGGTTTAGGGTTTAGGTCTTATGATTTTGGGTTTTATGTTTAGGGTCTTGGGTATATGGTTTAGGTTTAACGTTGAGGGTTTACGATTTAAGGTTTAGGGTTTCGGGTTATGGGTTTAGGGTTTAGGGTTTCAGCTTTAGGTTTAGAGTTTTCGTGCTAAGGTTTAGTGTTTGGGGTTTAGGGTTAGGGTTAGGGTTTAGGGTTTAGGGTTTAGGTGTTAGGGTTTAGGGTTCAGGGTTTCAGCTTTAGGTTTAGAGTTTTCGTGTTAAGGTTTAGTGTTTGGGGTTTAGGGTTAAGGTTACGGTTAGGGTTAGGATTAGTGTTTAGGGTTTAGGGTTGGAGTTTAGGTGTAGGGTTTCTGGTTTAAGGTTTAGGGTTTAAGCTTTAGGTTTAGGGTTTTCTTGTAAAAGTTTAGGGTGTGGGGTTTAGGGTTAGGGTTAAGGTTAGGGTTAGGGTTTAGGGTTTAGGTCTTATGATTTAGGGTTTTGGGTTTTGGGTGTTGGGAATAGGTTTTAGGTTTCACGTTGAGGGTTTAGGATTTAAGGTTTAAGGTTTCGGGTTAAGGGTTTAGGGTTTAATATTTTGTGGTTTTGGGTTTAGGTTTTCAGATTTAGGTTTAGAGTTTTCGTGTTAAGGGTTAGTGTTTGGGGTTTAGGGTTAGGGATAGGGTTGGGGTTAGGGTTAGGTTTTAGGGTTTAGGGTTTAGGGTTTAGGTTTTAGGGTTCGGAGTTTAGGTGTAGGGTTTCTGGTTTAAGGTTTAGGGTTTAAGCTTTAGATTTAGGGTTTTCATGTCTGGGTTTATGGTTTGGGGTTTAGGGTTAGGGTTAGGGTTAGGGTTTTGTGTTTAGGGTTTTGGGTTTGGAGTTTAGGGTTTATGGTTTAGGGTATAGGTTTTAGGGTTTAAGGTTTAAGGTTTAGGATTTTAGCTTTAGGTTTAGGGTATTCGTGCTAAGGTTTAGTGTTTGGGGTTTAGGGTTAGGGTTAGGATTTAGGGTTTAGGGTTTAGGGTTTAAGGTGTAGGGTTTAGGGTTTAAGGTTTAGGGTTTCAGCTTTATGTTTAGGGTTTTCTTGTAAAAGTTTAGGGTCTGGGGTTTTGTGTTAGGGTTAGGGTTAGGGTTTAGGGTTTAGGGTTTAGGGTTGAGGATGTTGGTTTGTGGTTTAGGGTTTATTTCTTATGATTCAGGGTTTTGGGTTTATGGTGTTGGATATATGGTTTAAGTTTATCGTTGAGGGTTTAGGATTTAAGGTTTAGGGTTTCGAGTTAAGCGTTTAGGGTTTGGGGTTTAATATTTTGGGGTTTAGATTTAGGGTTTTCATGTCTGGGTTTATGGTTTGGGGTTTAGGGTTAAGGTTAGGGTTAGGGTTTTGGGGTTAGGGTTTTGGGTTTTCAGTTTAGGGTTTATGGTTTAGGGTATAGGTTTTAGGGTCTAAGGATTAAGGTTTAGGGTGTAGGGTTTAGGGTTTAGGGTTGGAGTTTAGGTGTAGGGTTTCTGGTTTAAGGTTTAAGCTTTAGGTTTAGGGTTTTCTTGTAAAAGTTTAGGGTTTGGGGTTTAGGGTTAGGGTTAGGGTTAGGGTTTAGGTCTTATGATTTTGGGTTTTGGGTTTAGGTTGTTGGGTATAGGTTTTAGGTCTCACGATGAGGGTTTAAAATTTAAGGTTTAGGATTTCGGGTTAAGGGTTTAGGGTTTAATATTTTGTGGTTTTGGGTTTAGGTTTTCAGATTTAGGTATAGAGTTTTCGTTTTAAGGTTTAGTGTTTGGGGTTTAGGGTTAGGGATAGGGTTGGGGTTAGGGTTAGGGTTTAGGGTTTAGGGTTTAGGTTTTAGGGTTCGGAGTTTAGGTGTAGGGTTTTTGGTTTAAGGTTTAGGGTTTAAGCTTTAGATTTAGGGTTTTCATGTCTGGGTTTAGGGTTTGGGGTTTAGGGTTACGGTTAGGGTTAGGGTTTTGGGTTTAGGGTTTTGGGTTTACGGTTTTGGGTTTGGATTTTAGGGTTTATGGTTTAGGGTATAGGTTTTAGGGTTTAGGTTTAAGGTTTAGGATTTCAGCTTTAGGTTTAGGGTATTCGTGCTAAGGTTTTGTGTTTGGGGTTTAGGGTTAGGGTTAGGATTTAGGGTTTAGGGTTTAGGGTTTAAGGTGTAGGGTTTAGGGTTTAAGGTTTAGGGTTTCAGCTTTAGGTTTAGGGTTTTCTTGTAAAGGTTTAGGGTTTGGGGTTTAGGGTTATGGTTAGGGTTAGGGTTAGGGTTTAGGGTTTAGGCCTTATGATTTAGGGTTTTGGGTTTCGGGTGTTGGCTATAGGTTTTAGGTTTCACGTTAAGGGTTTAGGATTTAAGGTTTAGGGTTTCGGGTTAAGGGTTTAGGATTTAATATTTTGTGGTTTTGGGTTTAGGTTTTCAGATTTAGGTTTAGAGTTTTCGTGTTAAGGTTTAGTGTTTGGGGTTTAGGGTTAGGGATAGGGTTGGGGTTAGGGTTAGGGTTTAGGGTTTAGGGTTTAGTATTTAGGGTTTGGAGTTTAGGTGTAGGGTTTCTTGTTTAAGGTTTAGGGTTTAAGCTTTAGATTTAGGGTTTTCATGTCTGGGTTTATGGTTTGGGGTTTAGGGTTAGGGTTAGGGTTAGGGTTTTGGGTTTAGGGTTTTGGGTTTGGAGTTTAGGGTTTATGGTTTAGGGTATAGGTTTTAGGGTCTAAGGTTTAAGGTTTAGGGTGTAGGGTTTAGGGTTTAGGGTTCAGATTTAGAGTTTTCGTGATAAGGTTTAGTGTTTGGGGTTTAGGGTTAGGGATAGGGTTGGGGTTAGGGTTAGGGTTTAGGGTTTAGGGTTTAGTCTTTAGGGTTTGGAGTTTAGGTGTAGGGTTTCTTGTTTAAGGTTTAGGGTTAAAGCTTTAGGTTTAGGGTTTTTTGTGTCAGGGTTTATGGTTTGGGGTTCAGGGTTAGGGTTAGGGTTAGGGTTATGGTTTGGGTTTAGGGATTAGGGTTTTGGGTTTTTGAGTTTTGGGTTTATGGTTTAGGGTATAGGGTTTAGGGTTTAAGGTTTAAGGTTTATGAATTCAGGTTTAGGTTTCGGGTTTTAGTGTTATGTATTAGGGTTTAGGGTTTAGGGTTTAAGGTTTAGGTAAGGGTATAGGGTTTAGGGTTTAAGGTTGTAAGAGTTTAGGATTTATGGTTTGGAATTAAGGGTTTATAGTTTTGTTTTTAGGTGTTAATGTTTAGGATTTAGGTTTGCGATTTATGGTTTACTGTTTAGGGTTTAGATCTTGGAATTGGGTTATGGGTTTAAAGGTTAGGGTTAAGTTTAGGGTTTAATGTTTGTGGTTTAGGGTGTTGAGTATAGGTTTTTGGATTTAGGTTTAGGGTGTTGGGTTTAGGTCTTATGATTTAGGGTTTTGGGTTTAGGGTGTTGGGTATAGGTTTTTGGTTTCACGTTGAGGGTTTAGGATTTAAGGTTTAGGGTTTCGGGTTTCGGGTTAAGGGTTTAGGGTTTAATATTTTGTGGTTTTTGGTTTAGGTTTTCAGAATTGGGTTTAGAGTTTTCGTGTTAAGGTTTAGTGTTTGGTGTTTAGGGTTAGGGATAGGGTTGGGGTTAGGGTTAGGGTTTAGGGTTTAGGGTTTAGGTTTTAGGGTTCGGAGTTTAGGTGTAGGGTTTCTGGTTTAAGGTTTAGGGTTTAAGCTTTAGATTTAGGGTTTTCATGTCTGGGTTTATGGTTTGGGGTTTAAGGTTAGGGTTATGGTTAGGGTTTTGGGTTTAGGGTTTTGGGTTTGGAGTTTAGGGTTTATGGTTTAGGGTATAGGTTTTAGGGTTTAAGGTTTAAGGTTTAAGGTTTAGGGTTTAGGGTTTAGGGTTGGAGTTTAGGTGTAGGGTTTCTGGTTTAAGGTTTAAGGTTTAGGGTTTAGGGTTTAGGGTTTAGGGTTGGAGTTTAGGTGTAGGGTTTATGGTTTAAGGTTTAAGGTTTAAGCTTTAGGTTTAGGGTTTTCTTGTAAAAGGTTAGGGTTTGGGGTTTAGGATTAGGGTTAGGGTTAGGGGTTAGGGTTTAGGTCATATGATTTAGGGTTTTGGGTTTAGGGTGGTGGGTATAGGTTTTAGGTTTCACGATGAGGGTTTAGAATTTATGGTTTAGGATTTCGGGTAAAGGGTTTAGGGTTTAATATTTTGTGGTTTTGGGTTTAGGTTTTCAGATTTAGGTATAGAGTTTTCGTTTTAAGGTTTAGTGTTTTGGGTTTACGGTTAGGGATAGGGTTGGGGTTAGGGTTAGGGTTTAGGGTTTAGGGTTTAGGTTTTAGGGTTTGGAGTTTAGGTGTAGGGTTTCTGGTTTAAGGTTTAGGGTTTAAGTTTTAGATTTAGGGTTTTCATGTCTGGGTTTATGGTTTGGGGTTTAGGGTTAAGGTTAGGGTTAGGGTTTAGGGTTTAGGGTTTAGTCTTTGGGGTTTAGGGTCCAGGGTTTTCGTGCTCAGGTTTAGTGTTTGGGGTTTACGGTTAGGGTTAGGATTTAGGGTTTAGGGTTTAGGGTTTAAGGTTTAGGGTTTAGGGTTTAGGGTTTAGGGTTTAGGGTTTAGGGTTTAGGCTTTAGGGTTTGGAGTTTAGGTGTAGGGTTTCTTGTTTAAGGTTTAGGGTTAAAGCTTTAGGTTTAGGGTTTTCGTGTCAGGGTTTATGGTTTGGGGTTTAGGGTTAGGGTTAGGGTTAGGGTTTAGGGTTTTGGGTTTCGGGTTTTTGAGTTTTGGGTTTATGGTTTAGGGTATAGGGTTTAAGGTTTAAGGTTTAAGGTTTATGAATCCAGCTTTAGGTTTCGGGTTTTAGTGTTATTTATTAGGGTATAGGGTTTAGGGTTTAAGGTTTAGGTAAGGGTATAGGGTTTAGGGTTTAAGGTTGTAAGTGTTTAGGGTTTATGGTTTGGAATTAAGGGTTTATAGTTTTGTTTTTAGGTGTTAATGTTTAGGATTTAGGTTTGTGATTTAGGGTTTACTGTTTAGGGTTTTGGTTTTAGGGTTTAGATTTTGGAATTGGGTTATGGGTTTAAAGGTTAGGGTTAAGATTAGGGTTTAATGTTTATGGTTTAGGGTTAAAGGTTTAGGAATTTGGGTTTCGGGTTCAGGATGTTGGTTTGTGGTTTAGGGTTTAGGTCTTATGATTTTGGATTTTATGTTTAGGGTCTTGGGTATATGGTTTAGGTTTAACGTTGAGGGTTTACGATTTAAGGTTTAGGGTTTCGAGTTATGGGTTTAGGGTTTAGGGTTTCAGCTTTAGGTTTAGAGTTTTCGTGCTAAGGTTTAGTGTTTGGGGTTTAGGGTTAGGGTTAGGGTTTAGGGTTTAGGGTTTAGGTGTTAGGGTTTAGGGTTCAGGGTTTCAGCTTTAGGTTTAGAGTTTTCGTGTTAAGGTTTAGTGTTTGGGGTTTAGGGTTAGGGTTACGGTTAGGGTTAGGGTTTCTGGTTTAAGGTTTAGGGTTTAAGCTTTAGGTTTAGGGTTTTCTTGTAAAAGTTTAGGGTTTGGGGTTTAGGTTTAGGGTTAAGGTTAGGGTTAGGGTTTAGGGTTTAGGTCTTATGATTTAGGGTTTTGGGTTTAGGGTGTTGGGTATAGGTTTTAGGTTTCACGTTGGGGGTTTAGGATTTAAGGTTTACGGTTTCGGGTTAAGGGTTTAGGGTTTAATATTTTGTGGTTTTGGGTTTAGGTTTTCAGATTTAGGTTTAGCGTTTTCGTGTTAAGGTTTAGTGTTTGGGGTTTAGGGTTAGGGATAGGGTTGGGGTTAGGGTTAGGGTTTAGGGTTTAGGGTTTAGGTTTTAGGGTTCGGAGTTTAGGTGTAGGGTTTATGGTTTATGGTTTATGGTTTAAGCTTTAGATTTAGGGTTTTCATGTCTAGGTTTATGGTTTGGGGTTTAGGGTTAGGGTTAGGGTTAGGGTTTTGGGTTTAGGGTTTTGGGTTGGGAGTTTAGGGTTTATGGATTAGGGTATAGGGTATAGGGTTTTGGGTTGGGAGTTTAGGGTTTATGGATTAGGGTTTAGGGTATAGGGTTTTGGGTTGGGAGTTTAAGGTTTGGAGTTTAGTGTTTATGGTTTAGGGTTGGGGTTAGGGTTAGGATTTAAGGTTTAGGGTTAAAGCTTTAGGTTTATGGTTTTTGTGTCTGGGTTTATGGTTTGGGGTTTAGGGTTAGGGTTAGGGTTAGGGTTTATGGTTCAGGGTTTTGGATTTTTGAGTTTAGGGTTTATGGTTCAGGGTATAGGGTTTATGGTTTGGAATTAAGGGTTTATAGTTTTGTTTTTAGGTGTTAATGTTTAGGAATTAGGTTTGCGATTTAGGGTTAACTGTTTAGGGTTTAGGTTTTAGGGTTTAGATTTTGGAATTGGGTTATGGGTTTAAAGGTTAGGGTTAAGTTTAGGGTTTAATGTTTATGGTTTAGGTTTAAAGGTTTAGGATTTTGGGTTTCGGGTTCTGGATGTTGGTTTGTGGTTTAGGGTTTAAGTCTTATGATTTTGGGTTTCATGTTTAGGGTGATGGGTATATGGTTTAGGTTTAACGTTGAGGGTTTAGGATTTAAGGTTCAGGTTTAACGTTGAGGGTTATGGGTTTAGGGTTTATGGTTTCAGCTTTAGGTTTAGAGTTTTCGGGCTAAGGTTTAGTGTTTGGGGTTTATGGTTAGGGTTAGGGTTTAGGGTTTAGGGTTTAGGTGTTAGGGTTTAGGGTTCAGGGTTTCAGCTTTAGGTTTAGAGTTTTCGTGTTAAGGTTTAGTGTTTGGGGTTTAGGGTTAGGGTTATAGTTAGGGTTAGGATTAGGGTTTAGGGTTTAGGGTTTAGGGTTGGAGTTTAGGTTTTGGGTTTCTGGTTTAAGGTTTAGGGTTTCATCTTTAGGTTTCGGGTTTTCTTGTAAAGGTTTAGGGTTTAGGGTTTAGAGTTAGGGTTAGGGTTAAAGTTTAGGGTTTAGGTCTTATGATTTAGGGTTTTGGGTTTAGGGTGTTGGGTATAGGTTTTAGGTTTCACGTTGAGGGTTTAGGATTTAAGGTTTAGGGTTTCGGGTTAAGGGTTTAGGGTTTAATATTTTGTGCTTTTGGGTTTAGGTTTTCTGATTTAGGTTTTGAGTTTTCGTTTTAAGGTTTATTGTTTGGGGTTTAGGGTTAGGGATAGGGTTGGGGTTAGGGTTAGGGTTTAGGGTTTAGGGTTTAGGTTTTAGGGTTCGGAGTTTAGGTATAGGGTTTCTGATTTAAGGTTTATGGTTTAAGCTTTAGATTTAGGGTTTTCATGTCTAGGTTTTTGGTTTGGGGTTTAGGGTTAGGGTTAGGGTTAGGGTTTTGGGTTTAGGGTTTTGGGTTGGGAGTTTAGGGTTTATGGATTAGGGTATAGGGTATAGGGTTTTGGGTTGGGAGTTTAGTGTTTATGGATTAGGGTATAGGGTATAGGGTTTTGGGTTGGGAGTTTAGGGTTTGGAGTTTAGTGTTTATGGTTTAGGGTTAGGGTTAGGGTTTAGGGTTTAGGTCTTATGATTTAGGGTTTTGTGTTTAGGGTTTTGGGTCTAGGTTTTGGGTTTCACGTTGAGGGTTTAGGATTTAAGGTTTAGGGTTTCGGGTTAAGTGTTTAGGGTTTAATATTTTGGGGTTTTGGGTTTAGGGTTTCTGATTTAGGGTTTGAGTTTTCGTGTTCAGGTTTAGTGTTTGGGGTTTAGTGTTAGGGATAGGGTTGGGGTTAGGGTTAGGATTTAGGGTTTAGGGTTTAGTCTTTAGGGTTTGGAGTTTAGGTGTAGGGTTTCTTGTTTAAGGTTTAGGGTTAAAGCTTTAGGTTTAGGGTTTTTGTGTCAGGGTTTATGGTTTGGGGTTTAGGGTTAGGGTTAGGGTTAGGGTTTAGGGTTTAGGGTTTTGGATTTTTGAGTTTAGGGTTTATGGTTTAGGGTATAGGGTTTAGGGTTTAAGGTTTAAGGTTTATGAATCCAACTTTAGGTTTCAGGTTTTAGTGTTATGTATTAGGGTATAGGGTTTAGGGTTTAAGGTTTAGGTTAGGGTATAGGGTTTAGGGTTTAAGGTTGTAAGGGTTTAGGGTTTATGGTTTGGAATGAAGGGTTTATAGTTTTGTTTTTAGGTGTTAATGTTTAGGATTTAGGTTTGCGATTTAGGGTTTACTGTTTAGGATTTAGGTTTTAGGGTTTAGATTTTGGAATTGGGTTATGGGTTTAAAGGTTAGGGTTAAGTTTAGGGTTTAATGTTTATGGTTTAGGGTTAAATGTTTAGGATTTTGGGTTTCGGGTTTCAGGATGTTGGTTTGTGGTTTAGGGTTTAAGTCTTATGATTTTAGGTTTCATGTTGAGGGTGTTGGGTATATGGTTTAGGTTTAATGTTGAGGGTTTAGGATTTAAGGTTCAGGTTTAACGTTGAGGGTTATGGGTTTAGAGTTTATGGTTTCAGCTTTAGGTTTAGAGTTTTCGGGCTAAGGTTTAGTGTTTGGGGTTTATGGTTAGGGTTAGGGTTTAGGGTTTAGGGTTTAGGTGTTAGGGTTTAGGGTTCAGGGTTTCAGCTTTAGGTTTAGAGTTTTCGTGTTAAGGTTTAGTGTTTGGGGTTTAGGGGTAGGGTTACAGTTAGGGTTAGGATTAGGGTTTAGGGTTTAGGGTTTAGGGTTGGAGTTTAGGTGTAGGGTTTTTGGTTTAAGGTTTAGGGTTTCATCTTTAGGTTTCGGGTTTTCTTGTAAAGGTTTAGGGTTTGGGGTTTAGGGTTAGGGTTAGGGTTAAAGTTTAGGGTTTAGGTCTTATGATTTAGGGTTTTGGGTTTAGGGTGTTGGGTATAGGTTTTAGGTTTCACGTTGAGGGTTTAGGATTTAAGGTTTAGGGTTTCGGGTTAAGGGTTTAGGGTTTAATATTTTGTGCTTTTGGGTTTAGGTTTTCTGATTTAGGTTTTGAGTTTTCGTTTTAAGGTTTAGTGTTTGGGGTTTAGGGTTTAGTCTTTAGGCTTTGGAGAATAGGTGTAGGGTTTCTTGTTTAAGGTTTAGGGTTAAAGTTTTAGGTTTAGGGTTTTCGTGTCAGGGTTTTTGGTTTGGGGTTTCAGGTTAGGGTTAGGGTTAGGGTTTAGGGTTTAGGGTTTTGGGTTTTTGAGTTTTGGGTTTTTGGTTTAGGGTATAGGCTTTAGGGTTTAAGGTTTAAGGTTTATGAATCCAGCTTTAGGTTTCGGGTTTTAGTGTTATTTATTAGGGTATAGGGTTTAGGGTTTAAGGTTGTAAGGGTTTAGGGTTTATGGTTTGGAATTAAGGGCTTATAGTTTTGTTTTTAGGTGTTAATGTTTAGGATTTAGGTTTGTGATTTAGGGTTTACTGTTTAGGGTTTAGGTTTTAGGGTTTAGATTTTGGAATTGGGTTATGGGTATAAAGGTTAGGGTTAAGTTTAGGGTTTAATGTTTATGGTTTAGGGTTAAAGGTTTAGGATTTTGGGTTTCAGGTTCAAGATGTTGGTTTGTGGTTTAGGGTTTAGGTCTTATGATTTTGGGTTTTATGTTTAGGGTCTTGGGTATATGGTTTAGGTTTAACGTTGAGGGTTTACGATTTAAGGTTTAGGGTTTCGGGTTATGGGTTTAGGGTTTAGGGTTTCAGCTTTAGGTTTAGAGTTTTCGTGCTAAGGTTTAGTGTTTGGGGTTTAGGGTTAGGGTTAGGGTTTAGGGTTTAGGGTTTTGGGTGTTAGGGTTTAGGGTTCAGGGTTTCAGCTTTAGGTTTAGAGTTTTCGTGTTAAGGTTTAGTTTTTGGGGTTTAGGGTTAAGGTTACGGTTAGGGTTAGGATTAGTGTTTAGGGTTTAGGGTTGGAGTTTAGGTGTAGGGTTTCTGGTTTAAGGTTTAGGGTTTAAGCTTTAGGTTTAGGGTTTTCTTGTAAAAGTTTAGGGTGTGGGGTTTAGGGTTAGGGTTAAGGTTAGGGTTAGGGTTAAGGTTAGGGTTAGGGTTTAGGGTTTAGGTCTTATGATTTAGGGTTTTGGGTTTAGGGTGTTGGGAATAGGTTTTAGGTTTCACGTTGAGGGTTTAGGATTTAAGGTTTAAGGTTTCGGGTTAAGGGTTTAGGGTTTAATATTTTGTGGTTTTGGGTTTAGGTTTTCAGATTTAGGTTTAGAGTTTTCGTGTTAAGGGTTAGTTTTTGGGGTTTAGGGTTAGGGATAGGGTTGGGGTTAGGGTTAGGTTTTAGGGTTTAGGGTTTAGGGTTTAGGTTTTAGGGTTCGGAGTTTAGGTGTAGGGTTTCTGGTTTAAGGTTTAGGGTTTAAGCTTTAGATTTAGGGTTTTCATGTCTGGGTTTATGGTTTGGGGTTTAGGGTTAGGGTTAGGGTTAGGGTTTTGTGTTTAGGGTTTTGGGTTTGGAGTTTAGGGTTTATGGTTTAGGGTATAGGTTTTAGGGTTTAAGGTTTAAGGTTTAGGATTTTAGCTTTAGGTTTAGGGTATTCGTGCTAAGGTTTAGTGTTTGGGGTTTAGGGTTAGGGTTAGGATTTAGGGTTTAGGGTTTAGGGTTTAAGGTGTAGGGTTTAGGGTTTAAGGTTTAGGGTTTCAGCTTTATGTTTAGGGTTTTCTTGTAAAAGTTTAGGGTCTGGGGTTTTGTGTTAGGGTTAGGGTTAGGGTTTAGGGTTTAGGGTTTAGGGTTGAGGATGTTGGTTTGTGGTTTAGGGTTTATTTCTTATGATTCAGGGTTTTGGGTTTATGGTGTTGGATATATGGTTTAAGTTTATCGTTGAGGGTTTAGGATTTAAGGTTTAGGGTTTCGAGTTAAACGTTTAGGGTTTGGGGTTTAATATTTTGGGGTTTAGGGTTTAGGGTTTTCATGTCTGGGTTTATGGTTTGGGGTTTAGGGTTAAGGTTAGGGTTAGGGTTTTGGGGTTAGGGTTTTGGGTTTTCAGTTTAGGGTTTATGGTTTAGGGTATAGGTTTTAGGGTCTAAGGTTTAAGGTTTAGGGTGTAGGGTTTAGGGTTTAGGGTTGGAGTTTAGGTGTAGGGTTTCTGGTTTAAGGTTTAAGCTTTAGGTTTAGGGTTTTCTTGTAAAAGTTTAGGGTTTGGGGTTTAGGGTTAGGGTTAGGGTTAGGGTTTAGGTCTTATGATTTTGGGTTTTGGGTTTAGGTTGTTGGGTATAGGTTTTAGGTCTCACGATGAGGGTTTAAAATTTAAGGTTTAGGATTTCGGGTTAAGGGTTTAGGGTTTAATATTTTGTGGTTTTGGGTTTAGGTTTTCAGATTTAGGTATAGAGTTTTCGTTTTAAGGTTTAGTGTTTGGGGTTTAGGGTTAGGGATAGGGTTGGGGTTAGGGTTAGGGTTTAGGGTTTAGGGTTTAGGTTTTAGGGTTCGGAGTTTAGGTGTAGGGTTTTTGGTTTAAGGTTTAGGGTTTAAGCTTTAGATTTAGGGTTTTCATGTCTGGGTTTAGGGTTTGGGGTTTAGGGTTACGGTTAGGGTTAGGGTTTTGGGTTTAGGGTTTTGGGTTTACGGTTTTGGGTTTGGATTTTAGGGTTTATGGTTTAGGGTATAGGTTTTAGGGTTTAGGTTTAAGGTTTAGGATTTCAGCTTTAGGTTTAGGGTATTCGTGCTAAGGTTTTGTGTTTGGGGTTTAGGGTTAGGGTTAGGATTTAGGGTTTAGGGTTTAGGGTTTAAGGTGTAGGGTTTAGGGTTTAAGGTTTAGGGTTTCAGCTTTAGGTTTAGGGTTTTCTTGTAAAGGTTTAGGGTTTGGGGTTTAGGGTTATGGTTAGGGTTAGGGTTAGGGTTTAGGGTTTAGGCCTTATGATTTAGGGTTTTGGGTTTCGGGTGTTGGCTATAGGTTTTAGGTTTCACGTTAAGGGTTTAGGATTTAAGGTTTAGGGTTTCGGGTTAAGGGTTTAGGATTTAATATTTTGTGGTTTTGGGTTTAGGTTTTCAGATTTAGGTTTAGAGTTTTCGTGTTAAGGTTTAGTGTTTGGGGTTTAGGGTTAGGGATAGGGTTGGGGTTAGGGTTAGGGTTTAGGGTTTAGGGTTTAGTATTTAGGGTTTGGAGTTTAGGTGTAGGGTTTCTTGTTTAAGGTTTAGGGTTTAAGCTTTAGATTTAGGGTTTTCATGTCTGGGTTTATGGTTTGGGGTTTAGGGTTAGGGTTAGGGTTAGGGTTTTGGGTTTAGGGTTTTGGGTTTGGAGTTTAGGGTTTATGGTTTAGGGTATAGGTTTTAGGGTCTAAGGTTTAAGGTTTAGGGTGTAGGGTTTAGGGTTTAGGGTTCAGATTTAGAGTTTTCGTGATAAGGTTTAGTGTTTGGGGTTTAGGGTTAGGGATAGGGTTGGGGTTAGGGTTAGGGTTTAGGGTTTAGGGTTTAGTCTTTAGGGTTTGGAGTTTAGGTGTAGGGTTTCTTGTTTAAGGTTTAGGGTTAAAGCTTTAGGTTTAGGGTTTTTTGTGTCAGGGTTTATGGTTTGGGGTTCAGGGTTAGGGTTAGGGTTAGGGTTATGGTTTGGGTTTAGGGATTAGGGTTTTGGGTTTTTGAGTTTTGGGTTTATGGTTTAGGGTATAGGGTTTAGGGTTTAAGGTTTAAGGTTTATGAATTCAGGTTTAGGTTTCGGGTTTTAGTGTTATGTATTAGGGTTTAGGGTTTAGGGTTTAAGGTTTAGGTAAGGGTATAGGGTTTAGGGTTTAAGGTTGTAAGAGTTTAGGATTTATGGTTTGGAATTAAGGGTTTATAGTTTTGTTTTTAGGTGTTAATGTTTAGGATTTAGGTTTGCGATTTATGGTTTACTGTTTAGGGTTTAGATCTTGGAATTGGGTTATGGGTTTAAAGGTTAGGGTTAAGTTTAGGGTTTAATGTTTGTGGTTTAGGGTGTTGAGTATAGGTTTTTGGATTTAGGTTTAGGGTGTTGGGTTTAGGTCTTATGATTTAGGGTTTTGGGTTTAGGGTGTTGGGTATAGGTTTTTGGTTTCACGTTGAGGGTTTAGGATTTAAGGTTTAGGGTTTCGGGTTTCGGGTTAAGGGTTTAGGGTTTAATATTTTGTGGTTTTTGGTTTAGGTTTTCCGAATTGGGTTTAGAGTTTTCGTGTTAAGGTTTAGTGTTTGGTGTTTAGGGTTAGGGATAGGGTTGGGGTTAGGGTTAGGGTTTAGGGTTTAGGGTTTAGGTTTTAGGGTTCGGAGTTTAGGTGTAGGGTTTCTGGTTTAAGGTTTAGGGTTTAAGCTTTAGATTTAGGGTTTTCATGTCTGGGTTTATGGTTTGGGGTTTAAGGTTAGGGTTATGGTTAGGGTTTTGGGTTTAGGGTTTTGGGTTTGGAGTTTAGGGTTTATGGTTTAGGGTATAGGTTTTAGGGTTTAAGGTTTAAGGTTTAAGGTTTAGGGTTTAGGGTTTAGGGTTGGAGTTTAGGTGTAGGGTTTCTGGTTTAAGGTTTAAGGTTTAGGGTTTAGGGTTTAGGGTTTAGGGTTGGAGTTTAGGTGTAGGGTTTATGGTTTAAGGTTTAAGGTTTAAGCTTTAGGTTTAGGGTTTTCTTGTAAAAGGTTAGGGTTTGGGGTTTAGGATTAGGGTTAGGGTTAGGGGTTAGGGTTTAGGTCATATGATTTAGGGTTTTGGGTTTAGGGTGGTGGGTATAGGTTTTAGGTTTCACGATGAGGGTTTAGAATTTATGGTTTAGGATTTCGGGTAAAGGGTTTAGGGTTTAATATTTTGTGGTTTTGGGTTTAGGTTTTCAGATTTAGGTATAGAGTTTTCGTTTTAAGGTTTAGTGTTTTGGGTTTACGGTTAGGGATAGGGTTGGGGTTAGGGTTAGGGTTTAGGGTTTAGGGTTTAGGTTTTAGGGTTTGGAGTTTAGGTGTAGGGTTTCTGGTTTAAGGTTTAGGGTTTAAGTTTTAGATTTAGGGTTTTCATGTCTGGGTTTATGGTTTGGGGTTTAGGGTTAAGGTTAGGGTTAGGGTTTAGGGTTTAGGGTTTAGTCTTTGGGGTTTAGGGTCCAGGGTTTTCGTGCTCAGGTTTAGTGTTTGGGGTTTACGGTTAGGGTTAGGATTTAGGGTTTAGGGTTTAGGGTTTAAGGTTTAGGGTTTAGGGTTTAGGGTTTAGGGTTTAGGGTTTAGGGTTTAGGCTTTAGGGTTTGGAGTTTAGGTGTAGGGTTTCTTGTTTAAGGTTTAGGGTTAAAGCTTTAGGTTTAGGGTTTTCGTGTCAGGGTTTATGGTTTGGGGTTTAGGGTTAGGGTTAGGGTTAGGGTTTAGGGTTTTGGGTTTCGGGTTTTTGAGTTTTGGGTTTATGGTTTAGGGTATAGGGTTTAAGGTTTAAGGTTTAAGGTTTATGAATCCAGCTTTAGGTTTCGGGTTTTAGTGTTATTTATTAGGGTATAGGGTTTAGGGTTTAAGGTTTAGGTAAGGGTATAGGGTTTAGGGTTTAAGGTTGTAAGTGTTTAGGGTTTATGGTTTGGAATTAAGGGTTTATAGTTTTGTTTTTAGGTGTTAATGTTTAGGATTTAGGTTTGTGATTTAGGGTTTACTGTTTAGGGTTTTGGTTTTAGGGTTTAGATTTTGGAATTGGGTTATGGGTTTAAAGGTTAGGGTTAAGATTAGGGTTTAATGTTTATGGTTTAGGGTTAAAGGTTTAGGAATTTGGGTTTCGGGTTCAGGATGTTGGTTTGTGGTTTAGGGTTTAGGTCTTATGATTTTGGATTTTATGTTTAGGGTCTTGGGTATATGGTTTAGGTTTAACGTTGAGGGTTTACGATTTAAGGTTTAGGGTTTCGAGTTATGGGTTTAGGGTTTAGGGTTTCAGCTTTAGGTTTAGAGTTTTCGTGCTAAGGTTTAGTGTTTGGGGTTTAGGGTTAGGGTTAGGGTTTAGGGTTTAGGGTTTAGGTGTTAGGGTTTAGGGTTCAGGGTTTCAGCTTTAGGTTTAGAGTTTTCGTGTTAAGGTTTAGTGTTTGGGGTTTAGGGTTAGGGTTACGGTTAGGGTTAGGGTTTCTGGTTTAAGGTTTAGGGTTTAAGCTTTAGGTTTAGGGTTTTCTTGTAAAAGTTTAGGGTTTGGGGTTTAGGTTTAGGGTTAAGGTTAGGGTTAGGGTTTAGGGTTTAGGTCTTATGATTTAGGGTTTTGGGTTTAGGGTGTTGGGTATAGGTTTTAGGTTTCACGTTGGGGGTTTAGGATTTAAGGTTTACGGTTTCGGGTTAAGGGTTTAGGGTTTAATATTTTGTGGTTTTGGGTTTAGGTTTTCAGATTTAGGTTTAGCGTTTTCGTGTTAAGGTTTAGTGTTTGGGGTTTAGGGTTAGGGATAGGGTTGGGGTTAGGGTTAGGGTTTAGGGTTTAGGGTTTAGGTTTTAGGGTTCGGAGTTTAGGTGTAGGGTTTATGGTTTATGGTTTATGGTTTAAGCTTTAGATTTAGGGTTTTCATGTCTAGGTTTATGGTTTGGGGTTTAGGGTTAGGGTTAGGGTTAGGGTTTTGGGTTTAGGGTTTTGGGTTGGGAGTTTAGGGTTTATGGATTAGGGTATAGGGTATAGGGTTTTGGGTTGGGAGTTTAGGGTTTATGGATTAGGGTTTAGGGTATAGGGTTTTGGGTTGGGAGTTTAAGGTTTGGAGTTTAGTGTTTATGGTTTAGGGTTGGGGTTAGGGTTAGGATTTAAGGTTTAGGGTTAAAGCTTTAGGTTTATGGTTTTTGTGTCTGGGTTTATGGTTTGGGGTTTAGGGTTAGGGTTAGGGTTAGGGTTTATGGTTCAGGGTTTTGGATTTTTGAGTTTAGGGTTTATGGTTCAGGGTATAGGGTTTATGGTTTGGAATTAAGGGTTTATAGTTTTGTTTTTAGGTGTTAATGTTTAGGAATTAGGTTTGCGATTTAGGGTTAACTGTTTAGGGTTTAGGTTTTAGGGTTTAGATTTTGGAATTGGGTTATGGGTTTAAAGGTTAGGGTTAAGTTTAGGGTTTAATGTTTATGGTTTAGGTTTAAAGGTTTAGGATTTTGGGTTTCGGGTTCTGGATGTTGGTTTGTGGTTTAGGGTTTAAGTCTTATGATTTTGGGTTTCATGTTTAGGGTGATGGGTATATGGTTTAGGTTTAACGTTGAGGGTTTAGGATTTAAGGTTCAGGTTTAACGTTGAGGGTTATGGGTTTAGGGTTTATGGTTTCAGCTTTAGGTTTAGAGTTTTCGGGCTAAGGTTTAGTGTTTGGGGTTTATGGTTAGGGTTAGGGTTTAGGGTTTAGGGTTTAGGTGTTAGGGTTTAGGGTTCAGGGTTTCAGCTTTAGGTTTAGAGTTTTCGTGTTAAGGTTTAGTGTTTGGGGTTTAGGGTTAGGGTTATAGTTAGGGTTAGGATTAGGGTTTAGGGTTTAGGGTTTAGGGTTGGAGTTTAGGTTTTGGGTTTCTGGTTTAAGGTTTAGGGTTTCATCTTTAGGTTTCGGGTTTTCTTGTAAAGGTTTAGGGTTTAGGGTTTAGAGTTAGGGTTAGGGTTAAAGTTTAGGGTTTAGGTCTTATGATTTAGGGTTTTGGGTTTAGGGTGTTGGGTATAGGTTTTAGGTTTCACGTTGAGGGTTTAGGATTTAAGGTTTAGGGTTTCGGGTTAAGGGTTTAGGGTTTAATATTTTGTGCTTTTGGGTTTAGGTTTTCTGATTTAGGTTTTGAGTTTTCGTTTTAAGGTTTATTGTTTGGGGTTTAGGGTTAGGGATAGGGTTGGGGTTAGGGTTAGGGTTTAGGGTTTAGGGTTTAGGTTTTAGGGTTCGGAGTTTAGGTATAGGGTTTCTGATTTAAGGTTTATGGTTTAAGCTTTAGATTTAGGGTTTTCATGTCTAGGTTTATGGTTTGGGGTTTAGGGTTAGGGTTAGGGTTAGGGTTTTGGGTTTAGGGTTTTGGGTTGGGAGTTTAGGGTTTATGGATTAGGGTATAGGGTATAGGGTTTTGGGTTGGGAGTTTAGTGTTTATGGATTAGGGTATAGGGTATAGGGTTTTGGGTTGGGAGTTTAGGGTTTGGAGTTTAGTGTTTATGGTTTAGGGTTAGGGTTAGGGTTTAGGGTTTAGGTCTTATGATTTAGGGTTTTGTGTTTAGGGTTTTGGGTCTAGGTTTTGGGTTTCACGTTGAGGGTTTAGGATTTAAGGTTTAGGGTTTCGGGTTAAGTGTTTAGGGTTTAATATTTTGGGGTTTTGGGTTTAGGGTTTCTGATTTAGGGTTTGAGTTTTCGTGTTCAGGTTTAGTGTTTGGGGTTTAGTGTTAGGGATAGGGTTGGGGTTAGGGTTAGGATTTAGGGTTTAGGGTTTAGTCTTTAGGGTTTGGAGTTTAGGTGTAGGGTTTCTTGTTTCAGGTTTAGGGTTAAAGCTTTAGGTTTAGGGTTTTTGTGTCAGGGTTTATGGTTTGGGGTTTAGGGTTAGGGTTAGGGTTAGGGTTTAGGGTTTAGGGTTTTGGATTTTTGAGTTTAGGGTTTATGGTTTAGGGTATAGGGTTTAGGGTTTAAGGTTTAAGGTTTATGAATCCAACTTTAGGTTTCAGGTTTTAGTGTTATGTATTAGGGTATAGGGTTTAGGGTTTAAGGTTTAGGTTAGGGTATAGGGTTTAGGGTTTAAGGTTGTAAGGGTTTAGGGTTTATGGTTTGGAATGAAGGGTTTATAGTTTTGTTTTTAGGTGTTAATGTTTAGGATTTAGGTTTGCGATTTAGGGTTTACTGTTTAGGATTTAGGTTTTAGGGTTTAGATTTTGGAATTGGGTTATGGGTTTAAAGGTTAGGGTTAAGTTTAGGGTTTAATGTTTATGGTTTAGGGTTAAATGTTTAGGATTTTGGGTTTCGGGTTTCAGGATGTTGGTTTGTGGTTTAGGGTTTAAGTCTTATGATTTTAGGTTTCATGTTGAGGGTGTTGGGTATATGGTTTAGGTTTAATGTTGAGGGTTTAGGATTTAAGGTTCAGGTTTAACGTTGAGGGTTATGGGTTTAGAGTTTATGGTTTCAGCTTTAGGTTTAGAGTTTTCGGGCTAAGGTTTAGTGTTTGGGGTTTATGGTTAGGGTTAGGGTTTAGGGTTTAGGGTTTAGGTGTTAGGGTTTAGGGTTCAGGGTTTCAGCTTTAGGTTTAGAGTTTTCGTGTTAAGGTTTAGTGTTTGGGGTTTAGGGGTAGGGTTACAGTTAGGGTTAGGATTAGGGTTTAGGGTTTAGGGTTTAGGGTTGGAGTTTAGGTGTAGGGTTTTTGGTTTAAGGTTTAGGGTTTCATCTTTAGGTTTCGGGTTTTCTTGTAAAGGTTTAGGGTTTGGGGTTTAGGGTTAGGGTTAGGGTTAAAGTTTAGGGTTTAGGTCTTATGATTTAGGGTTTTGGGTTTAGGGTGTTGGGTATAGGTTTTAGGTTTCACGTTGAGGGTTTAGGATTTAAGGTTTAGGGTTTCGGGTTAAGGGTTTAGGGTTTAATATTTTGTGCTTTTGGGTTTAGGTTTTCTGATTTAGGTTTTGAGTTTTCGTTTTAAGGTTTAGTGTTTGGGGTTTAGGGTTTAGTCTTTAGGCTTTGGAGAATAGGTGTAGGGTTTCTTGTTTAAGGTTTAGGGTTAAAGTTTTAGGTTTAGGGTTTTCGTGTCAGGGTTTTTGGTTTGGGGTTTCAGGTTAGGGTTAGGGTTAGGGTTTAGGGTTTAGGGTTTTGGGTTTTTGAGTTTTGGGTTTTTGGTTTAGGGTATAGGCTTTAGGGTTTAAGGTTTAAGGTTTATGAATCCAGCTTTAGGTTTCGGGTTTTAGTGTTATTTATTAGGGTATAGGGTTTAGGGTTTAAGGTTGTAAGGGTTTAGGGTTTATGGTTTGGAATTAAGGGCTTATAGTTTTGTTTTTAGGTGTTAATGTTTAGGATTTAGGTTTGTGATTTAGGGTTTACTGTTTAGGGTTTAGGTTTTAGGGTTTAGATTTTGGAATTGGGTTATGGGTATAAAGGTTAGGGTTAAGTTTAGGGTTTAATGTTTATGGTTTAGGGTTAAAGGTTTAGGATTTTGGGTTTCAGGTTCAAGATGTTGGTTTGTGGTTTAGGGTTTAGGTCTTATGATTTTGGGTTTTATGTTTAGGGTCTTGGGTATATGGTTTAGGTTTAACGTTGAGGGTTTACGATTTAAGGTTTAGGGTTTCGGGTTATGGGTTTAGGGTTTAGGGTTTCAGCTTTAGGTTTAGAGTTTTCGTGCTAAGGTTTAGTGTTTGGGGTTTAGGGTTAGGGTTAGGGTTTAGGGTTTAGGGTTTTGGGTGTTAGGGTTTAGGGTTCAGGGTTTCAGCTTTAGGTTTAGAGTTTTCGTGTTAAGGTTTAGTTTTTGGGGTTTAGGGTTAAGGTTACGGTTAGGGTTAGGATTAGTGTTTAGGGTTTAGGGTTGGAGTTTAGGTGTAGGGTTTCTGGTTTAAGGTTTAGGGTTTAAGCTTTAGGTTTAGGGTTTTCTTGTAAAAGTTTAGGGTGTGGGGTTTAGGGTTAGGGTTAAGGTTAGGGTTAGTGTTAAGGTTAGGGTTAGGGTTTAGGGTTTAGGTCTTATGATTTAGGGTTTTGGGTTTAGGGTGTTGGGAATAGGTTTTAGGTTTCACGTTGAGGGTTTAGGATTTAAGGTTTAAGGTTTCGGGTTAAGGGTTTAGGGTTTAATATTTTGTGGTTTTGGGTTTAGGTTTTCAGATTTAGGTTTAGAGTTTTCGTGTTAAGGGTTAGTTTTTGGGGTTTAGGGTTAGGGATAGGGTTGGGGTTAGGGTTAGGTTTTAGGGTTTAGGGTTTAGGGTTTAGGTTTTAGGGTTCGGAGTTTAGGTGTAGGGTTTCTGGTTTAAGGTTTAGGGTTTAAGCTTTAGATTTAGGGTTTTCATGTCTGGGTTTATGGTTTGGGGTTTAGGGTTAGGGTTAGGGTTAGGGTTTTGTGTTTAGGGTTTTGGGTTTGGAGTTTAGGGTTTATGGTTTAGGGTATAGGTTTTAGGGTTTAAGGTTTAAGGTTTAGGATTTTAGCTTTAGGTTTAGGGTATTCGTGCTAAGGTTTAGTGTTTGGGGTTTAGGGTTAGGGTTAGGATTTAGGGTTTAGGGTTTAGGGTTTAAGGTGTAGGGTTTAGGGTTTAAGGTTTAGGGTTTCAGCTTTATGTTTAGGGTTTTCTTGTAAAAGTTTAGGGTCTGGGGTTTTGTGTTAGGGTTAGGGTTAGGGTTTAGGGTTTAGGGTTTAGGGTTGAGGATGTTGGTTTGTGGTTTAGGGTTTATTTCTTATGATTCAGGGTTTTGGGTTTATGGTGTTGGATATATGGTTTAAGTTTATCGTTGAGGGTTTAGGATTTAAGGTTTAGGGTTTCGAGTTAAACGTTTAGGGTTTGGGGTTTAATATTTTGGGGTTTAGGGTTTAGGGTTTCAGCTTTAGGTTTAGGGTTTTTGTGCTAAGGTTTAGTGTTTGGGGTTAAGGGTTAGGGTTAGGATTTAGGGTTTAAGGTTAGGATTTAGGGTTTAGGGTTTAAGGTTTAAGGTTTAGGGTTCAGGGTTTAGGGTTTAGGGTTTAGGGTTTAAGGTTAAGGGTTTCAGCTTTTGGTTTAGAGTTTTCATGTTAAGATTTAGTGTTTGGGGTGAGGGTTGGGGTTACAGTTAGGGTTTAGGATTTAAGATTTAGGGTTTAGGGTTTAGTGTTTAGGGTTGGAGTTTTGGTTTAGGGTTTCTGGTTTAAGGTTTAGGGTTTTAGCTTTAGGTTTAGGGTTTTCTTGTAAAGGTTTAGGGTTTGAGGTTTAGGGTTAGGGTTAGGGTTAGGGTTTAGGGTTTAGGTCTTATGATTTAGGATTTTGGGTTTAGGGTGTTGGGTATAGGTTTTAGGTTTAATATTGAGGGTTTAGGATTTAATATTTAGGTTTTGGGTTTAATACTTTGGGGTTTTGGGTTTAGGGTTTAGGGTTGGGGTTAGGGTTAGGGTATAGGGTTTCGGGTTTAGGCTTTAGGGTTTGGAGTTTAGGTGTATGGTTTCTTGTTTAAGGTTTAGGGTTTAAGCTTTAGATTTAGGGTTTTCGTGTCTGGGTTTATGGTTTGGGGTTTAGGGTTGGGGTTAGGGTTAAGGTTTAGGGTTTAGGGTTTTGGGTTGGGAGTTTAGGGTTTATGGATTAGGGTATAAGGTTTAAGGTTTTGGGTTGGGAGTTTAGGGTTTATGGATTAGGGTATAAGGTTTAGGGTTTAAGGTTTAAGGTTTAGGATTTCATATTTAGGTTTCGGGTTTGAGTGTTATGGTTTAGGGTATAGGGTTTAGGGTTTGGAGTTTAGGGTTTATGGTTTAGGGTATAGGGTTTAGGGTTTAAGGTTTAAGGTTTAGGATTTCAGCTTTAGGTTCCGGGTTTTAGTGTTATGGTTTAGGGTATAGGGTATTGGGTTTAGGGTTTAAGGTTTAAGGTTTAGGATTTCAGCCTTAGGTTTCGGGTTTTAGTATTAGGGTTTAGGGTTTAGGGTTTAAGATTTAAGGTTTGGGTTTAAGGTTTAGATATTAGGGTTTAGGGTTAGTGTTTATGCTTTCAAGTTTAGCTTTTAGGGTTTAGGATTTGTAGTTTGGGGTGTAGTTTAAGGGTTTAGGGTTTATGGTTTGGTGTTTCGGGTTTATAGTTTTGTTTTTAGGTGTTAATGTTTAGGATTTAGGTTTGCGATTTAGGGTTTAGTGTATAGGGTTTAGGTTTTACGGTTTAGATTTGGGAATTGGTTTAAGGGTTTACAGTTTAGGGTTAAGTTTAGGGTTTAATGTTTATGGTTTAGGGTAAAAAGTTTAGGATTTAGGGTTTTGGGTTCAGGATGTTGGTTTGTGGTTTAGGCTTTATTTCTTATGATTTAGTGTTTTGGGTTTAGGTTGTTGGGTATATGGTTTAAGTTTATCGTTGAGGGTTTAGGATATAAGGTTTAGGGTTTCGGGTTATGGGTTTAAGGTTTAGGGTTTAATATTTTGGGGTTTAGGGTCCAGGGTTTTCGTGCTCAGGTTTAGTGTTTGGGGTTTACGGTTAGGGTTAGGATTTAGGGTTTAGGGTTTAAGGTTTAGGGTTTAGGGTTTAGGGTTTAGGGTTTAGGGTTTAGGGTTTAGGCTTTAGGGTTTGGAGTTTAGGTGTAGGGTTTCTTGTTTAAGTTTTAGGGTTTAAGCTTTAGATTTAGGGTTTTCGTGTCAGGGTTTATGGTTTGGGGTTTAGGGTTAGGGTTAGGGTTAGGGTTTAGGGTATAGGGTTTTGGGTTGGGAGTTTAGGGTTTATGGATT